>CM012454.1:19338499-19468499 GCA_003999625.1 Oryzias javanicus
AAGCCAAAAAAAACTGTTAATGATAAAAATAGGAAAAGCAGATGTTTAGTTGATAAACAAATTTTTGTCCAATAAAAAAAGAAAAAGGAACCTCCTGGTTTACCGATCAGCTGGACATTCATTAAAACCCGAGTGGAAAGCAGAGACTGGTTGAGTTTGTGCTTTTGGCAGACATTTTTTCAAATTAAACCAAAAACAAGAAGAGGCACCTCATTGTGTAGGTATTCCCGTAACAGGTGTCCAACGCTGAATAATACAGAATACATATTTTTAATGAGAATGCGGCCGATGGACCAACACTGAGACCCGTAGGTCTAATCGCACGTCAAATGGCCAAAAAATGTGTGGAAAAACGTGAGACTCCAGACACGTGTGGGAGGAGCTATAACCCAAAGTTTTTAGCCTCATCATTACATGGAAGCATGGACTGTATATCTCATTTATAATGCCTGGACGACATGGATGGCATTAAAAGATCAAGTTAACTTATTGTGAAGAGCTCTACAAAACCCTTGGTAAGCATGTACCATCGTTCAGAGTATGGTGAGCTTCACTACGTCTGATTGAGGGACGCTTTCAGCGGTACTTCTGTCTCTCTAGCCTCGTCCAGTGCGGTAAGGAGCGGTTCAGTTAAATCTGACAAGCTTTTCCGCTCAGTTTCCTTTCGCTTCTACTGAGCGGTTTGTTTTCACGACGCATGCGTGGTGTGGAGCGCTAGCGTGCCACTAGCTCACCCTACATCACACCGTCGCCAGTGACGGCAAGGAACGTTTGCAGTTCCACCTCAGACCAGACCTTGCTGTTTGCAGGGATTTTCAATATAGACTTGTGACCAAAAGAGTACACCAGAAACCGCAAAAACCCGATTGCTAACAAGCGTTAGCTTAAATGAGCGTGTTATTGGCACTTTCTAATGTGGTCATCACTTTCTGCCAGTCAACGGGTGGCTATAGCAGCTCCGCCTAAACCGACTTTTCAATGGACCTGCAGCTGACGGAGGCCCCAAAGAGGGGCCGTTCGGTACTGTTTAATGGGTCCATTTTACAATGGAAACGCTCAAAATACCGGACCTGATCGCTCAGTAAATGAGGCTTCTAATCAACTTGTAACAACTCTCTTTACTCCAATGAGTGAACAAATAAAAACGTATTGGTCCAGTAAGAATTGATGACTGCTTCGCAACAGCATCCGTACTCACGCGAAGCGCCCCCTGGTGGATCTTTTTTGGTATTTTTTTAGGAAACCGATTCAGGGACAAAGAGGAAAAAGACAGAGTTGAAATATCTTGATAGTTCATCATACCGATATTTTGTCCCACCTCTACACTCTACCCCAAGACAACTGAGCAGGTCATTGGTAAATCTGGACCTAAAATTGGCCTAATTAAAGTTCTAGGGGTAAAAGAACTTTTTTCCTTTAATATGTACTCCCCAAAAGTCACACAGTCCGCTTGAACATTTGTGAAAGCTCAGGTCAGCCGTCTCAGTTAGGTTGTGTTTCCACTCATCTGCCCAAGTTGGCTTTGAGGTCAGAGTTGCACTGCAGGTCGATGAGCTCCATGTGAAGCTCAGGAGGAGCATCTTGTACATCAAAGTTGCAGGGGTCTGAGATGGCGAGCACGAACACAGGAACAGCTGTTCTTTCCACGCCACAATGTTGTTTCTGCTGTGGAATGCATGAAGCGGGTGTGGCGTCAAATTCACAAAGAAATGTTTCATTTCGAAACATTTACACTTTTAGCCAATTTGTTGAGTTTCTGTAGCTTGCCTGACTACGTTTGCACTTCAAAATAGAACTGTTCGACGCAAGGGTCTCTAAATGTCGAGACGTCCGTTTGATGCGGAGAGCATGAATTGTTATGTTGATGAACATTGAAAGCATTTAGTCATTCATGTACAGTTGTTGTCACAAAATAATGTTTTGAGGGGTGTAATTGGTGAAAATGATCCAATGCACCAGACAGTTCAACACGTACTTGGAAAACAACAAGAAAGCTCGACTTCTGTCGATTCTATTCAATGTTATTTATATAGCCCAATATCACAAAAGCAGTTGTCTCATTGGTCTTCATATCGGTAATAGTACAAAAACAGAAGGTCAGTCTTAAAATATAAACAACAGCTGATTGCTAAACTCAACTAAACTGGTTATCCCTGGCCTTAGACTCTCCTTCTCGGTGAGGTAAAACACCTTAAGAAACCTGATTCCAGGAAACAGAAACGTTAGCGATCCAAGCAAATCCAAACAAAATTGAAGCTCTTGACTGTTTTGTTAAAAAAAAAAAAAAAAAAAAAGAGAAACAAAAACTATAGTTAATTCTATCAAAACTTTAAAACTACACTAGGTTCTGAAAGTTTGATAGATAAAGGACGAGTGGTCTGACAAGATGCAACGGCCCTGAGCTTCCTGCAGAACAAGTACCCCACCTCCAAGCATTTTCTTTTTGCAGTGGGTGGTATCTTTCATTCCCCCCCACCCCAATTGATCCACAACACAAACCTAGGCAGAGTGATCTAAGCCCTTTGTGCATAAACAATAGACTTGTCCATTGATCACTTTCTACAAACTGGACTGGATAGCCTAGAGACACATGAAGTGGACAGAACAAGGCAGTGGCATGACCGTGGTGTAAACCACAGGTGTCAATGTCCCACAAACCCTCAAGGCCTGGAGTCCAACACCCCTGATGTTAACAGTCATTGTGATGGTTAGAACTCAAGAAAAACCTTCGACTGTGACAACCGTCCAATTAGAATGTCAAAGAAAGTTCTCATTCATCCAATGACTCCATCCATGGCATCTGGACTTTCACGTCTTCTTGATGAAACGTTTCAACAAAGCAGACTATAAGTTCAGATGCTGCTCATTTATTTTTCAATGCAACATCAAAGTTCCAAGTGGTACGGGTGTGACCTTTGAACAAGCTCACTAGTGATTGGAGAAAGTGGTTGCCATAGAAATGAAGACAGACCGACTTGGACCAATCACTGCTTAATGACGATGTCTGTCTCCAATGTAAATGCAATGCAAATTAGCCTTTTTTTTTTTTTTTTAAATAAAGTGTCATAAATATTTTTTTTCTGTTTCCTATGTATAGATATGGGTTTTAGAACCTAGCTATGAAACAAAAGATTATAAGAAAAAAAATCTGTTTTTGCTGGGATTGCTAAATCAAACCGTTTAAAACACGCACCGTTGCTTTTAGATTACAGATTCTTACAGGGCTCGACGCTTAGAATAGCACAATGTCTTTGTTGTGCCAGCAAGCAAGTGAGGTCAGAGCAAAGTCATTTATCTCTGTTGAGTTGGAAATTAACTTCTCCCTCCGAGCAATTCAGCTTGGTAAGAGCCCTGTGATGCTTTTGACCTCTCTGACAACATGCGGGCTGTAAAAATAGCACAGTGGAGGCAAAAGCTGCAGCAGATTAGCATCTTATTGTTGATTATCACATGTATTACAGTGAACTAGAAGAAATGGCTGCATTATGGTAAGATGTGGGATGAAAATAGGAAAGAATTTTGCTCAGAGATCCCACACGTCCATCAGCAAGTGTGATGACCTCATAGCTTCAGCAAAAATGACAACAATCAAACCGTCCTCTCAGCAGTTTGTGTTTTAATTTGTTTGCTGTGTTACAAACTAGACTTGTAAAATAAGAACTTTTTTTTACATGTTTATTACAATGAGAACTTAAATACTGAATAGAATCTACAGAATTTTAGTTTAAATGATTCCATTAAGGGAACTAATGTAATTTAAAAGATCGTTTTTGTGAAAGAGCATTCTCCTGGAAAGCGTCGATCTGTTAAGAGAATTTTAGCGGGCAAACCTGAAACCAACCAAGAAACCAACATACCGCCATTACTGTCCTTAGTACCCACACTAACATGCAAACACGCTACATTCTAACATACTAGACATTGAAATACTAACATGCAAAACACTAACATCGTAGTATGCTACATGCTATTGACATTTTCATGTTACAAGCTAACGTACTACCATGCTACACACTAACACACAAAAATGCTACTGTATACCAGTAACATGATGCACACTAACATACTACTGACTGACATGCTAACATGTTACTGGATAGCATACTACATGCTAGCATCCCAGCATGTTACTGGTGAACATACTTGCATGCTACATTCTAACATGCTACACACCAAAATACAACAATATAACATAGTAAAATCCTACATACTAATATAGTAACACGCTACTTATGAACATGCTATTGGTTGATAAACTAAAATGTTACTGGGTAACATACTAGCATGCTAACATGTTACTGGGTAACATACTAGCATGCTACAGGCTAACATGCTACACACCAACATAACACAATACTACTGACAACATCGTAACATTCTCCATGCTAAAATATTAACATGCTACATGCTAACATGCTATTAGCTAAAATACTAACATACTAGCATACTACATGCTAACGTGTTACTGGTGAACATACTCACATGCTACATGCCAACACTAACATACTAACATGCTACATACCAACATACCATTACGTTACTGGTAACATGCTACATGCTAATATAGTAATATATATATGTGTGTGTGTGTGTGTATATATATATAATTGCTATATACTAACATTCTAACACAACTGGCCACATACAAAGATGCTACATGTTGTTATACTAACATGCAATACACTAACATCTTAGTATGCTACAGGATAACATGGTAACGTGTTATATACTAACATCCTAGGGTGCTATCGGGTAACATGGTAAAGTGCTATATATAAATATGCTATTGGCTGACATGCTAATATGTTACTGGCTAACATACTAGCGTACAAACACGGCAAATATACAAACACAATATAGACTTATGCTACATGCTACCATAATAGTATACCAAATCCATTCAAAAAAGGTACACGCTAGTATAACAATATGCTACATTCTGAAGAAGAGTATCTTCAGTCTTTCAGTGCTACAAAAAGAAATATATCATATTGCTACCAACAAGTAGAAGTCCAACATATAAAAGTTCCTGTTTCAAAAAGCAAGATTTTCCAGGGTTGGTTTTTCTTTGCTCGTCAATAGAACAGCCCATAATCCCTAAGAGATCAATTTTCTGAGCTCTTGGGTTTCTTTTTTTTCTTTTTTTTTTTTTTGGCCTCACAGACTCGGCCAGAGAGGATAATTGTTGTCTTCCACAGACGCACCCTAGATGTAAGGACTCACCTGGAAAAGCACAGACAATGTGCAGAGAAACTGTGTGGAGAAATCAATACAGTTACGCTAATTGGACACTCAATTGAGCGACAGGAAATGATTGCAACTCACACTGTATTGGATGACCCGAAAAGATGATGAGGAGCAAAAACTGGATGTGACATAGTGGACTTGTACTCAAAATTGGGATGGTGGCATATCATTCTTAATCATAGTTCCTTTTAAATTAAATTTTAAAAACTTGATATCAGTAATTGCAACTATCAAATGTTTAATTGAACAGCTTTAAACAGATCTAACTAAAATGACTGTCATCTTGTGACAACAATATGGACCAAGAAAAAAAAAAAAACAGTTTTATTACCTTAAAAAATCAATTTGCAAGAAGTGCGAATTAATGGAGTTTTGGGAAAACCTTAGGCATAAATATATATCCTTAACAAGAACCATCCATTGGATTCCGATCATCAAAAAACACTTTAAGTGGCAAATGGGCGCGACAAAGTAAAGTTTCTGTAAGGTCCACCCACCTGCCAATGAAAAGCAAGATGTGAAATTAAAGTGAAAAACAAAAAGAATAATTTATAATGAACAGAACATAACTCAATATTATCGTATTTTTTTTAGAGTTAAAATGGCGTTTTTGTATACTTTGCAACTCCTACTTGGGTGAGACAAAGTAGTTTAAAGTCTTCATTATTTTACCACCAACAACCTCTAGAGGGCACTATAGTGCCAGTACTTTGTACTGACAGCAAGACAGAAGAAGAGCCAATGGCGACAAAGTTGTTCAATAGTGACATTTTTGTGATTTAAAGTGAAAAAGAGAATTTAACTGACTTGTTAGCATGTTCTCTATATGCTATCTTGATAATTATTTATATGTTGCACTTTATATTCTAGACACTTATTCAATTCCTCCTATGTTTATATTATATTATCATTATCATTATATTATATTATTATATTATGATTTCCCTTTTCTTGATGTATATTGTTTATCTAAATTATGTTAAATAAGTACTTCCAAAAAGTAAGTTAGTAATTAAATGGATGAATGATACCAGAATATACATATGCTTGTTTGTTTTATTTTTTTTTTTTTTTTTTTTTTACTTTTTATTGTGGAGAGCTGCAGGAGAATTGCTCCCTTCTGCTTCCAGTTTGAGGAAATGCAACATTTGCATCCAATTCAAGAACGAAAGGTGCGAGTACAAAAAAATAAATGACAAAACTGTAAAATGATGATTTGTGATGTACAAAAACGGATCAAATGTGTAACGTTTCTATAAATCATTGCAAACATAGTAGATGAGACAAAAACTAAAAGACTTCTCTGAAATATGTTTAAAAAAAAATCCTTAATATATAAAAAATTAACATAATTGTGGATACATTTTGGTAGAAGCTGGGGGAGCAGCTAGCTATTTACCGAATGATTTATTGGGCAAAACACTAAAATGGTAGAAATACACTCAAGAGGGTCTTTTCAAATCAAACAGCTGTCGACAGATTCTACAGCAACATGACGGAAACTTCATCGCTGTGGTGAGTTCGTCAGCTCTTCTGCCTCACTAGATTTAATATGAAGACTTTATATGCAAGTCAAATAAATGACAAAAAAGCAAGAAATTGTCCGACACCCCTCATTTCCTCAATCTAAAAGGAAAACGTGTAAAACGAGCGGCTTTTGTGTCTCCTCTGTAAGCTGGCGTCTCCAGCTCCCTGGTTCTCTTTCAGACTCTGAATCAGCAAGTCCCTTCGGTAAACAAGGCAGAGTGATTGTCGGATTTGCATATTCCTGAATAAATTACATTGAATTTCTGCGATAAGCGCCGCGCTACTGCTCGGTAGCTTTTTTTCCCCCCCTCCTCCTTTGCTGCTTCTCCTCTCTACCCTCATTCATGCCATGAGTTAACCTTCATCGCCAGGGACCGGAGCAAGGGAGAGCGTTCAGCTCAAAATGTGTGTTTTTAGCAAAACAAAAAGACTGATATGTGACTGGTTTGTTGGGGTCCAGTCTGCCACATATATAACTAAGAAGGCCTAATTTTGACCCATCCAGGCTACCGTCCAAAATAACAATAAAGGCAGCAGCTAAAGTTTGAAGATAAATATACACCTTACATAACCATTAATTTCATATTTGATACATGCATTTCTGAGACGTCCAATCTCATTAGCAGGACCAAAACTTAACTTAGAAACCCATTGTGTATAATCAGGTACATGTTTTCTGCCCTGTAGTTCATTTTCATTCCACTTGGGGCAGAATAAGGGCTTTTCCTGGACATTTCAAAATGGCTGCCACCATGAAATGTCAACGACACTTTTTTAGTTTTAGCTAATTTTTAACACTATACAGTGAGAATGACTAATCTATTGCTATTGATTTTTAAAAATGATTACTTACTTATTGAGAAAATCCATCTTTTGTTGATAATTAATTCTTTTTTTTTTAGTTATATTACATTTTTTATATTACAGTAGCTGTCTGCTAAACACAGCTAATGGGGATCCTATAACACTAAATAAATATGGCATTTTAAAATGTGTGTATCAAATTTGTAACAGTACATAAATAAAAATAATTTAACAATCCATAATTTGGTTGATTTTTTTCAAGTTAAATATGTGATTTGTGTACCAAAAAAAACAAAAACGTATTTTTTTTTTTTTTTGGTAATAATGATGAAACACCTTTTTGTTAGATAATTATCAAATTACCCCAAAAACAATTAATTATAAATTATTTTTAAAATTAGCCCAACATGTTTGATGCTTTCAACATAAACGTACTAAAATGCTGTTGTTATCCAACAATTCAATTTTACTACAATCTGGGTGAATAATGGAAAGCATAGTTCGGTTTTAAACTGAGAATTATCTCATCTTTAGTATATAAGCTTTTTTTTTTTTTTTTAAACCCAAAAATCATGTCAATATTTTTGCATCGTAAGCTAGCGTGAGCAAAAACTTACAAAATCGCTTAATGGATCATAATTGGTGCCGTCTATATCTTACTAAAAATATATTGTGCTGCAATTTCTTTAGGGGGTGGATTTCATCAACATGGTTTAAAATCAAGTCATAATCTTAAAAAAATTAATTAGATGTAGTATGCTTTATATGGTTTAAGATTTAAATTAATGTTGCTATTTTTTGTGTGAAGACTTGTATAAGGATGACACAATGAATGGTTGCATTCTTACTGCATATTTACATTGAATGTAAAAAATACTTGTAAATTTAAGTTTTATTATTTTTACTACATTATACAAAGGCTTAGTAAGCCAACTTAATTGGTTTTCTATATAGATACTTAATAAATACTCAAGATCAATTTGCCACAAAGACACAATAGATAAATAAATAAATAAATAAATATACAAAAACAAAATGAGAAATAAAATAACTAAAACACTCATGATAATACAAGTATAAGAGATAATAACAACATTGACATAAAATTACCAAGCATCGTAAAATAAATTAAAAAAAAAAAACTAAAATGCAGACTTAAAATTTAAAACTTAAAAAGTTTAAAAAAAGCGACCATACCAGATCCTCCAAATAGGGTACCGGTATATAAAAGTGGTGTATTTCACATTAGTAAGAGTTAAAATAATTTGGTTATTTGATGTGTTAAGATAATAAATAAAACCATAACATTATTATTATTTCATTGATACACAAATCAGCACTAACCTAAATAAATTTAGCAAAAGATAAAAACGTTTCAATACTAATTGACAAGGCACTATGTTAGCTAGAAGTCATCTCATCATTGAGTAGATTTTTTTTATATTCTCCCCTAATTTATTTCTCTGCGTCTTTTTCTGAGGAGAATTGGGCTGGTTGTATTTTGGCTGTAAAAAGGGAACCCATCGGACGGCGAGGGCATGAATATTCCAAATGACTAATGTTGCACATGCTTATTTTTGACATATCTGGCTTCCTCGGGGAAATAAAACACTTCTAATGCAAGGGGACCATCTGTTATCTGTTGCTGGTGTTTCAGAGCAGGCGGATCCAATGTGCGCTCACACACACAAAAACGCACA
Organism: Oryzias javanicus; assembly: GCA_003999625.1. Lineage (NCBI taxonomy): Eukaryota > Metazoa > Chordata > Actinopteri > Beloniformes > Adrianichthyidae > Oryzias > Oryzias javanicus. The sequence continues at coordinate 19,347,778 of CM012454.1, forward strand.
CGAGGAAACACACACGGGCGACACAGACACCGGTGCAGGAGCGCGGGCAGACAGATCGACACATTTTTAACTCGGCGGGAGGCGTACGTAGACGGTGAGACACACGCACGTATACGAACAGCACATTCCACGCGGAGAACTGTAATACAAATGCACCTCCCTACCTTTTTTTTCCTATTTGGCATGTTTGTCAAATGTGTTGTAAATCTTGGGGTGTAGGTGACAGGGAATGCTCTCCGTTTTTTTTTTTTTTTATGCTCGCCATAAATACTCATGGCTGTCGCATGGCAGATGGAGCAGGCTAACGCGCTGGTGGTGTGAAGGTGAAGTAAACGAGCGGCATGAAAACAAAACAAGAGACTCACAAAACACACACAAAAGCGTCAACACAATAAGGACTGTTTGGGACTGTGTAACAACAGGAATAGCAGCAGGAAGTAAGACTAACAACTTTTATGAGCTGGTTATTTCTAAAAGTCTCTGACAAGTCAATGTCTTTGGTTATATTGACTCTGAGTTTCTCATTTATGGCCAATCAAAATACTATTCTACACTATATATATATATATATATATATATATACACACACAGTATATATGTTATTTATATATATATACATATATATACCCACATATATACATATATATATATATATATATATACATATATACATATATATATATATATATATATTATATATATACACACATATTTTATATATATATATTATATATATATATATATACACTGTATATATGTTATTTATATATAAATATACTTTATATACGTAATATATATATATACATATATATATATATATATATTTAAAAAAGAGCACTCCTTTCTCCCGCGACAGTATTTGTTTTCATTAATGGGCTAAATCAGTAAAATGTAGGTTTAAACCTAAAAGGTACACTTCCTTTAAGAGAGTACTTATCCACATCAACAGTCTGACTCACTGAATAATTCTTTACATCCCCATACCTGCAATTATTTTGTCCTTTTTGGTTAAATTTGGACCACAAACATGAATCTATAAAATTAGCTTTTATCAAACAGAAGGTTTGATATACTGACATAGGACCTATGCTTAACCCCTACAATCACAGTAAAAGTCGTGATACGAAATGTCTTTCAGCTCCTAACTACGATCAAAAAAAAGATATTACTGGCCAACATTAACAGCCTACAAATGTTATAAATTATACCTAATTTATATTTTAAAATTTATTAGATAATCTACGTACATCAAGGATGTCCACATTTTTTCGGATTTGAACTGCTTTTATCTCAAAGGATCTATTATGAAAAGCCGATTTCAAAGTGAATCTGGCAATTATTTTAAGTTAAATTGATAGAGGAATGTCAAAAATTCTATTCGTTCTATTTGAGATTATCAATAAAACTAAGGTGCTACATAAGGCATAATGTCCATGGATAGAGTCTGATGCTGAACAATCACACCTTTCAGAAACACAGGAGAAAGGAAAACTCCAAATCTGCTAGCGAAGCGCTTACAAACACACGTCCACCAACATATGTATGTAGAGGAAGTTCAATTGGCTGTTCTGCATGTCAATAAAGGGACATAGTGAGATTGATGATTGGTTGATGGAAATTTAGTAAAATATTAATAATACTATTATTATTATATTTGACAGCCCAGGATCTACCCACACTTCCTCCACGATTGATATACTGGGCTTCATCCCTGACTAACGTTAGCTTTAAGAGGTTTACACGTATAACAAAGCCCAAATCAAACGTTTTATTAACATTTTATATGCATATGAAGAACTACAATGTATGAGGAGAATGTAGAGGTCATCGAGAAGGCTTCTTTTTAAAACTTACCTCTATCGGCCGCCTTTAAGTGAGGATCTTCACTTGACATCGTGCCTGGGGCGCCATGTGCGTCTTTGATCTACAAGCATAAGATGGAGGCAGAGAGGCTGAGCAACACAAGTTCAAAGACCTGCACACACACCTTGCTCATCACCTGTAGTGCTGTACTAAAAATATGAGAATGGTTATCCAGATAGTTTGTTTGAACTCAACATTTAGCAAGAATTTAGCAACAGCTGGTAGCATTTTTAGAATGTGTGACTTGGATATTTGACTCCGTCACTAACTGATCTGTACCAAATACCTCATGTGTACCCGCATGCTCAACTCCCGTTAAAGCATTCTATGGCCCTTACAGGTCCACAGAGTATCTTTTTAACAATAATGGATACCTCTTAAAATGTTAACAATGATAAAACAAAAGGTTTTGTTTAATGGTGACTAAAAAATTAAAAGAAAAAAGGAAAATGTATGAATCAGGTCTACCCAATCTATGCCACGCATGTGCAAATGATTTCTTCTTCAGCATGTAAAGGTACTGACATAATCAAACCCCTCGTTGTTGAGGAACACATAAGTTATCTGTTGCTTAACCCTCGTGCTCTCTTAGGGGGTCCAGATGACCCCACCCTTACATTGAGGCGTTAGTCCTTCCATGACAAAGGTGGACAAGACTTCATGTCTGTCATTGGACACCAGTAAAGATCGACAATCATTAAAAAGAAAAGTTCAGCCCACTGTCTTGTGGGGTCCAGATGACCCCACTTTTATGAAAAAAAGCCTAGGAGAGCGGAAGGGTTAAATGGCACACCGGGTACTTTCAAGAACACATGTTTAGCCCTTGGTGTTCACACTAGAAAAGCAGGGAGGGGCTTCTTTGTCTTCTCTACTGTATACCTCCACCTACAGTTGAAAACGGCTTAGTGCCAAATCTCGAAAAAATCTTGCGAAGTGGCCACAAAACGGTTCTTGCAATGAGTAATGGATTACAATCATAAAAGGGGAGTGGCCTTCCCTTATCGTTAATAGAAAAACAAAAGCAGACATCATCAGGCTCATTGTTGTGCTTGAATTAACCAGATAAAGCAAAGACACCAAGTTTCATCACGTCCCAACCAAATCCAACTCACTGATTGGTTCAACCAATTACATTCAACCAAGTACATTTCGTACTTAGAGCTCAAAATTGGTCGTACAAACCTGTGTAGCTATGTGTGATCGTGAACGTTTTAACACGGAAGCCTGTACCGCCCGTTTAACAAATGCAGTGTGTATATATATCTTAACAATCTAAGAACACAAACATTAAAAAAAAAAAAAAAAAAGGTACAAATTTAGGGAGCCAATATAATTCAAACGGCTCGACTGTCCAAATGTTGGTGACAAGAGGAAATGATGTAACATTTGTAGATATTACAGTTCGGGTAGCGACAGACTCCACACTCGATGGTTTTAAAATCCAGGACTTTTCCTGGCAGGTTCCTGGAGGCTCCCAAGATATTCAGAACCTCGTTGCAATGACGCCGGCGCTCCGTTTTAGGTCAAAGGAGGGGAAATGGGAAAAAGCCGAAACAATTACAAGTCTTTAATATTCTTTCAAAGGTGTCACATTCATTTACAAAAATGAATCCACAGCTCGTAGAAGCTCTTAGATGAGTAATAACCTTTTTGAGTAAATATCGACTGCTAAGCCGCAGCCGTAAAATACAGGTATGCTTAATAAGAAAATATTGATGTTTATTTGTGGCCTGGAACCAGCCCAGATTTGGTTAATGCATCATTTTAGTGTCGCTAAGCGTTCTTATTGACACTTACGGGCGTTATGCACTAAAGGGAAGACAGAACCCAGCGCTTTATTTCATTCGATGCCGAACGTTACGGATAGATTTAAACACAACAAGAGGCCTACCATGTGGGCAAAATATAGGTCTGGCTTGATGAGTTGTCACATGCTGAATGCTGTGGGTTTTCTTTTTTTTCTCCTTTAATGGAAACAAGACTGTAAACTCAACTGAGCAAGTGAGAGGTGTCGCCAAATGCAATGTGACTCACCACCTCTGAGGAGAACAAAAAACCTGCTAAAGACTGCTGTGACTTTTCATGATTTATTTGCAGCTCTGAATGTACTTGACAGGCCGGACGAGACGGCAAACTCGCACGCGGAGGAAAGAAACGACAAATTTAAAATAAAGGGGAAAACATGTCAGTGGCTTTACTGTACTTGACAGGCATTCTAAAGCAAGAACAAGAAACGGTTCTGCAACAAAACAAAAAAAATCACGGCTTCGCCATAATGTTGACGCGGCTGACATGTTGTAGCACATCAGTGCAGCGACAGCATCTGCTCTGGCAGAATGTGGCTCGGGTGAACGGGTGCAAAGCGCTGCCAAAGACAACGAAAGCGGACCTTGGTGGATCACAGCTATTGGGGGGGGGCAAGGCCCTGCAGCAGCAAACTGACAAAACGGCACAGATTTAAGGGGAAAAGGAGAGCATGAAGAAGAGGGCAAAAAAGGCTAACGCAAACTTATCTTGCATTCCCTGTGTGTTCTGACCAACTTTCACTCACTGGATGATGAATTACACCTGAAAAGCTGTTGTGCTTTTTCTACCGCCTGCCAAGAACTTGGCTTAGCAACAACTGGCAGGTCCAACGCTTTTCAATTTCTTTTTCAAACAGACCAGGGGAAAAAAAAGAAAAATACTTGCCAATACAGGCGGTTTGATTTCTTATTATAAAATGTGGATTTCTTTAGCGCCAAAAGGTAAAATATCCTCCCATCTGTCTTAGCTATATAGTTCCCTCATTTATCAAGGATTCTAAAAATAACCTGCGATGGGTGAAATCCACAAAGTTGGATTATAGATGTTTTAAAGTCCTCCATGACAATTTTTTTAATAAAAAAAAAAAACACGTTATCAGTAGTTTTTTAATCATGATTATAACATTTTTGACCAAAATCCCACAACCTAAATGTTTTAAAAAGCTATTTTTTTCATGTTGATCTGAAGCTTCGATCAGAGAAATATTCTCTGTGTGGGCGTGGCTTGGAGCTCATCTGTCCCGTAACCCCCCCCCCTCCCGTTTGATTATGGTGGCTCTGTGTCTTGCTAGCGTAAATCATCAAAATGTCTATTAGTTTTGTTTTGAGCAGCTTGTCACCTCAGACAAGGAAGTTAAGAGCTTCACGGACTAAACTTTCACCGAATGAGCTGTCGTTTGCATTTCCGTGGTCATACCAGAAAGCTCCACAGTGTCTTTCCAGCGTTCTCTCAGTCCTGCTACCGTAAGTACTGTATGAAACTCTCACAAAAAATCCAGTGACGGCTGATTTGATCACAGAAATGAGAACGGCGGCTTATTTGACCGCAGTCAACGTTAAATTATCTCCTCTTCTCTGGAACTTGAGCTCGATGAGAAGATTTGAGCATGCGCGGTAGAGCAATCGTGACGTATTAACTACTCATGAATTCAATCAAAGATTTCCTGAGACAGTTTGACTGACGGATTTAAAAGGAAAAATACTTGGAAATACAAAAACGAAATGATTTCTCACTACATTTTTTCTCTTTCATAAGAAAAATGCTACAGACATGATAAAAACTCAAAAAAACGGATTTTCGTCAGAGTGGGACTTTAAAGGTTGTAAAACTCCTCACTACACACTTCTCTTAAAAAGACATGAACAATTTCACATTTTTAACTTTCAAAGTTAAAACCTAGGTGGAAAAAAATCTAGTATTCCAGAATAACAAAAAATATTTGAGTGCAATCATAGTTTTAAGTAGTGTAATGTACATATATATATTTGATATGTGCATGTGTATTTACATATATTTATACACATGTTTATATATATATATATATATAATATATATATATATATACACATACATATATATACACATACATACATATATACACATACATATATATATATTATATGTACGTGTTTATTTACATATATTTATACACGTTTTATATATAATATATATATATATATATATATATATATATATATATATATATATATATATATATATATATATTTGATATGTACGTGTGTAGTTACATATATTTATACACATGTTATATATATCTACATATATATTTGATATGTATGTGTGTATTTACTTATATATACACATGTTATATATAATAATATATATATTATATAATATAATGTATAATAATAATATATAATATATTATATTATATATATTATATATATGTGTGTGTGTATTTAAATACATAAACATGTATCTATACCCATGTTTTGTATATACATACACTTTGACACATGTGCTGTAATGCATGGTACCATCCACGTCCACAAAGAGCAACGCGAGGCTTATGTCTTGCACACTTTAACAGTCAGAATGTAAACCAAATCTTCAGATCAGATATCAACCACTCTAACTCTGCACCAGAGCTGCCCTACCCCCGTTCAGTGTACATTTTAGAAATAATGGAGTCTTGTGGAACTAACCCCCAGTGGTCTTTTGAGGAACTGCAACATTAGTTACATCTGGGAATCTCTTGGCAGCTTCCCTGTTAGAACAGTACTGTTCACAGGTCTGTAGCTTCCACTCTCTATCAAACAGTTTCCACAAGAAACAAACGAAACAGCAAACAAGTAACTGACACAACAATGGTCAAGGCTCCCCGAAACACAAACCCCCCAACGAGCCCCTTTGTTAAACCAGAAGAGACAGAAACAATAGAAGCACTGCATCAAGTACAGGCTCGAGTCTACCCATCTCTACAAGTACACATCTCTGCCTTGTTCTTGCTGGGGGGCTGTAAACGGGGGGAAAAAAAAATTCCCACAGCCTTCAAGCAGCAAAGATATACGGCACTTGTAGAAATCTGCTGGCGCGGGAAAAACAGAAGCTCGCTGCAAAGAAGCGTCTGCCTTTGAAGGATCTTTATTTGCCATTCCCCCGCTGACGGAGACATGAGTAACTGCTTAGACACACAATGGTTGCACCCGGGGTATTTGTCCGTCGAGAGCTGAGCCCGGTAAATGAAAAGGGGGACACACACGCGCGCGCTCAGGAAACGGCTAATTAATTGACGAGCAGATATTTCTGAATTTATAATCAAACGGAATTCATTTGGTTCCCCCACCACCATCCTTGCCAGCCCATCCTCCCAAGCGACTTCCTTAAGAGACTTATCTTATAAATACAGCCCTAATCAAAATAAATGACTAAAACCTCCAAGGGAGTTTAAGGCTATACACATTTACATCAGAAGGAACTGATGCAATTCAAGCAGCCGCCTGTGCACCACCGACTTAAGGTTCAAATTGCAGAAAGCACCGACTTATGTAATACTTCCAGGGCTTTTTTGTTGTTGTTGTTGCTCAGTTTGGCAGACCTACATTCATGACAGCCAAGTAGGAGAGACACAGCCTCCTTTCTACGCGAGTGTGATGCTGAATTCCCACAGCAGTACGCTCAGTTGGTGTGTCATATTTTCCGTTTTCTTGATATTTAATGTGTCACATGGTTTTTTTTGTCTTGTATTTGTGGGTTCGCTTTGATTCTTTCTGCTCATTAAAGACCCACTCCAAAACGTTTTTGGTTATTTCAACATGTTCTTGTGGCCTTTTTGTGATGATTCAGGACATTTATTAATATTTTTCCGCTATCTTTGGGGTCCAGATGACCCCATCCTTATATTGATGTGTGATTCCTTCCATGACAAATGTGGACGAAGGTGGACATGTCTACCGCGGACATCAGCGAAACTCAAAAATCATTGATAAAAAAAAAAGTACAGCGCACTGTTTTGTGGGGTCAAGATGACCCCACTCCCAATATCAGCATACCTAGTGGAAGGGTTACGAAAGTTAAGCTTAAAATTGCATCTCTGAGTATTTATTTATTGAAAATGTTGTTAATCAAGAGTGGACGAAAGATTGTGTTTGTGATGTAGTGCAAACACTGGGCGGGGCACAAGCTCTCTGCTCCGCCCCTTTCCTAAAGCATCCACTTGCATGCGTCGACATTTTCCTTGACAAATCTAAAATTTGGCTAAAACTGTATGGAAGCTTCCATATTGCTCACCGTTTTTGTTGCACCAGTAATCTTAGCTTGGAGGTATGAGGGACTAAGCTAGTGTAAACAGAGAGCTCTCAGGGAAAATTTTAATGAACTCTTACCAGCCCACAAAAACTATGTCCTAAAAAACAATACAGTGTTTTTAATTGGCTAAAAATAATCATGATTTAAAGACCAAGAGGAACTTCTTGAAAATAGATTAAAAGATGATTGGAGTGGGTCTTGAATGCTTTGTTTCCCAGCTAAATATACTTCTTTTATGCTGAACTCAAATGTTAAAGACGACAGATTTCTGAAAGCCTTTAAGTTTGGGACAAAGCTGTTAGCTGGTTGGTAGAAGGCATGGTGAGGTTTAGGTTCTCTAATTGTTGACGCTTGTGTCGTAGTCACACACCTTCACCGTGTCACAATAATATAGTATTACCACTTATAACTTAAAAAATGTGTTTGTTTAGTCACAACTGGCCATACGAGTGATTAATGGCTGTCTGTGGGTAAAAAGTAGCAAACTTGTACGAGGCATACAAGCCCAAATGAAGTATCAAGGTCGTAGACTATTTTGGGAATCCATAAGGCAATTTTTATAAATAAACATGCTGCAAGCGATAGGTCATAGCAAACACTTATACAGTACAGAATCGAGTAGTTGTGACGAAGGTGTGTTGTATCAATCTTTTATTTTTTTTCAACTTCTACAAATCGTGTGGACTGTGCAAGAACCCTGTAATGGGGGTGCAGCCAACCTTAACCCTTTTCCATCAAAGCTTTAGCTCCAGCGTTTAAACTCAACTATCATAACTCTACGACCATTTACACAACAAATACAGTTCAAGCTGATTCTGAAGCAAAGACAAGTAGCTTTGCTGTTGGTCCAAAGTTGATATGAAAAGCAGCTTTTCTCCACATCTGAGTCAGCTGATTCACGTTGATTGCGTGAACAATCAGAGTTGGTGTTATTGGGATGTTGCGCGTGACGTCTCCACTGTTAACGGATTGAAATGTGCCCGCTCCTTCTAGGACCCTCCAGGGGTCCGAGCACCCTTAAGGGTCAACCATTGACTGTATATAAGAACATGACTGAGTGACCCCCTCATCCTTCACGTTCCAAGTAGGAAATACCTGCTGGTCCCAAAAAGATGAAATCCTAAAGACTATTGAGAAATAAACAGCTATTGCTAAGTCACCACATTTATCAGAAAAAAAAATATTGCTCTACTGTCTTTATTTTAACGTTTTTGCTAATTCTAATTTTTTTTCATAATGTCAAGTTATTCAAGTAATAAACCGACCAATCCGATAAAAGTTAGTGGTTTCGCTTCAAACGTTGAAAGCTTTTCTCCTGAAGCCCCTTACAGTGGAAGGGGTGTGGTCTTAGAAATACAGACTATATAGACTAACACGAACCAACCACGGCTTACTAAAGACGTCAGGATCCAACGGGACGACGGACATATCACGGAAAAATGATGACTGAATTGACTTCATTTTGTTGGAACCGGAAGTAAGTAATTTGCTATCGATGATGTCACAGTCGCTCTGTCCAGTTCCCTATACAGTCAATGGGGTCAAAATAATCACATTTCCTTTTTTTCAAAGCCTTGCTTTGCTGTATCACAGTCTTAAAAATCCCCTAAACTCCAAAGTTTGAGGCTAAAACAACTAATGGGATGCCAACACTGAAACCTTTATATTTAACTTTAAAAAGTTGTTGCAATCGACAAAAAAATTGTCTTATCCTTGCTTGAATCTTCGGTTTAACATGATTTGCCAATAAATCCTGCAGCCGTCTTTCCCAAAATCCTTTGAGTAACGCATCTAATCAGACAGCAAAATCAAGAGTCGATTTTCATCTTAAAGATAAAAAACGTGGATGGAGATGACTCATGCAGTGGAACAGCCTGGTGATAACTTTGTGCTTTTACCAACAACAAAACTGTTGTGTGTTTTTCCTTCCGTTCTGTTTGACTTGGCCGTGTTTGAGGGTCTGATGCTGGCAGCACTTCAGAGTAGATCAAGGCAGCCACACACAGCGTTGTGCCAGAAGAAGCGCGCGTGTGCCTGAGAGACGGAGTGTGTCCTCTGCACGAGGTAAAATAATGACAGGCGAGAATGGATGGCTGGTGACGCCGCGACGAGAAAAGCGCTCCATATTTTCGGCCTCCGGCTGGGCAGCTGCGAGAAACTTCTCCCTCTTATCCCCCCCACTTCCACCCGTCTCCCTTTGGTCCCCCCTCCCCCCCCGACACTTTCGCTTCCACAACGTCGTTCAGAGGACAAAGACGCCCTGAGTAGTCTTCCTCTTCCAATCCCATACATGGCTGCTGGCACTTTCCTCTTCTGTATCTCAAGTTCGCAGCCAGAGGAGCGACGGAGTGAGTCATAGTGGTTTTAAGGAGTCAGGCTTTTGATTAATTTTAATGCCTCTTCCGAAGAAAATTCTTTTCCGTTAAAAATACAAAAAAAAAAAAAAAAAAAGTTGATGTCTATCATGTCACCGTGAGTCATTTCTGCACCATCTGACAGGGTTTAAAACTGAAGCCTTTGAATCCGTAAATATATTTGTACCTTGTGTATCTTTTCCTATGCATCACGCACAGGAAAAAAAAAAAACGCAGCACTTATGACCTAAAGGCATCCTCAGAAAAAAAACTCATAAACATAAGCGGTGGTTTAAAATATCCCTGAAAACTAGAGGCTTGAACAACTTCACAGCATCATCGACACTTTAAGACATATATTATTAGCATCATAACTTTAACATGAATTAACAGAGAAAGTGCGCAACCTATGGACCCGGTCTAATCTACTGAGTTAAATGGGATTTTTTTTACCAAAATTCCAAGGAAACATGTTTGAAAAATGACTATTTTTTTTCTGTACAAAAATGATCCAACTCTTGCATAGATTTGTCACTACTATACTCACACACAGACTAGCACCAGAACCTTGCACACGTAATATGCTGTTAAACAGGCACTACTATACTTGTGCACAAATACTACAACAATACACAGACCATGGTACATACAGATACAAATACATGTAACTGATTAACGCTAAATGACTTAACAAAAATTTTTTTTTGTGAATTAGAGCATGTTTCTTGGACTCATCTAGCCCAATGTGTTTGCATTGGACTAGCAGGGAGGGGCTTAATCTTCTTTTTCTACAGTTTACTCGTAAATGATAAATGGCATGTACTTGTACAGCACTTTTCTACCTTCTTCGAAGGCCCAAAGCGCCTTGCAGTCACACACACATTCACACACTGTTGGCGTCTCCACTGTTGAACACTAGTGTCAACCTCGGGGTTCAGTGTCTTTCCCAAAGACGCTTCGACACATAGGCAGGCAAGGCCGGAATCGAATCCACAATCTTCCGAGCCAGAGTCGACCGCCCTACTGCGGCACCAAGGCTGCCCCCGTTGATATATGCATGTTTGCCACTTACAGTTGGAAGAGGCTTGGTGCAAAATGTTGAAGCAGTGTAAATCTCATTAATTTTTCTTTCGAAAGACTTGAAAGACTTGGTCCCATGGAATTCTGGACGGACACAAACTTGCAATTGTCAAGTTCTTCTCCATGACCAATTTTCAAATGGTTGGAACTTTCATGAATTAAAAAGGGACACCATCCATAGATCACTTCTAAATACTGGCCCTGATTAATAAAAGCTCAAAATAGTTGAACTTTCAATTTGCGCCCATTTTGTACGTAGAGCCCAAATACGGTTGTAAAAACTGGCATAGCTACATGTGAAAGTAAGAGTTTTGAATGTGGTAGCCTGATATTCGCGTTTACACAGAGTACATTGAAATAATCACGTGAACGCGTGTAGTTGAGGGAGATATGAACACAGCTTCATAGTGAATTGATGTAAAGCAGTTTGTGTGACAAATTATCCAACTTCAGAACCAAATGATCCCTTCTGGGGTCATGGGGTTGCAGGAGTCTATCCCTGGTAGTGTTGGGCAAAGGTGGCACATCCTGAACAGGTCACCAGTTAGGCACACTTAAGGACAATGAAATACACCAATTAACCTATGACGCATGTTGGTGAACTGGTAGGTAACCAGAGGGTCAGAAGAAAACCCACGCATGAACGAGAAGAACAAGCAAACTCCACATACTAGGTACCATCCAGGGACTTTTCACTGCAAGACGAGAGTCCTAAATCTTCATTGAAGAGAACGTCTCACTAAAAATATCATTTAATTCATTCATAATTAAGATAATGAACTTCTTTAAGGTATTGTTTGATTATATCATAATATTTTAGGTCACGCACAACACCTCGCAGTCAAGATGAAGGCCCATTGAAGTTACTTAATATCTACTTGAATTATCTTTTCGGGGTGTCCTTGTCTACAATTCCAAAATTGGATGTCCAGGAAATTTCCCAGAAGTCTCTGTAAAAAACTAATGTGCATCAATGCTCACTCGATTGATGAATATAGACCACAATGTGTGACGTTTGAATCATTTGTAGTAAAAAAAAATGTATTTGAACTTGTGTTTATAAATCATCTAAGTTTTTATCATCAGAACACAGTGGATTCATAAAAATGGGTGACTTCATATGCAAGAAAGTATCAGATTTACATTAAAATCCAGGGCGCTGAATATGGACTACACTATGTAGTATTTTACAGGTTAGCGAGGGAATTCAGATGAAAGAAGGGGGAAAAAAAAGCAGAAAGTTGGGGGAGGGGCAGTCAAGGACTACAACATCTAACGACTGCGACGCCGTTCCACAGAACAAGTGGGCGGAGGGAAGTCAAACAAGAAAGTAAAAAAGAAAATAAAGAGACGAAGTGTTTGATTAAACCGCGGTGGCAAGCGAAGTTTTGTCAAACGTTTTAAAATAGGAACATGAATCTCTTAAATCTCATCGTCTTTTACTCTTTGATGTTAATGTTCGGAAATGTACACACATCCCAAAAAAGCTAAAATATTTATTTAAAGAAGCAAATACATCAAATGTAAAGAAGACTTCCCCCAGTGCTGGTGTAATTGTGAACACGAAATCAGGCAAAAGAGACAAACTTCCGTTTTAGCTTTAAAGCGGATCACGTCCCCATGTACTGTTAGAAAGGCAGCAGAGAAAACCAAAGCAGATTTGTGTCCATATGCCAGCGTTTTAACAGCCTCAGATGGATCAGCAGAAGTTCTGTAGTCATCTTCAAGTTTAAAGATGAACGGCAGCCAGACTCTCGAAAGTCTGTGACAGAAGAAGAAAAATAAGAGGATAGAAAGACAAAAAATTATTATGTAAAAATTAAAACCAAAATGGTGAAGAAGTGTGTCGGTTGTCATCGTGCGCCGCTCCTCCTGCTCCACCCGTTGAAACTGAAGCAATGTAACCCATAAAATATTTACCGAAGTTGTTTTTGCTTAAAAAGGAGCAGGGATTTAAAAGGGGTGGGGGGGTGGCGCGTGAGCTATATGGGGAGTCCCTTAAATGCTCTGGATGTCAGGTTCGCTTAAGGCCTCTGCACAACAGTGCGACAGGAGGAACAGCGGGGGGGAGACTCAAAAAATGTTCACACAAATGCACCCCCTGTCAGGGCATCAATCTCCACAGCTAAAGCCCCCACCCCACCCAACTCCAAAAAAAAAAACTGCTAAATCTCACCCTTCACTTATCCCAAAGCTTTTACTTGTACAGATTTTGATTTTATTTTCATCCCAGATGGTTGAATGAGCAACAAGAAAATATGTTTCCTTTTAAAACAGCAATTACACCTGAGCGGATAAGTAAATGACAATATGACAGAAAATATTTATAACTTACAGCATCATGTGAGCTAATCCTGCTACATTACACTACTAGGACCCAAAATAAGAACATTTTTTTAAAATGTGGTATTCAGAGGGATCGTGACCAAAATTTCTACTTCTTACGAAAAGTTCTATTTAAATAAAAATATACTTGATCAGAATTAAACTTCTTTGAGAAGTTAGAGGCCACTTTATTAGGGACCCCCTTTTTTTTTTTGCATCATGCAGTTGCTGCAGATTTGTCAGCCGCACATCCATGATGCCAACTTCCTTTTCCACCACATACCAAACGGACGAGATCTGGTCATCGTCACGTTTAAGGAACCAGTTACACTAGTACGCTGTGGTCATAAAGGGATGGCCATGGTCAGCAACAAATACTCAGGTAGGCTGTGGTCTTGTCTTCAATAAGTACTAGGGGGTCCAAAGAAGACTTCCCGTAAACTAATAAAACTATTACACCCCCATCACACTAAACCGTTGAAACAAGGCAGGATGGATCCACGCTTTCATGTTGTTCATGCCAAATTCTGACCCTACCGTCTGAATGTCACGGCAGAAATTGAGACTCATCAGACCGGACGTTTTTCAAATCTTCTATTGTCCAGTTTTGGTGATCCTGTGTGAATTGTAGCTTCAGTTTCCGGTTAAGGCTGGACATGTAGAGATGCTGTTCTCCAGACCTCAGTTTTTGAGTTTCTGTTGCCCTTCTATCAGCTAGAACCAGTCTGGCCATTCTCCTCTAACATCTGGTATCAGCAATTCCACTCACTGGATATTTCCTTTTCTTCTGACTTTTCTCTGTAAACCCCAGAAATGGTTGTGGGTAAAAATCCTAGTAGAAATACTCAGACCAGCACATCTGGCACCAACAACCATACCACGTTAAAAGTAACTTCTTAAATCACTTTTTTTTTTTGCCCTTTTTAATAATCTGTTTGAACTGTCTTAACCATGTCTTCATGCATTGAGATGCTGCCATGTGATTGGCTGATTAAAAATTTGCATGCAGTTGGACAAGTGTGACTAATAAAATTGGCCAGTGAGTGTATATACTTAAAAAAAAAAACGTCTTCTATTACCTGTATTTGTATAATGTAACGAATGTCATGGAGAGCGGTATGAAAACAGCTCATTGGTGACTGTAGCTGCTCAGTTAGGCGGCAGTCAAACATCCTAAAAGCCAGTCTGTCTGCATCTCTCTGAAAAGGTCAAATCTGTCACAAGCTAAGCCGTGGCACACGCTTCTCTCTGATACAGTTTTCATTTAGAAATCTGACCAAAATGAGGTTTTTATGTAACTAAATAGTGACGTGGCTAGTTAGAATTCTTCCCACAAAGAAAATTAATTGCAGCACATTCATGCGCGAAAATATTAGCACTTTATTACAGCAGCAAACCAACATCAGCTGTGATAATAACAAGGCTGACAAAATTGCCAATTTAAAGAGTTAGCTTGTTACTAGCATGTGTTGTTGTTCGCTAAATTGTTGCAAGACTTGTTTATTAAACAAGTAGGTTAGCCAAATGAAATGTTTTGCTACACAGAAAAAAGTATGAAGAGATATAAAGAAAATAAAAATCTATAGAATAATGGATAAACTGGTTGTAGCTTGTTTTAATGTTTCTTTTTGTTGTTGTTTTCTTTATTTTTCTTGCTTATTTTTCTCCTAAATCACTTCATTGGCAACTTTTTTATATTGGGTTCATTTTTTGCCCGATTTATTAATTATATTTTACAGCAACTGTTTCCTTAAAAAAAATGCTATTTGACATTCATATCAAATAACAACAAATAAAGTTGAGCTTAATGCTATCTTGGGGGGTCCAGATGAGCCCACTCTTCCAATGATGTGTGATCCCTCCCATGACAAAGGTGGACAGGATTGTATGTCTGCCACAGACACCAGTGAAGATAAAATTCCTTCATCTCACCACATTTAGACGAGTTGCTGTTGCATCGTTGCTCCACGTTTGTCTGCAACTGTTTGTTTAAACATATAATCTGGGTATGGTGGCCATTTTGGTCCGGTCGGTCCGCTTCGAGCATGGATTGTATTCAGACAAAGGAGAGCCAGAGGGAACTGAAGTTCAGCTCCATTGAAAAAGAAATGAGACCACCTCAAAAGAGAGCGGTTCCTGGTCCTGGATCAGCCCTACTGTGAAAATTCTTTTTGAGGTTTTAAATGCATTTTACTGTCCATTCTTCACTATAAAGAATCCCAAAACGGTATTTTGATCCGTTTACGCATTTCAGAGTAATCCTCTAAAAACCTGCACTGTCTGCAGCGGCCCCTCCCATACCCACAAAAACGAGCGGGTGGAAACTGCTGACGTAAGATCGTTGCCAACAGCTCTCTCAAGGAAGAGTCTGTGCTGCAAGCTCCGCCCCCCCCCGGCCTTCACAGCACTCAATTTATCCCCTTAGTGATAATCAGCAATCGGTGTTATGAAGCAGATATATCGTATGTGCATCCACCTTTGAAGAAGTTTGGATTATTTTCGTGGGAGAAAAACAGAGACGCGGATTTGGTCTGGGATGACGTCATGAAGTGGACGGCAGGCGGAGCTTCAGGAATCGAGCCGTTTCACCTGCGGTTATGAACAAACTCACAAAATGTAACTAACATTTCATAAATAATTTGTTTTTTAGGGGTCCAAATGTAATATATGATCATATATATAGATTTAGTTCACTCTGAAAGGCTTAAGAAAATCATGGTAGGGCCCTTTAAGACTAAAAATGTATTACGAATTATCGGACCTGAAGCAAACAAAATGTGTCCAGTCTGAATACACCCTAGAACTTTCATCAACTAAGGCTCATATTTAGATATTTCATCTCAATTTGACCAATAAATTGGATAATCATTAATTTGCTGAAAATAGAAAAGCAAAATTACACAAAGTCTTCCCCAAATAATATCTGTTACTTTTATTTCAGTTCTTTTTTTGGCTTTAATAAAACACAGACTACCAGGTTTCAGGCCACAAGATTCTCATTCTATGGTGGAGCGACACTGAGATAAGCCGGGCGCGGGGTAAAATCTACTCTGAACCCAGTGTGTTTTTTTGTCTATGGAAATAAACTAGCTTCTTATCAGAGGAGTGGGTTATTTGTGCAGATTCTCGCTGTGGCTTAGTGAAGAGACTCGATCGCTGCCGCCCGCCAATAGGCCTCACTTTCGTCCTCCCACACCTCTCCCCCCCCCGTCTCTCATCTCTTTATCTGGAAGAGAGGAAATGAAAGGATGGTATCTGGTGCGTTCCACGTCCCCGGTTCGGGAGATGAAGAGCCACGGACACTTTCTTTTAATCCCCGGCTGTCAGATGGAAAAACGTGCGGTTTATCAACTTGTGCTCCGACAGAAATCTACTGGCGGTTCGGGAAACTCCAGAGCACGCTCCACAAAGGAGCGTGTTATGAGGAGGTAATTTGTGTTGTGACAACCGCGTTTATAACTCAGGACTAATCAAGCTTTCGCACATTTAACTGGAAGAAAAACAAATTTCCCCTTGTTTGTAGCTTATCGTTTCCTCTGGTTGCTAAACTGTGTTGGGGTTATGGCGCACAGCCAGCAGAGACGCAGACGCTTTGTTTTCCCCGTCTTCCTGCTCCTAGCCATCGTCGCTTTCAGAGCGCTGGTGGAAGCAAGCGGTGGGAATGACTCACGGCAAAATGCCACATACAGGGAATGGTTCCAAGGGCTTGTGTTCTACAAAGCTTCGTCGCATTATTTATTCTGTCAGTAAAATTTCCGCAAAAACGGATTCACTTCAAGAGGTTTAAAAAAAAAAAATAAAGTTACGCCTGCTACTTTGGTGAACTTTGGCATGCAAATTCAAACTGTTTACCTCCAGAACGCTGTCATCTCTAACCTTTGAGGGAACGGTGCCAAAAGAATATATTAGCCACGTCAAAATCAAATCACTCTTCCATCAAGACATAGAAAAAACGAGGCCTACTTAAGCTTTGTGGAGGTGCGACAGACCGCGTTTTTTAAATTCTATGCCATGTATGGCGATGGATGTGTGTGTGGATGGATACAAATGCTTTGGACTTTCTAAAAGTACATTTTAAGAAATAAATCAATAGTCTGAACAGGACAGGTCAAGAAGCTTCCAATTAAGACAGTTGACATCCTGGTCTTGCTTGCTCAGTCTCAGAAATTGTAGATAAGTCCGTAATACCCTAGACTGCCCTGAAAAAGACGGTGATAGAACCTGCAAAGTGTCTGCAATAGAACCTGACATGAAGCTGATAAGTGGGCTAAATGGCAGTAAAGGGATCAATGACGACGAAAACAAGACATTCAACACATTGGTTATGTCAACTTAATGTCACAGACAGCACAGGAGTGTATGCTGCTTATGGGTTGTTTGCTATTCAGCTCTTATGAAGCCCAATTAAACACATTTTATTACATTCGTAAAATGTTTTTTGCATTGCTTTGCATCCTGGCTGTTTATGTCAAAGAACAACTGTCTTTCAATTTGTGATTTATGGCATAATTCCTATGTAATATTAATACATTTATGGGTCGCACAGTAATTTACAATAAGGATACAATATGTTTGAGTGTTTAATATATGCAGTGTAAACTGTTTGCTGTCTTAAAACTGAGTCACAGTATCTTGTCTTCAGGTCTTAAGAAGAATTCATGATGCGATGATGCCATGACTCAAGTCTTCTCCGAAGATTCCAAGTCTATATGCTATAACTCAAGTCTTCTTGGAGGACTAAGTTCCTGATGCCATGACACAACTCTTCTCAGAAGATTTCAGGTCCAGATGTTTCAATGCCAAGACTTGAGTATTGAGTCTTTTCATAAGAGATTAAATCAAAGTACAATGATACCATAACTCAAGACTCAAGTCATTTTACTTAAAGTCCAGATGCCATAACTCAATTATTCTCAGAAGACTTTGAGTCAGACGCAATAATGTCTTAACTCAAGTCTTCAAGTAGACTTAGTCCTGGATGCCATGACTCAACTGTTTCAAAAAGACCACATTCCATGACTCAAGACTCAAGTCTTATATGTAGACCACATCCAGGATGCCAAGATGTCATGACTGAACTATTTCAAAAGTATTTTAAGTCCAGATACCATGATACCATGACTCAATACTTAACTCTCCTCCGAAGACTTTGAGTCCAGATGCAATGATGTCATGACTAAAGACTCAAGTCTTCAAGTAGACTTAGTCCTGGATGTCATGTTTCAAGAAGACTTCAAGTCCAGATCCCATGGCTCAAGACTTCTCAGTAGATTAAATCCAGGATGCCATGACTCAAGTCTTCTCAGAAAATCTTAGACCCAGATAACATGATGCCATGACTCAAGTCTTCTCATAAGACTCAAAGTCTAGATAACATGATGCCATGACTCAATTGCTTCTAAAGACTTTAAGTTCAGATGGAATGATGGCATGACTCAAGTCTTCACAGAAAACTAAGACCAGATACCAAGACTCAACTCTTCCTAGAAAACTTAAAGTTCAGATGCCATGACTCAGGGTTTATCAGACTACTTTAATTCTAGTTACCATGACACAACGACTCAAGACTCAATTCTTCTCATAAGACTTAAAGTCCAAATGCAATAATGCAATGACTCAATTGATGCCATGACTCAAGACTCAAGTTTTCTCAAAATACTTTAATTCCAGTTACCACGATGCCATGCCTCAAGACTTACAGCATGAGTTACAACAACCACATAGGGGGAGGAGCGTTCAAGCATTTCAATATCCCTGTCCCAAGTGCGGTTCAATGCAGGCATGCGTTGCAGAGGGCATTGACCATAAAAACTGAAGTTACATCACAAAACGTGACGTGATTGGATGTAGCGACTCCCGATGGGGACTAAAATTAAAAACAAACTTTTGACTTTATTTTGGCTGCAATTTGAACACACTTATATATGCAGAACAATAACAAGGCTGAACTTCTTCATTTTTTATTTTTTAAGAGAAATGTCTGGACCCAAGTGTAAATAATTTGTTACCATCTCTTCAGAGAGTTGACAATGTGTTTATCCATTCGAGTCACCTTCCATTGAGGCTCTCACTGAGTTTTCAGAAGAAGAAGTTTAAGCCTATACATGTCAAATACCATTAATCAAGAAAAAGGTTTGGGTTATTTGGATATGCGCAGCATGATTTCATT
This sequence comes from Oryzias javanicus, assembly GCA_003999625.1. NCBI lineage: Eukaryota > Metazoa > Chordata > Actinopteri > Beloniformes > Adrianichthyidae > Oryzias > Oryzias javanicus. The sequence continues at coordinate 19,367,644 of CM012454.1, forward strand.
CACCGGAGGACAAACGCATCATTTCTCCTATCTCAATAAACATGCGCTCCCACAGGGAAAAGGCAATTAATCTGCAGCATTTTGCCAGCTGAAATAGAAGTTAGTGAGGCGCCACATACCAGCGAGCGCCTATCACTCACAGGACCCAGCGCGATGCCAAAAAAGAAGAAAAAAACAAGGGGTGATGAAAAAAAGAAAGCGGGAAAGATGTGACATGGCTGCACACTGGAAGGTAAAGGGTGGTGACAGAGGTGTGGAAGCTGGTACAGCTTTCGATGTTTATTCATCTGAAACGGTGTTGCCCGGGAGCCATTTTGGCAGTAATATATCACAAGCACACGCTGACCTTTAGCTACTACACACAATTAAGCTAAGCTAATAAACACGTCTGCGGATCGGGACACATGAACTAGAAAAAGCAGGTGCACTGAATCATTGCAGGCGTGAAGCTTTCTGTGCCCGTGTAAGCCTCTCTAAGCTAATTTCAGACGCGTTTAAACGAGAAACAATCAGCTAAGTATGCATGTTGTTTGAGGCTGCAGTTAATTGTTTAGGAGGAGGCACTCTCAATGTTAAATGACTTCTAAAAAAAACCAAGACGCTGTCAGCTGACTATGAAATATAATTTATCATATTTTCTGAACTATAAGATCCAGAATTTAAAAAATACACATAAAAAAACCTCTCATACAAGCTGTTCTTTTGGGTAAAAGTTGTTACACAAAATACAAGAACAAGAACGGACGTTTCATCTTGAAAGGCAATGCTATTTATTTAGCTTCATGAAACATAGAACAAATCTAGAATATTAGCGAACAGTTATTCAGATAACCTTAACATAAAGAACATGCTAACAAGTCACTCTTTATATCACTTCAAATCACTGAATTTGTTGAATTATTTATCCTCTGTGTCCCTTTGAAGCAATTCCTCAAAGCCTGGTCTGTGACTAAGCAGCGCTGCTTCTTCTGTGTTGCTGTCAGTAGCAAATATTTACATACACACTTTATTTATACCATATTTTAAAAATCCTACATAGGTCGCTCCCCTGGTCAAACTGTGAAAAATAAAACGTATGCTCTAAAAAGTGGGTCTAAATTTAGAAAATTGTTACAGGACAATCAATCACTGGGTCTTCTTTTCTGCAACGTGTGAATAACAGAACAAAAAAGTGTATATAGAAAGTAACGATACGATGCAATGCATGGCTCACAATACCGTTGATATCGCGATACTGTGATAATTGATAAAATCATCTCTAAAAATTTACAATATATAGATGAACACATATTATTTAGGAAAACATATCCCCATTTGTTTTTTAGCTTAACACAATCATAATAAACAACTTTTGTGCAACGAATAATTGACACTTTTGCGCAACATTGATAAAATCAGTAATACAATGTCTTTGACAAGCGTTGACACCAATGAATTTGAATTATCTGTAAAATTCAGTGTTAATAATAGTAAACATGAATAGCAGTATATAAATACTTGGTGCAAAACTGTTGTAAACAACAGAACAAAAAATAAATAATTGAAGTAGCTACTAGGAACATCGGTACCCCATCTACCTCTGAAGGAACGTCTTACCAAAGGATGATGATTATAATGTTTTCAGCTTTAAAAATAAGAGATTGATACCTGGTGAAAACTCATCGAGAATCAATTGCAGGACTAAATATCGCGATATATCGCAGTATCGATATTTTGGCACACCCCTAATTGAAATTATTTTATGTAAAGTAAAAATAAAAAAAACACCCCCTTTAACGGTCACTTAACAACAGTTGTAAAATAAATAGGGTTTAGAGAATATATTCTAAATGTTTTTGTTACTCAATATAAACTTATTTTTATCACCCTATAAAAATAACCCGCAATTGGTAAAATTCACTATGTAGTCCACTTTATCTTTTACAATTAATGTAGAGGTTTTAAGGCTGTAAAACCCTTTACTATATTTATACACTTTTCTCAAACAGACATGTCTTTTTTAAACTCTCAAAGTTAAAGTCCAGTATTATAGAATGAAAACAAAGATCTGATCGCAATAGAAGATTTATGGAAATTTGGCAAACTCAATGTATTCTGTATAGGAGACATGGCACGGAAACTGGTTGACAACAGTCTACACCCAATCAGGACGCAAAACACAAAAAACAATTAAAAAATAAAAACAAGCAAAATTGCACCAAAAAATCAACCATATTGCCTTTAATGTTTTTTTTTAAATAATGCCATACTGTTGTAGTGATGCTTTCTTTGAATCCTGAACTGTTCATCAGTGTCGTTGCCTTTATTTCGTGGTCCATTAATATTCGTTTTTTTTTTCTGCTAAATGCAAATCCATCTCTTTTAAACTCCCGGCCATCCAAAACATACTTTAAAGAACCAGGTCTACTATTGGAAGATACATAGTAACAATGTATATACTGTAGTTGTCCTCAAATTAAGCTGTATGTTGGTCGATATAAAATGAGTGAAAGACTCAACAAGAAACTGAACTTGTTAATATAAGAAAGAACTAGTAGATACACTGTGAATTGCAGCTGTACTTTTTTTCAATTATTTAGATCTGGAAGTCAAAGTTTGATAGTTTGTATGACAAAATCTATGGTATAGTTGTCTTTGGACCAACACAAACATATAGTACACAATAATTACAACTACAATTTTTGATGATAGAACCATAAAAATGTGTCATCTACATAAAACTAAGGCCCAAATACTTAAGTATGAGGGGAAATAAAGCATTAGTTATACTAATATATTCATATATTAATGTAAACTTGATTAGAGTAGAACAGATGTGTTGGACTTTCCTTAGAATAAAGAAAAAACTAAATCTAGCCAACATTGTTGAAACTAAGAACCGTTTCTTGTATTAACTGAAGCCTCAAAGAAATTCAACTTGCTGCACAAGAATTCCCCCAACAGTTTCGGCGAAATCAAATCCACATTTCATATAGTCAAACTAACACATGGGTTGATAACACAGTATGCAAAGATATTGTCTTACACTAGAGGGAAGATCAAACAACATGGTTTCATCGCTAGCTTTGTTATTTGAAAGATCCAGCTAGTCCCAGCAGCCCCGTTCCACAAATACCCCTTTATATCTACCTGGTATGAGAATATTGGGCTGCTAGTCGGAGTCATGAATGTATTGGCTTGCAAATATGTGGAAACGGCACAAACAGAAAGATGAAAAATCCATTCCCGTAAACACACACGAGGCAGAATCATTATCTCCCCCACACAATATTAGTACTAAAGCACATACGGCGTATAAAAGAAGCAGACGCACACCCAAGTCTAAAAAGTAAGACCCGATGTGGAAAGACTGAAATTGCTTTCTTTCACATATCTCCTCTGCAAAGTTTAGACTTTGACTCTGAGCCAAAAATACTCAATGTCATGTTCATTCCAAACAATACAGCATTGTTTTCCAGACGTTTCTGGGCAACGAACCGCTACAATGTCCGACAATTCTGAATTTTTTGATGGTCCTAAACTAAATCTAGTGTAAAAGGACATTTTTAAACTGTCTATATTTAACACAGGAGGAAGACAGTGTTTCCTTGTTTATCCTGGGAGTTACATTCTGAAAAATAAAGGAATAAGTAGGATTTTAGGTGTATTAAGGTTGTAAAACCCCCTGGCTACACACTGTATACACTTATCTTGGACACGAACATTTTCACACTTTTTCCTCTTTAAACTCTCAAGTTCTGCATTTTTATCCTTTTGATGTGTCCCTATGTCTTTTAAACTGGTTTATATAATTTTAACAATAATTGGGGTCTTTTTTCTTTTATTTCTCGTATTTTATTTTCATTTTCAACATCTATGTCATTCTAAAACCAAAAAAAGCCCAGCTGAGGACAAAAGCTGAAAACTAGAGATGCCTAAAAGCATTATGAGAGGAGAATAGGACTGCCGTTCGTAGTTTGTCTGTGTTTTTTATTAAATAAATTCAATTCAATTTAAAATTTTTGCTTTTGTAGAAAAAAAGGTCTAGTATTATAGAATGAAAACAAAGAATAACCGTAGATTTTAAAAGTTGTGTACAATCTGTATCAATTCACTATTGTCTACAGCCAATCAGGAAGCAGAACACAATGTTGTGTTAAAAAACGAAAAAGTACTAAAAAAAAAGAGAGAAAATGAAATGGTGAACAGTGACATAGGGAGGGACTAATGTCTTCATTAAAGTAAAAATATTCCAGCTATTCAAAAATGTAACATAATAATGTCACAGACCCTTAAAATCACAGTCATGTTCTCTTATTCAAACAAACAAAATGTTATATTGTATTATTAATTTACAGGGCTTCTACTTGTTTTTCAAGTTAAATTTTGTCTTTTTTTATTTTATTTTTTTTGTTTACTTAGCGGTTGGCATCCAGCATGATGCTAAACGCACTTTATGTACATAATCGTCCAAAAAAGTTAAACTTTTGTCCAGAAAAGTCATACGGAAAAAGTTTTAAACTGCAGCATTTTTAAGACCAATGTTAAGACTTTTTAAGGCCTTATTTTTATAGTTTTCAAATTCAAGGCTTTTAATATTCTTTAAGAACCCTGAATGCAGTTTATAGACTAACAAACTTTAAAGCTTTAAACAAAAAAATAAAATAGGTTTAGTAGATTGTATGTTAAATTAACTTTCCTTATGGCTTGGTCTTGTATTGGTCTGATTTCCAACTTACAATAACATGAGAGAACAGGATAAGATACATTTTATGCAAAAATAATTGCACAAGAAATAAGCATGCCACAATTTTAAGTTTCTTTTAAGTTTAATCGTTTCTTCCTTACTGCATGTATTTATATTAAAAGTATCAAATTGAAAGGCTTTTCTTTGTTGTTGCTTGGTTATTAGTATCATTTAAACACGTTTTTCTGTATTTCTAGTTCTTTTTTATTATTTTGTAATACAAAAATCATGTATCAAACAATGAAATCGAGGTTTGAATCAAATGGAAAGTGAATGGTTCTGTCCCTAATACCAATCCAGCGAGCGGGCAGGGGAATCCACCTTCAGTAGATCCTTTCCTTCTTGTATCCAAGCGTTTTTGAAATGAATCTTAAAATGCTGAGAAGCCCGTTTCTAAATACCAGAGCAGAACTGCTGTGTACTTCCCCACAGAGAGAGTATTGTAGAATCAGCTAACTGACAGATGGCCCACTGTGATTAATGGCAATTAGGACTCACTCAACTGTGTAGCACTTCTTCTGCCCCTGACACTGCCTTGCTAACGGCGCAGAGGTGTAACAACAGTGGGAAAATATATATATATATATACATTCATCAGCATTTGGAGTGATAAAAAATGCAAAGCAGGCAGAAGTTAAAACACTCACGTGTGTTTGTGCCTACTATCAAATAGACAAACATGTTTTTTTTATTAAAATGTATTTGCCTCAACAAAACACTAAAACATTAAGCCTCAGTCACTTAGTTGTGGATTTTTTTTGGGTTGTTCAGGCGCATGGAGGGAGAGCAGGTGACTGTCAACTCACGGGGCATCATGAAAATGAAACATATTGTCGTATTGTGTAAAGTAGGGATGTGTATTGGAAAGAGTCACGATACGTATCACGATACACGCCTCACAATACGATATGTATTGCGATAAGACTATACCGGAACAATTTTTCACTATTTTTTTAAGCTGTAGCTCAGATGCATTGCTTCACTCAATGTGGTACGGAGTTTTAAATTGGAACCAATGCCAAATAATAAAAGACATACATCTCTCATAACTAAAACCACAAGTCTGACTGAACAATTAAAGGAGCCACACCCTGATTTTCTTCAGCTTTTCAGAGTGAACTATATCATATATTATCTTTGGACCAGTAAAAATTAAATTATTTATGACATATTAGAAATATTTCGTGAGTTTTTTCCTATCCGGAAGTAAAACGACTGGATTCCTGAAGCTCCGCCTGCTGCTGGGTGTGGCTGCAGTCATCCCAGAGAAAGTCGTGTGTCTGCATTTCTCCCACGAAAAGAATCCAAACTTCTTCAAAGATGGATGCACATCTGCCTTTAGTAGGTCTTAAAGGAGCCTGGTGTCTAAAGTAACAAACTCCTGTTTGAGCTGGAATTTATTGACGACAGCACACAACTGGAAGATAAACGGTATTCTGCATCTAAAATGAACTGTTTTTGCTGATTATCACCAGCTCAGTGGAAAATGCCACTTTGAGATTCTTTATAGAGAGGAATGAACAGTAAGTAAAATGCATTTAAAACCTCAAAAAGTAGAATTTTCATGGTAGGGCTCCTTCAACATAAGCTGGTTCTCGCAAGTCCTTTTTATTGTTTTGGTTCGGTGTAGAGTTTAAGTTGGGGGTTTAGGTTCAAAATAAAAGTAAAACACTGAAGGATGCTCATAAATAATTAAATATCGTCTTGTCAGCATTTTTAATTGATACAAGTATTGCCAAATTGACACAAAGACGTACAACGCCCTTGCCGAACACTAGCTGTTAGTAAGGTGTGAGTACTGGCCCCTTACCGATACCACCTGAATGCTGTACATGTGGTGTGTAGGTAAATATCTATAGAACACCCATACAAACTACAACTCAATTGTCTAATTTACTCATTTACAGTCAAACTGCATACAAAGAGATCCATTGCGCCATCCACCTACATCTACCTACTTCACCCTCATGTATTCTACGGGTTCCCTACAACCTGTTGCTAGCAGCATGCCCATAGGAAAAAAAAATGCAAAGATATCACCATTTCTATGGAAACCACTCTTTATAATCAGGAGTGAGTTTGTTGGAAAGCCACACCCCTGTCACAGAAATCTGTCAATCAAACATTTTGAATGTTTGAGGTGGGGGCCAGCGGGCACCGCGTACTCTTATTGAGGCATCTGATTGGCCAGTTTGTAACTTGAATAAGTTGTGATAAGTATGTGAAAACGAAATTAGGGTTAGCAAAAACATGTTAAAAGGAGACACCAGAGAAAGAATGGTTATTCAGACCCACAGAGTAGAAATCTATGGGATTTTGGCTTTCTTAACCAGAAAGTACTTCCTGTTTGGAACATAAAGGGGGGAGGGGATAATCTGTCTGCTTCTCCCTATAGACTGTCTATGCATTTTCTCTTTACAGTGATGCCCGGTTGACTACGACCTTGACATTTCCTGCAGGTCCCATTTAGCATTTTTTTTTTAATCAAAAGACAACTGCTAAGGTTTTAGCCTATATATGGAACGTTTTTGGCATAAGCTTTGCTTCTATAAACCATCTATACGAAATCCATCAACTAGAGCTTTTTTTGGTTTTTTAGCTACATAATAAATGAAACCTCAATCAAAATGGTGGAAGGGGAAAAAAAAAGGCTAAAAATGTAAAATTTGGCATTAAGAACGCTGTTTATCCTCGCCAACAATGAAAGCCAAATTTAAAACCCAGGTGGATCTTACAAAAGAAATCATCTCGTCATTTCACCCCAGCAGAGCGTGCGAGCCTGGGATTTATATTTGATTTCCATAATCAGAGGGTTTTCAGGCACATCGAGTGATTGCACCACTTTGGCTTTGTGAAGCAACAGCGTGATTCTATCTTCTAAGAAAATTCCAGATAGTGGAGAAAAATTTAAAATAACTGATTTTTTTTTTTTTTTTTTTAAGCAAAGGAGACAAAAAAAATTTTTAAACAAAAATTTGTAAAAATATCCTCTATTTTCTCTTAATCCAAAGCTAGTGGAACATTATGAGACAACTAAAGAGGCTTTATGAAAAACTTACAGAGAAGACGTTTGTAAGCTCGGCGCTTATTTACAGTAATTGTGAATAAAGCATGGGTCGATGCAGCTGAAGCCGATAAGCCACATAATCATCTAGCACTGTACCAGACTGATTAGCCCACCTGAGGCTAAGTAATTATATAAAGGTTAATCAAAGCTAATACTCCAAAAGCTTTTTGGCTAACATTACTTAAGATTTATTCAGACCTAATCCTGCTGAAAATGACTGATGGAGATGACGATGGATATTCTTTTATCGTTTTTTTATGAATCACGCGGTGTCATAGTTTGGAGATTTTGAGTAAAACTAAAATCTTAAAGACCCACTGCTAAGGGTTTGTCTTAACACGTTCTTATGGCTTTTTTAGTCAACTGAATCCATGTACATCAGGGGTATTTATAACCTTTTACATAGGGCCAGACTTATGGAGCTAAATCGGGTTGATATTATTTAAAACCCAAATAATATGAATGACCAATAAAAATCGATGAGGGTGGAAACTTCAGCTTCAGTCCCCGTGCGTTCACTGACTTTGATAACTTGGATAATTACAGTAAGAAAATGGCTGTATTGTCTGTATCTAAAAAAGATAATCACATCACAAAATAAGTATTTTTTATTTCTTATGAAATGTAGATATGTATTTGAGAAATAAAAGTGTAAAATGCAACAGAAGGATTCAAACTATGACTATTTGACAGAAAAAACAGTCATTTTCTGACTGCAATTATCCAATTTCTCAGAGTCAGTGAATGCATCGGGACAGAAGTTACCACCTTCATCAATTTTGATTGGTCCTTCGGGTTAGCCCCGCCCTAACACGCCACAAAAGTTTTGCAAGGGAAATTTTTAGATTCGAAGCAACGACAAAAAAAAAAAATATTTTAAACTGATAAAAGATTTGAAGTTGAAATTTTGAGTTTTGAAACCTAAAAAACAGAACATTTGAAGCTGAAAATAATTAATTTTATTTAAGAACATCAAAAAGCTTTGGATATTTTACATTTTCTTGCCCAAACACCAATATTTTTTTTATATTTGTTTTATTTGGTTATTTGGGTTTCAAATAATATCGGTCCTGATTTAGCTCCATACGGACTTGATGAGGTCAATATTTACAATCAATCATCCAGTTTGCATTCTTTGAAGTCTTATCATTTTAAATGCCAATAGAATATTAAATGGAAATTTAATTTCAATGGCATACTTTTAGGTTAAAAAAAAAAAAACAGCTAACAACATTTTTAAGATTACTGCGAATTTCTCATTTAGCTTGACACCGTTAGCCTGAATTGTCTTGTAGTACATTTTGATATTGAACTTCAGACAATATCTCAAACTATTAGCCAGACACGGATGTTTTGATTTTTTTTTTTTTACTGAGAAAGATTTCTACTTGTCACTAAGGCAGTGGTCCTCTTTCACTTATTTAGTTTAAACGCCAAGTTTTTTTAATGAGCTAAAACGTGACACAAAGGGTCGTGGCATAGTGTTGCCACAAGTTTAAAATAGCTTATATCAAGACACACAGTTTTAGAAAAGTCCTGAGAGATTGAAGTTATTGATTTATGACAGGAGACTCCGGGTCTGTGGGAATCTTTTTGGTCCACAGGCCAGACTTTGGACATGCCTTTTCCTCACCTGAGCTAGCATCTGGCTCCAAACCGTACGACTGGACAGCTTTGATATTGTTTACAGAAACTGTCAAAATAAAGACTCTAAAACGTGATCTTTGGTTGAATTAAGCATAAAATAAACCAAGATGAGCATTTTTGGGTCTTTTATTTACCAAAATAAACTATTTTCAGATACTCTACGGACTACTCCATAGTACAAAAACATGAATTGTGCATCTTTAAACTTTAGTCCCTGTCCCTTTAAGAATAAACATTACTGCTAGTGTATAGGAAGACATAAACCAGCTCCTATAAATGATGTTTAGTGTTGCAGTAAAATTCTTTAATCACTCTAATGAACTGTGTCTTTTCTTAAGATAAAAAAGAAGGCAAGAAGATGGATCGATACGCAGCCTGGCATCAGTCTATATTTTCCTCAGTATCTGGGCCCTGGGAACATTTCATAAAGGCCATAGGGTCGGCTTATCATGGAGCTAAATGCCAATGTAATTATTAGTGTCTGGAGATAGTGGAAAGGGAAGCACATCCTGCGGCAGGACACCATATTTAATTAATAAATGTCACTGTAGAGGGAGTGAGGGGAGTGGGTGAGAAAGAAGACGACGACGGAGGGAGCAGGAAGAGAAGGAGGGAGAGGGACAATACTGAGCCTGTCTAAAGACACAAACACGGTGAGAACAGAAGGAGATGCAATCGAAAACTAAACAAAAAAGCTGGAGAATGAGATAATGCAAGCATAAAAACACAAGTCTGAAAGGCCTTACTCTGATTCACAACAGGAAGACATAGTAGGAACATATTTGTGATTGACTTAGTCTGTTTTTAAACATTCTCATTTGTAAATTATGGTTTATTTTAGCATACAAGGGTAAGTTAATCTATATTTACACCTATATATGTATCATGCTACAGACTAGAATGGAGCCACGCCCAAAACTCAAATAAACCCATTGAAACTAAAAGCTGCAGTTCCTCAAAAGACCACTGGAGGCTGGTGTCAGGATGGAGCAGTTTCCATTGACTCCTGGGTTAAAAACTCTGAATATCTAAGAATATTTACCAGAAATAACATGTATACAGTTGGATATTTTTAATTTCTCTCTCTCCACTGTTTCTATACATCTATATTTTTCTGCACCGATCTATAACCATCTGTCTATCCATCTAAATCTATTTATCTATAACTATTTTTATCAAATAGTAGAATAATCAAATATATATATATATTGAATTGCATTTAGTTTTTTTATATATATATAACATATATATATGTACATTATAATCATATATATATAATATAATATAATATATATATATATAATAAATATATATATATATATATATATATATATATATATATTATATATATATATATATATATATACATTAAAATCTTTGTTATACTCATCTATATCCATATATCTACATCTATATCTATCAATTTCCAATTTTATCCATCCATCTGCTTCCATTCCTCTGTAACAGGGGCGTCAAAATCCCGGTCTCCTACCAATTTGCAACCAACCTGCATTTGATGAATCTTATTGGCTAAACACACCTGATCCAGATATTTCGTAGAAGATGAGACAGAATTTCTGGAAAACAAGCAGGAAGCCGGAGTTGTAGCCCGACTTAGGACACCCCCGATTTATAATTATCTATACCCACCATCCATCTATATCTTATTCTATCATCCATATATTTATCCAAAATAAATTGATCTATTCATATCTATCTACCTATCCACTTTTATATCTATCCATATCCATCCATCAATTCAAATTCATCCATATCTATCCATCCTTATCTGTTATTCTATTCATCTTCATATATTCATCTTATTCTATTGATCCATATCTATCACATTCTATCCATCCATCCCTATCTTATTCTATCCATTATTCAATCCATTCATTTCTTATTCTTTTTATCGATAAAAATAAAATTCTTTCTTCACCAAGCTGGACTTTGACAACAATGCACCGTTTATTCATATTTGACCGCATCAACCCACCTACAACGCAGGTTCGATGTGTTTCTATGGTGTTTTAGTCTAGTGGGACTTTGTTGCCAGCTTTGAAGAAAGGACTTTATTTTTATTTTTCTTATTGCAAGCCCTGTGAAGTCCTGCAATCCTGTCAATGACGAGATCAATACTACATGGTTCCCAGGGTAATCAAATGCCGCATGTAACCACTGAGTTACCAGAGGGTCAGTCTCAGCCGATAAACAAGGCAGCTCTGCTGATCATGCCGGTGATTAGACAAACAGAAAAACTGAACAGAACTAAAGTGATTAGGGAAACTGTAGCAAGTCTTAGAGCTTTTTTTTTAATTACATACACTCCAGTCAGTAGAGAAAGATTCAAGTTAGGTAGGTGGCAGTAGGCACCAGTTCACAGGTTACCATGGTTTCACTCAAAATACATCAGTTTCTATTGAAGTTTCATTTTATTTAGGTAATAAGGAAAATACTTAACAGCATTTATGTCTTAAGAGTCAACAGTTGCGCATACATTTAGTTTAGTTTATATACTTAAAATCTAAATTTCAGCTGCAATATTAAAATGATTATTACATTTTTTTAAGAGTGTTTTAACCATTAACTGCTATATTTATGAAAGATGCCACAATTCTAGATTAAAACTTGATGTGTTGCACCACTGAACCGAATCATGGGGAAAGTCAATCATTTAAAAACATATTTTGTCCTAAATTCTCTCTATATATTTGTTATTGTTTTATTACATTAAACCAAGTATTTATTATAAATTACTTTATAGAACATTTAGGAAAGTATTTTTCTGAACTTTTATCTTTGAGTTGTTGTTTTGTAATACATAAATTATACATCAAACCGAAACAAAACAATGACCAAAAAATCGATGCAAGGCAAGAGTCTGGCGATGCAATATTTATCGCAATACACGCGTCGCGATACGATACATATGTTGATATCCCAAGACAGTTCTAGACAAAATATCCCTTTTTTCTTTTAAAATTATGACTCAATATGATCGGAATATTAATACATTTTTGCAAAAAACAAATTGTAACATAAAGTGATAGATGCAACTGTATCTCAAAAACAAGTTTCTTTTACCCAAACAAATTCATGCAGCTTTTAATTTGGTCATTTAAAACATATTTAAGTGGAAAACAAAAGTAAGACTGAACTACATGTTTGTCTTTAAATAATAATCGAATATTGCCGTTGCAGTAGTCCAGGGCGATATAACGATGCATACCATTTTTATTTGTTTATTGTTATTGCCGAACTTCTGTGCAAAAATTCTAGAAACTTGAAACTGTTGTGCACCTTAGTAAAATGTTTCTCGTTTGTGACAATACAGTTATATATATACTTGAAAAAAATACTTGTCAATTTTTTTCAGAGAGTATTAGAAAATATACTTTACCATGGTATATCGTGATATATATCATTATTGTGATAAAAATAATTTATATCATGATGTATCATTTAAAATCGATACAAATAAAGTATCGCGATATTTCATGGAATTTATATTTTCTTCCACCCCCTACCTACTAAAGTCCAAATCTTTTTAATTGGAAAATACCATTCAAATTGCTTTCTATACAGCTACTTGGCCAAGTTCTGAAAACAGCTAAAGCAGCAAACTATAATCATCAGGAAGTTTAGGTGACTAATTCATCCTTCTCCAATCCTGTATTTTTCCAGCTACAGTGGCAATCATTTTTATTCTTGGGGGGGAAAGAAAAGAACGGGATTGACAGTGGAAGGTTTTTTAAGACGCATTTGAACCAGATAAATGTGGGAAAAGTGAGACGTATAGCTGCTGCAAAACAGAAAAAAAAAAAACAAAGTTTAAAATGCATATGGATACACAGATCCATTTAATGAAATATGACTAAAGTAGAAACCTTGGGAAACATTTTCAAAATGTTCCTTGAAAATTGCTAAAAATTGGGGCGCAAAGAAACCATCAAAAGAAACATTCAGTGATGGGATAGTTGAGATAGTTCAAAGCTGTTAATGAATGGATTATAAGGAGGACTGATTCCAGCGTCCTCTACCACAGCTGGTGAATCGGAAACATTAAAAGAGCATGTGCTCAAATTACTGAAAGATGTCTCGCAGTCGCAGCCAAACGGAGATCCAAAAGTCTCTTTGGTATCTAGTTCTGCGATTTGACAGCCACTACCCACAGATTTTTTCTTTTTTAAAAAGCCTCATTTAGTTGGTGTGCAAATGCTCTGCAAATGAAGCACTTCCTGCTGTGAAAGATGATGCTGCAAGATAACTTCATTTAGGAACCCCTGCTTTTCCCACTGGTGTCGATCAGGGAGGGGGGGGGGGGAAATGAACGGAATTATTAACATTTCTAGGAGACGGGGAATGAAAAAGATATTATTTAAGCCTTTTTTTTCTTTTCTGGAGAAAGCGGAGGAAAGTTCTTCAATTAGGGAATTGGGCTTTTCTCTTGCTGCTGCATAGACTGTGATTGACAGCTTCATTAATTAGCAAGCGGGACTTGAAAGGATGGTGAAAGAATGGGAAGGAGGCGCGTGTTTAAGAAAGATGGAAAAACACAGTTTAGCTTTACATTTGTTGTAGGAAGAAAGTGAAAGGGCGTTTGGAGGTAATGCTGATTTTCTCCGGGCTTTGCAAGCAATCAAGCTTGGTAAACTCAAACTGACAACTATACTGATGGTTTTTAAACCACTTTCAGTGGATTTGATCGAATCAACGTATGCGCAGGATTTTATATATAGTGAAAAAACCCTGAAGATCTAAGCTTTAGATATAGAAGAAAACTCATTAGGTTTGATGAAGTTTGTGTTTTTCAATTAAATATTCAGCTGTAATGACATGTTTTTGGGGAAAAAAGTATTTAAAGGTCAATCAACAGTTTCAAAATACCAAAACTCACTCTGTTTATTAGTTCACTCCAACAGATATACAGTACTATTCAGAAAAAAACATACTAATAATCTGATAAAATAGAATTAATGGCATAAATTTCATACTTCCTGTTACTTTTAAAACATCCACAGGTCTGGAAACCTATTAGGTTTGATGATTTCTTGTTTTTTAACTTTATATTTGTCTCTACTGACATTTATTTTAAGAAAAAGTATTTAAAAGTCAATGAGATGTTTCAAAATATGAAAATTTACCCTGTTTAAGAGTGTTCTTAATAGAGGACGTATGATCCATAAAAAAAATAGTTCAAAACTGGATTTAGAAATACGACAATTGATTTTGGAGTTAATTCAGAGAACATAGAAAACAAAAGTAATGGCATAGATTTAATACTTCCCGTTACTATCACCCCCATCCCAAAAAAAACAAAGACAACTGGTTATAATTCTAGGCATCCAAGCTGACTTTGGAAATACTATAATTGTGAGTTCGGCACAGAAATAAAAGTAATGGCATCAATTCTAAACTTCTGTTGCTTTCAAAACCTCCGGTGGTCTGTTCTTTCCAACATAAATGGTGGAAGCTTTACCTTTGTTCATCCTTGTGCTATCCTAGTCATCTGGACCACAAGAAAGCACGTTGAGAACTTTAATTTTCACTGATTTTTTTGTCTTCACTGGTGTCCGTGGCAGACATAAAATCCTGTACACCTTTGTCATGGGAGGGATCACACATCAGTATAAGGGTGGAGTTATCTAGACCCCTTAAGATACTAATCACACTTTACATGGAAGACACTGCAGTTGTATTGGACACATAACGCAAACCTAGTTTCGTAATATGACTTATTTTTATTAACGTGTTCTTGTGCACAATTTAGACATGGAGATTTGCTGACTCGCATAATGATGTCATAGGAAAGAAAAGAGGGCGTTAGACAGGAAAGAAGTCTGTAGTGAGCTGAACAGTTGAGTTCTGTGCAAAGATGAAATATTTGCTTTTAGGATATTCCTGGAGAAGAACAGAAAAGGCCAGAATCATCGGCCCTGTGTCTTTGTAGATCTAGAGATAGTCTATGACAGGCTAGTAAGAGAAGTCGGGTGTGGCAGAGAAGTGCGATGGAGTTGTTCAGGACAAGACAGTGTTGAGAAGTTCTCCAGGTGTGAAAGAGGAGTTAAAGGTGGAGGTGGGACTGTACCAAGGATCAATTTTGAGATTCTTCTTGCTTACCGACCAACAGATCGCTGACCATCAGTCCAGGGACAGCAGATGAAAACTAGCTAACTCTGGTGCATTGGCAGGAATGCTTTTTAGTATGCAATGTCCCTGTCAAATAAATAAATGAAAATAAATAATAATATGAGGGTAGACAGGAAAGTTTGTGGATCATCATCTTTGCAGATGACACTATAATCCACAATGAAAGCGAGGAGTAGGTGCAGGAACATCTAGAGAAGTGGGGATTTGGTGTGGAAAGGAAGGGAATGACAGTCAGCTGCAACGGTGAGGTTACAGGGAGCAGAGGTGACGAAAGAGGAGGACGTTAAGTATTTGGGGTCAACAGTCCAAAGCACCAAAGGTGGAGAAGGGTGTAGAAACTGGTTGGAACGGGTCAAGGAAGGTTTCAGGTGGGATGTGTGAAAAAAATGTGTCAACTTGAGTGAAAGTGTAGAGGATTGTGGAGAAGATGTTGAGGTTCTGTTTGGTAGTGGTGAGGATGGATGGGATCAGGAATGAATCTATCAGAGAAGAAGCTCATTTTAGAAGTTGTGTCAAAATTGACAACTTGCTTGTTTAACAGGCCACCTTATGGTCACTTGGTGAACTAACCTGATTCCACTTACTTTTGTACTTAAATATCCTCAAAAAAGGAAAGGAAAGCGTCCTTTTGCCCTCTGATGTGAAGGTTTTGCTGGCCTACTGTAAAGCCCGGGGGACCGAGGAGCCTCCTTTTGATGCTTGGCGTGTTTGTCTCAGCGCTTCTCCTGAAAACCCGGTTTGTTGAGTGTTATTTGTTGCATTTTCTTTTATTCCAGAATCCTACTTCCATCTATCGAACGCTTTAGGTTGCAGCAAGCCCATTTTAAAAAGCCACTCCACCTTACAGCTGACGTCTAACAGTCGGATCAAAGTCCGTAGAGGCGGCAGAGTGGTGCACATCTCTTGAGTTCAGTTTCACTTTGGTAAAGGTCAGGGGGGTTCAGGTGTCCTGTCTCCTTGCTTTTCCTGCTGTCAAAAACTAAGCGTACGGGCAGGCAGCTTGTCACACGGAAAGCCAGCTCCCATGATGCCCTTGTGCTTATTTTTCACTCCTTTGCCCTCCTCAATCACAGCCCCCCCACCACCCCATCACGGAGTGCTACTTGAGTCTGAGCTACACCTGGGACCCTGTCTCGCCTTCCAGTCATTGGATCAGCTGCTGACAATAACGCCACGTCTTTTTCTTGTGCTCTGCCCACATATTAACTAGGAGATGCCCGCAGAAAAAGGAAAATAAAAAGGAACAGATCAAGGTCCTAGAAAGCCGATGCAACAATTATGCAACCATCTTTATCCATCTCACGCATTCCCCTTGCAGGTGAGTCTCCCTTGGCGTGCTCATGTTTGGAAACAGTAGCAGGCGCGCGTCTGAGACAACTGCTAAGCTACGCAGAAGCAGATGCTTTTTTTTTCCTTTTTCTCCTCGCCAGTCAATTTAACACCTACACCTCCCCTCTGCTTCCTCCTGCAGGCTTTGGCTCATCAGTTTTAAACGGCATGAGGCAGTCTGGCATTGTTCTTTCGATTCAAGCGGACAAAAGTGTCCCTACTGAAGTCCCATCCATCAATACGTTGGGGTCAGTACGGACAGAAATGTGCTGCGCTTAGTTTTATGGAAATCGCTGCAGTGTGTGAAACTCTTACACTAAAAACTATTTGATAGGTGAAAAGATTTAAGACCTCGTCTTTAGACTTTCAGGATATTTTACAAAGTTAAGTAAGGGTGTGTAGAAGTAAGAGTCTGGCGATCCAATACATATCGCGATACATATCTCATTATACTAAGTGTATCGCGATACACGTGTCATGATACAAACAGTAGTATGACACGTGTATCTTGATACAATACCCATCGCGATACACGTGTCATGATAATATATGTATTGGGACACGTGTATCTCAATTCATTATGTATTGCGATACATGCGTCATAGGACTATTTGTATCACGACATGTGTATCGCGATACGTATTGTATCAAGATACAATACCCATCGCGATATCCGTGTCATGATACAATATATACCACAACACTTGTTTCTCGATCTCAATACATACCACGATACATGATTCATGATACTATGTGTATCAAGACAGTATGCTAATTACAGAATAATACACCAATTGAGCTTTGAACATTTAATTTCAAAGACCCACCTCAATTTAGCCCTCTTAACGGAGTGTTATGGAAAAATAGTGTTCTGACATTACTCCCACTCGATGACATCATCAATAGTCGCCAGTTAGCTATGTTGGCGCGGAGCTGCTATGAATAAATAACAGCGGTTTCAAAACTTTAAAAATATTGCGCTAAAACAAAAAGTCATTATTTACATTTGAATGTTAACTTCTGTGCTTCAGAGCGGACTCACGTGAATAAAAGCGCTTCTGCCACGCCGTGAGAGTTAGCCCTTAAAATTTTTTTTGGAAAACCTTACCCTTACAACTGCCCCTACAATTGGAGAGGTAGGGAGAAGGGGTAGGGGTAAGGGATTCGGATTTGGCCTTAGTGTTCCCAGTAGTCTTTTGATTAGTGGGAATCAGCCCCGCCCCCCTTCCCATTGCTGAGAGCTCTCTGTTTACACAAATACATTTTTCATCAGATTGAGTTTTTAAATAATTTTATCAAACATTTAGAATTTTAAGCTAATTTTCCCTTTTCAAATGTTCATGTGGAACTCTTTTAGTTATTTTATTGTAGGATTTCTTGTTGAGTAAAAATTACTAGCCACACAAACAGATAATTTTACTACTTCTTAGTGATTTTCTTTTTCAGATTAGAGTTCTATCCCTGTTTTTAAGAAACCTCTTTTTGTAAGAAGTAAGAAAAACAGCATGAGGACTTACAAACATACCCCAACCCCTACATTTTAATTTTTTCTATGAATCCTGTGCGAGACGAGAGTTGCAGGGGGCGAAAAGCCATCCAAGTCTGCCTCTTATCCCTGCCTCCTCCAAAGCATGGCTGAGCCTGAGCCAGCAAATGTCAGTCGGATAAAGAGCGGGGCTGACAGACAGACACAGGAGTTTTGTCATTCCGTGTGTCATCCCTTTGCTCGCGACCCCCCCCCCTCGTCTTTGCAGGTCTCAAACTCGGCGAGCTGATGCGGGTGAGGGTTGGGCGGGGGGTAAAGGAACATTCTCAGCACCGACGTCAGGTTGTGTAACTCCACCGCGGTAAGCCGAAGCGCCGAGGACGTGCACTATTCCGGTGCCCCTCCGGCCTTGCAGAGCTTTCATTATTGTCTTAGGCGCAGCACAATACGATCGCCATAGAAACACGTAAACACATCAACAATTTCCCCGCAAACAAGATGAGACTCTTCAACAAGATGTTCTCTCCAGAGCCAGAGGTCTGTCCATTGTCAGAGGATATTTGATGCAACTAGATATTCAGAAAAACACCGAATTATGCGTCTTTTTGCAAACAAATACACTTTATAGGTTTTATCAGCTGCAGGATGAGAGCGAAAACACAGACAGAGACACAAGCTAATGCTGCCATTTATCTACTCCAAGCAGAAAACACACTTCAGGAAATGGAGTATAATCTCATCATTCCGTTTATCAGAAAAAATCTGCTGTCAAAGTTCATGAATCGAAAGGGGAAAATGTAATTAAAAATAAATTGAGGATCCAAGATGGAAACGGGTCACTCCTTGTTTTCACTTCTGCAAAGATAATCAATTCATTTCATTAAAGGAGGTTCTTTGATGCCTCAGAGATACTTTTTCAGTGTTTTTTTTACTGTAGATAAGATGTATGGCTTCATAATTTGTAAATAAAAGGCAAGCGTTGCAATGGTGGAGTGGTCAACACTGGGTCAAGGCCATGGTTCAAATCCTGTGTGGATAATTGGGTTTTCTTCTAGTTCCTCTCAAAGTCCAAAAAACATTCCGCATAGGTCCATTTATGAGTCTAAAAGGTACAATAGGATGATTGAGATGAATGCTTAGGGTGTAGCTCCCATTACAAGGAAAGGCTCCAGCAACCCGCATCACCTCGCATATGATTAAATAATATTTAAGATGGAAGGATTATTAAAAAAAAAAGTAAAAACTATAAATATAACCATAAAAAATTATACATACAATGATGGCATGTTAAGAATTCCTCTAGGAATGAACTTTGTACACTTTCACCCGCTAATGTCTACTTGAAGAGACAATAAATAAATATAATATAATAAAGAGACTGAGAACTTATCAACTTCCGGATTGAAGCCTGTTTGAAATCAAAAGAAGCTAATATTAAGCGCATTGCACTTATAGTCCACTAGGGGGTTGTAACTAATGTCAGGTTTTCTTATGTATTTGTTGCAAAAGGGTTTTACACCAGAAGTAGATATACTAACAAAATGTGTTTAACAACTATGTGGTTAGTTGTATGTCCATAACAAATGGACTTGAGGTATATGGTATATATATATATATATATATATATATATATATATATATGTATATATACATACATATACTGTATATAATTTTTTTGTATTAGCACTAGAAGGAAATCTTCTTTTGAGTGATGTGAACATCAGTGTCCAGGTCCACAACAAAATTACTATGCATGTTCATACAACTATACAGACAAACCATTGTCTGTAAATGAGCACTGGACAAAACAACTCCCAAATAACCCCGTCCCCCTCGCGGTCCAAACAAGAAGCAACGGATAAAAAGTAACGAATTTACCTTTATTTGGTTGAAACCAAGAAATAAACCAATTCCATAAATATATATATCTATATATATATATATAGATATATATATATATATATAGATATATATCTATATATATATATATATATATATATATATATATATATATATATATATATAGATATATATATCTATATATATATTCACATATACCAACACATTCTCACTCTCAACTCGTCATATATGGACATATGGTTCGGTCTCCCTCCGCGTCTTTTTTTTTTTTTTGGTTGTCCTCTTTTCGTAGTTATTTTGTCGTCCTGGCTGTTCCCATTAAATCACGGGTCCCCAACCTCCGGGCAGCGCACTGGTCCCCTACCCTCAGGACGTGGACCGGTACCCCACTTGTACCCCAATCCTAACAACCCATGATTTAATGGGAACAGTCAAAACGTCAAACAACGATCAGCCAGCATGTCAAAAAAGGCAAATTAAGGACACCCAAAACGTAAAAAATGACGCGGAGGGGGCCCAAACCATACGTCCATATATAAGTAGTTGAGAGAGAGAATGCGATGCTTATACAGTCACTGGG
Organism: Oryzias javanicus; assembly: GCA_003999625.1. Classification (NCBI taxonomy): domain Eukaryota; kingdom Metazoa; phylum Chordata; class Actinopteri; order Beloniformes; family Adrianichthyidae; genus Oryzias; species Oryzias javanicus. Next base: position 19,388,489 of record CM012454.1, read on the forward strand.
ACAAACCAAAGGGACCGGTTTGCCTAAATGACTCTACGCATCTGAGCTAACAAAAACAGGACTTGTGATCGCGTTTTCCGGTAAATCTCACACACTAAAGCTGCGTTTCCATTAAAAAAATCCGCGAAATCAAAGTATTGTTCACATCCGTCGCCGTGTCTTTGAAAAACTTATCTTATGAGTTGTTTTTATCGCATAGTTATGATTTAATGGAAACCGCGCAATTGCGAAATTCGCTAAATAGTGTTTTTATTATATTTTTGCACCTATGTTTAATGGAAATACCACTACTGACAGCGGCAAACTGATTTTTATTCTGAGAGGAAACATTTATTTAAGTTTCCTAATCAAAGTCGGATACAATACTAAGTATGTGGGGTGGGGTTGTCTATATTTAAATATATGAAAGGACTTCAGTGAATTGAATGTACTATGTTGTTATAAACAGACAACTGTTTGTTTTTTTTTTAAATAGGCTGCTCAAGATATCCATCATTTACTCCAATAGCAAATTGTGCACAAAAGAAAACAAACCTTACAGCATTTTTTTGTTTTTTGTTTTTTTTTTACTCACCAGTGCAAAAAAAAAAGAAAAGTAGCCTTGTCGCTCTTGTTTGTTCTACAAAATACATTATCATGTAAACAGCACGCTAAAGCGTTCCAGCGGGGTACGAGAGCACGAGCAGAAAAGCACTTGAACTTTCACAGCAGGAAATCATATCACACATAATTGTCCTGATTGAACTTGTGATTCAAAAAGCCTGAATTTGTTTGGTTTGTGGAATAAATGAACTCTTCCCACACAAACACACACTTTTTGTTGCTTTTATACAACAATCACGGTCATCTACTTGACTGCTAGGTCCCCGTCACGCTGACCAAATGAGCTCTGAATAATCAGGACATGAAGAGAAAGAATCCTTTGGGCCGGATTGCTCATGGTGTGGGATTGTGTCATCGCACACATGATCAGATCCAATCAGATTGAAAAATATTTTTTGTTTGTTTACTAATGATCAGCAAATCCAACAAATGATCTTCAGTTGATCTAGTAAAAATCAACAAGAATATATATATATATATGGTTCCAACTGACATGATCTGGTTGAACCCAGAGTCAGGGGCAGAGCTAGAACATTTACATGGGGGAGTTAACATATTTTGTACAGTTTTACTATTATTATTGTTTTAATTTTATTTAAAAATGCTGATTTTGTCATTTTATCAATGCTTGAAGAATTTGATAATTTCTTAACTTTTGTCAATAATTACACTAATACTAATTCAAAAAAGCGTGGGCCAGCTGCCACCCCCTTACCCCCTGAACTGGGACACGTATTGCCCAAAGTAAATTTTGTTCTTCACAAAATGGAGCTAAAATGGTCCAATTGGGCAAAGTAAAGAGAGAGCTTTGTTGGGTCTACTCATGGGTCCACCTTCAGCCAATCACAAAAGACTAAGAATGCTTAAATTTGAAATTAATAAAATTAAAATGACAGATTTTTTTATACCATACTGTAAAAATGTTACATTTTGGTCTAAAACCTTAACATAGTAGTCAATTGGACTTTTCTGCTCTAGTGGATTACGTTGGAGCTGCAACATTTCAAACTTTCGGCTCTTGACTAACAGCAGGTAGGGGCCAAGTTCAGAAAACAGATCATCAGCATATATTTACACGATACCAATTTTCTACGCAACAATTGGGGATTTCTACAGTTTCTTTCTAGATTTAATATCCACTAAGAGTTTTTTTACATTCATGTAATCAGAAAGCTGTATGTCTTGTATAAATTGAAAAATACAGAAACAGTCAAGAATTTAGACTCAGCTTTCCTTTAACCCTCTTGCTCTCTTATGGGGTCCAGATAACCCCACAAGACTTCATGTCTGTCATTGTGTTACTGACCTTGAATCAATTTTTGGTATTACTTGGCGTGTTTTAGTGCAACTTTGGTAAACTAGTTTGATGAAGCATTATGGGTTCCGTATAGGAGATACGTACTGTTCTTCAAAATAATGGCTGAATCCAAATTCGTCCCTACCTCTATGGATTCTCTCCACGTCACCAATTGTAGGGGCTTTTGATGGGGAAGGGTTGTCCTGAATAGTTTTTTGAAGGTGAAACCCTCACAGTGGAGAGATACAGAGCTCTACGCTGTGAGAATCTTCTGATTCGTGCTGTGCCGCGGAACAGAAACAAATTTCTTCAGGTGCTTGGATGAACAGAATTTTCGATTTTTATTCTGAGTAATAACTTTTTGCTTTAGCATGACTTTTTAAAATGATAAAACTGATGTTGTTATGTATTTTCTGGGGAACCAAAAATGGTACAATCTAATGGGTCAATTTTATAATGAAAACGTTCAAAGTATCAAAGAAAGAAAAACAAAATAATAGTAAATGTTTAAAAAATTGGATATTAACTATTATTTTAGCAATATACTAACATTATTTGGCAAATGTGTTACCTACTGGAGTTTTTAGGCTAATTTAAAATTTTAGCTTCTATTTTAGCGACATGCTAACATTTTTGGCTAAGTTTTCTGATAAATTTTATGCTAATTTGGAGTTTATCTAATATTTTAGTAAAAAGCTAATGTTTTCAGATAATTTTTTTTATCTACTGAAATTCTTTTTGGATAATTTAGAATTTAACTTCTATTTTAGCAACATGCTAACGTTTTTAACTAAAGAATTTTAGGCTATTTTGGAGTTCAGCTAGTAATTAAGCAACAAGCTAGCTTTTTTATGGCAGTTTTGGCCTCTAATTAGTTTTTTACGCTAATGTGGAGTTTAGCTAATATTTTAGCAATATGCTAACATTTCTAGCTAATTTGTTATCTACTGGGGGTTTTAGGCTAATTTTGAGTTTAGCTTTTATTTCAGCAACATGCTAAAATTTTTGGCTAATTTAATTTACAGAGAAATTTTATGCTAATTTGAAGTTCAGCTAGTAGTTAAGCATCGAGCTTTTTGCTACTAAAGTTAAAAACGTAAAAAAATACCTTTTTGAAAGATGCTAGTTTCTTTTTATATATTTTTTTGCTTTTGTTCGTGCCAAAAATAGACATTAATCACATTTATTTAAAAAAAAAACAATAAGAAGGTTATGAATGCAAATCCAAATTTCTTAAAGGCTAACGTAAGTCAATGTGACTCCTTCCCAAAAGGCTCTTTTACTCTTAAAGGTTGCCTGCGACCTCTGCCCTATACACTCTTCTTGAAATCGAGATTGCTCGGGACCTTTCAGTAAAGGACCTCAGATTAAGCCATTCGATGTATAAAATTAAAAAAAGTAATAGTCCTACATTGTTAAATGTTGCTCCCTGAACAGCACTGCACGCTCGGCTCTCGAGAGCTGCAGTTATCCAGTTCTAGCATCAATAGTTTCTGTCAAGTGGTTGAAGCTGATAAGAATACACATGATTGCCTTGAGCTCGCTTAAAGGCTGGTTTGTCAGAGCAGTTTGTAAGACAGAATTTTAAGTGATTGCATTAAAAAAAGGAAAAAAAAAAAAAAAGATCTTCGAAACAGCAGCAGTGTGATCCACACTCCCTAAATCTGAACCATTTTCTGTTCTTTTTATCCTTTAACTACAGCCGAGTGAGTAAGTCATCTTAGAAAGAATTAGCTGACAGACGCAAAAAAATAAAAAATAAAAAAAGACACACTCCGTCAAGATTTGTTGGAGCAGCAGAAAATGATGTCTCTTCACTTTGCTCTTTCCCACTCTTGCCTTTGACCTCCCACTGGTTCCATTAACTGCAGCGCCCAAGCAACCTTGAGCGCATCCAATCTTGACAGTTACATAACCACCAAAAAAAAAAAAAAAAAATATGAGCGTTGAGAAGATTTGAGGCGCAGAGGAAGGCAAATATTAAGAAGTGTCAGCCTAAAAACAAACAGAACAAGCTGCCACCCGGCTGGTCGGGCGCATCCCTTCATCTCCAAAGAACATGACACATTACTGCCTTTATTTCCAGGAGGAAGCCCTTTTTTTTTTTTTTTTTTTTTTTTGGTAAAAAACTTCACCAGTGGTATCAGGCTGTCGTTTTGCATTAAACAACTCCAGCCGAGAAGCAAAGAGGTGACATGTGTGATGGCAGGTGACCAATGAGTGGTAACTGACCAGCCTCCCGTATCTGTTTTTTCCCCTATACCAATCTATGGTTGTTATTTGTATTACTGGAAGCCTATTTTGTCTTTGTGCCGCAGTCATTTGACGCAGCTTGATGAGCGTAAAAACAAACGTGGAATGAAAGCCTGCTGGGTAACATCATGTTCCCAAACAGTCGCTTAAGCAAGATCCTCAGCACGGCTTACATCCGCAGATATTAAACACTCGAGCGATGAAAGGACAAAAGAAAAAAAAAACACAGTAACAACATTATGATCAGACATTTAATCTTATGAAACCCTCATCATACAAATAGGATTTTTTTTATATTTTTTTAGGTGGAAATGGAATATTTCTTTGATTTTTGAAAGAAAAGAAAGGGAAAAACAACAGCAGAAAAAGCCCAGCCCATGACAAAACAAAGAGATTAAATGACCTGTGAATGTGACTTTCCATTAGCTGAATTTGGAGACCTGCTGCCCCCTTCTGGATGCTGCCGGAACAGCTGTTTTTTTGTTTTTTTTTCCCCTCTGAGCCCCCTCGCTTGACTGAATCCCCAACAATCACAGCTGCAATGATATCTGCCTCACAGAGCTAACAAGCTGCTGTCACGCAACAAAAGGCAAAAGGGGGGCGGGGCTTAAGTAAACATATTTACTATGTTTCCCTGTTGGTGCCTTTGATAAATGACACACACACAGGAAAAAAAGTGTGCAAAATATAAATAAAAAACAGAAGTGGAAACGCTCCGTCTGAGGTGAGACGAGGGCCAAACGTCAACCAGCTCAAACAGATGGCGTGGAGAGCCGGGGCTGAGCGTCTGACCTTCGCCGACGGGGGCACGGAGGGCAACGGCGGGCGTTTGTTTCGGCGACGCGCACGTCAAAGGCAAGACGGGAGGGTGAGGTGGCGCCAGGACGGTTTGCTTTTGCAGGTGCGCGGGGACTCTGTGGGATGCTGTCAAGCTGTCGGCGTGACAGAAGAATGTCAGAGGAGGATCAGCAGCTTTAGATGCTTTCTGAAGACTCAAACCGCTTTTAAGTGTCTTCTAAAGCTGCACTTCTCCATTTATACTGTTTATGGAGCCATTTTAGCCTCTTAAAAGTCACTTTAGTCACACCTATAGCTCTCTGGAAGTCTATAAAGTTGGATGTCCTCACATCATCCTCATGAGGAAATTCCCATATAACGTTATCAATACATAAAAAACTATTAAAAGAACAAACGTCTAGAATAAAATCTGAAAAACTTACTAAGGCCCGATCCGAATACTCCCCTTCTCACTTCCCCTTGATTTGAAGTGGCAGTTGAAGTCAAAGTTGCGTCCGGAATTATTATTTTTTACGCTACACACTCCAAACAGAGGGGTCCAAAGTCCGCTATCGCGAGAGTAAACCGCGCCGCGCTACGAAGCGCTTTTCTTCACTTTGGTGCTCTCTGAACCACAGATGTTTACATTTAAACGTAAATAATAAGTTTATGTTGCAGTGTGACCTCTTTACATTTATAAAATTGCTGTTGTAATGTACATACGAGCGCTGGAAGCTCCGCGCTAACGCTAGCTTACCGGTGATTTTGTTGACGTCACTGAACGAAACTCACGTTGGAAATATTTTTTACCACCCTCCGTTTGGAGCAAACACGGAGGGATAAACGAAGGCGGAGGGAGAAGGGGAGTATTCGGATCGGGCCTAAGTATATTTTGGAATAAGAATTCAACTCAAGAGAGTCGCTACGCTAGCTTGTTGCTTAGGCAAAGTTGGGCGCCATATTGGATTGGTTGAGATGCCTATTTACTGCGGGGACACAATTATACAAACAGAGCTGGAAAAACAAGAATGTGAGTTTTTTACAGTAAATTATTACTGTAAAGGAGAACTTCTAGAAAATATTTTAGGAAGAGAGTTTACGGATAATAGTGAACATTTAGGCTGATCTTGGTCCATGTAGAGCAGGGGTGGGCAAACTTTTTGATTTGTGGGCCAGAAAGGGTTCTAAAATTTGGCACAAGGAGCAGATGGAAGGAGTGATTTGGTAATGAACCTCATAAACTAAAAAGATAATATGGAATTTAGAGAAAAACATGCTTTAATTTGGATTAAAATTCACATATATTTATTTAAAAACAGAAAATTTGGGAATTTTAATTTCTAAATTTTGATTTTTGTTCTCTTTTTGGTGTTCCAATGGGTTGATGTTCTTCAGAGGAAAATGTGAACTCAAAGAAATCCGAAAAATCACCTTCTGACTCAGAAAAAAACACACACGAACGCCAGAGAAACAACACCATTCATGGGAAGAAACCAGAAATTCAATGGGAATAAACCAATAATTAAGATTTTGATTAAATGTATTTTAATTTGGAGGGCCAGATTAAGTAGCCCAAGGGGCCGCATGTGGCCCCCGGGCCGTAGTTTGCCCACCCCTGATGTAGACACACTTAAAAAAGTAGATTTCTCTTCAACTTTTCTTTCTTATCATCGCATAAAAGCACAGGTAGGTTTTTTTTTTCCTCTTTTTCTGATTTCAATCGGGGAATTTCTGCCATTCTCCTTGTTCAAAAGGAAAAAAAAAAAAAAAAAAAAAAAAACAGGCAATATTGTGAGTCCCACTCGGTTTCTGGTAGACTGAATACGAGGCTTTACGGGGAGGCGAGCTGCTAGAAGATGGATAAGTGAAATTCACCTCTGCACAGCTGTGTATTGCTTGAGAGAAGGCAATTTCCTGCAGCTGAGTTCTAAGGCACATTTCTGCAGTCTGGGCATGGTCACACGTCGGTGGTCCTGACCGTGTCTTGTCCTCTAGCTAATGTCCAAAACAAAAAAATATATATATATATATAAAAGGCTCCTCTTTTATTTTAAGAACAATTGTTGACAAAAACGTTGAACTGAAATTCACTTTCTCTTCATCTTCCGATGATTACTTAAATGTGGACATTAATAGCGGTTCTTAAAGGAACGGAAGGCAGAACAGGGGAAGGAGAGCCACTTCACCATCTCCTTCTTCCCGTCCGAGCGCCGCGCTTCCCTTTGATCATCAAATTGTTCTCCTGAAAATCCGCTCCGTTCTCGAATTATCTGGGTCGCCGAAGTGGAAACGGAATTTTTTCCGAGGAGGCCGAAGCTCCTCGAAAGAAAGGGAAGAGAAGCGGGGAAGGTGAACAGAATGATGGGAAAATAAATCAAATTGATAGAAAAGAGCAAAAATCAAACTACAATCCACATTCTAGTCCTGATTGAGGGTTTCAGACAAATGCACTCATAAGTATTTATATTTTTTTTTTGTCCACATATACAAGACGATGCCACTTTTTCCCGACGCAGTTTTTAAAGCTGAAAAATGTTACATACTTATAAAATAGCTTGCTTAACTACAACAACTGAAATATTTCCAAAAAGTCACAAAATGTTTGATTATTACAGATTTCTACATCCAACGTTGGCAATAAGTTCGAAAAAATACAAATTACTTTTTAGCGTGAATCTTCTATTAAACTTCTTAACACTGGAGATGTAAATGGCAAAAAAAGAAAAAAAAAAAACACACCAGGTCTTTAAATAACTGTAACTCTTCAACCATTTACGCAATTTACATAATTTCAACCGATTCTAAAGCGGAAAAAAGCAGCTGATAACATCAGAATCAGCTGATAAACGGCGTAAACACTCCACTAATGTAAAGTGTTGGATACCTTCAGTAATCCTCCTTTTGAATCCATTTGAATTGCATTAATTACATAAATGGTTGAAGAGTTACGACAATTCAGAAAAAGTCAATAAAGCTACGGAGTTAAACTGCAAAAAAGGTAAAGGTCAATGGGTTAACAACACCAAAAACAGGATTTAAAAAACTCTAAAATAGCAATAATATATCCGAGCAGACCCAAATTATCGAACAAAACACAATAATTGTTTGTGCAGCTATAAAACATTGAAGATATATTACAAACCACAATTTAATAAAATAAAAACTAGTTTGCTGGATACTGACCCCAGAACTAAAGCGTTTTGTTTTTTATGTTGTGGAAACCATTTGACCTCCATCATAAAATAAACCAGAGTCGGATGTAGATCCACAAGTAACCACTAGGGGGTTTGCACCACGAGAACAAAAGTATTAGTCTAGAGCTCTTTGCTCGTCTATATTTAATATTTCTGAGGAACATTTTTAGAAACTTCATATGTATGTTCAGATCATTGACTGAATATAAAATTGGACCCCACATTCCCCCTATGATCTTCCAAACAGGAAGTACCCATTGGTCCCAGGATATAAAGATTCCCTATGGAGAAATAAACAGCTATTATTCTGTCATATTCGTCAGAATAACTTTCTTTTTTTTTTTTTTTTAATTCTACTTTTTTAATAGTAGAAATTATTGAAGTTATAAACTCCCCAGTTAGAAAGTAGGTGATCTCCCATTTGAAACATTTATTTGACAGAGTGGTAAAGGTGTGGACTTCCAACAAACTCCCTCCTGATTGGTGCAAGCGGTTGTGAAACGTTGGATCAATTAACAAAAGTTCTGCAATTTGTTTAAAATCCTTAGTTTGAGTCTAAAACTATAAAATTCTAAAATTTAATTTAATATTTACTAATAATTTAAATGTAAAAAAATGTGTTTTGTTAATTGATCTAATGTTTCATTTTTTTCAGTGTAGAAATATCGACTCCGACCAATTTTTGCTTACTGACAGTTTCATGATCCAACATGGCGGAAAGATTGGCGACTAAATGGATTTTATTTAATTGGAGACAGAACAAAGCCAATTTAGGGGTGACATCACACTCACTCGGTCCACTTCTCCAATACAGTCAATGGTTCTAATTATCGATTGACAGCGATCATTACATTTCTACCAACACACACTAAAAAAAAAAAAAAAAACTTTATGGAGCTGTTGAAAGTCCCATCTTCGTACCCCTTCATTAATAAAAAAATAAAAAACTGAAATTGATTGATTCACAACCGAGGATTCAAATAAAAAACCAAAAAAAATGTTAAATCCAACTGTAAAGTCAGAAAGAAGTGTCAAGACAAACCTATATCATATCCATTTGTATTTCCTTTGAAAAATTGGGCAGTTTTATATAAAAAATGATTACACTAGCTGTTGAACTGTTGAACTGACTTGGCTCCAATTGAATTTGGTTTAAATATCAGCTTCATACAGGAAGTCAAAAAATGGCTTCTTACAACTTTTAGGCTATTAGGCTTCTTTGACAATTTTTTTTTAATTGATTTGAATATCAAGGGGTTACTTTTTAGAGTTTGTCAGTCACAGACTTTACAATACACTAATTTTATAGGCTTGCAGTTGGTTGGGTGAAAGATAGATGATTGAAAACTTCACGTGAATATAATTTGAGTTGATTCCTGGGCTAAAACTGCTCCTCTCAAACTCCATTTGATTTGGTACGTTTGTTCAAAATGTAGATATAGGAGAAGGGTGGAAGAAAATAAAAATCTCAACCCTTAGCCATTTTGTTTACAGACAGAAATGTTGATCTGTGCTGTCTGGTGAGAGGGAGCCTCAACATCTCCAAAGCAAAACCGACAGCCGCATTCTTGCGCACAGCAGCTTGAGGGGGAAAATAGAAAAAAAATAAAAAATCACTGTTGGGAAACTGTGCCTGTCCTGTTCAGAATTCAAATGAGTTCAGAAAGAAAAAAAAAAAACCTGCTTGTACAAGCGCAACACTACACCGAGCCCAGGCAGGCAGTTTAACAAAACAAGAAACAAAACTCTGGCTATGAAACAGGAGGCTTGTAATTTCCATTCATCCTTGTACGCTGGCCTGATGTTATAAATACTAAACAGTGCATCAAATCCACTGCAGGAACAAATCTCCAATAGGATGCTGTGCTGACTCCAGCCACTAAGTACAGCTTGAACGTATCCATCCACATACTTTTATAGGATAAATACGATTTAAAATGTGTCAGAAAAACTAGGAAAAGTCAACATTTCCATCATATAACAAGAAAAACACCTGATGGTGTTGGACGAGCATCATCTGGGATTTCTTAATGACAGAGTGACAGCACCAACCGTTAAAAAGTGATCAGGATAAATTAACATTTCAGGTTTTTTTTTATTAACTTGTCCTGTCCAACAGCTGAGCAAACAGATACGGGCTGAGAGCCTCTAGTGTTGGGAAGATTTTACTGTCACAACAGGGGTTTATTGTGTATAAACCCCGCCTTACAGGGGTTTATTGATTATAAACCCCTGTAAGGCGGGGTTTATTAAGTATAACCCCGCCTTACAGGGGTTTATTGATTATAAACCCCTGTAAGGCGGGGTTTATTAAGTATAAACCCCACCTTACAGGGGTTTATTGAGTATAAACCCCTTTTGTATTTCATGCTAAACTTTATTTATATAGATTATTTCTATCCTATTTCAGTTTGTATCCAGCCGGAACTATCTAGTCCTTCAAAAATCAGAATTGGGGAATAAAAAAAAGCCAGAACACGATTCGTGAGATTTGCACCGCTTTGACATTTCACACCGAACAACAGTAGAAAAAGAAGAAATGGAGATTTGATGATTTAATACACGGATTCAATCACTTAAAAAAGCAGTCTGAAGAAGGAAAATTCCAGCTTCAGCCGGGAACCCACATTATTGCGCAAATTTCTGCCACTCTGCAGAAACTATGTTTTCGAAAACGAAACAGGTTTTTAGATTTTTGTTATAAACAACATAATCATAATTAAAGATTTAACGGTCACATTTATTACCACGTAACTTTTTTAGGTTAAAATAGTTTTTGCGCAACACTAAACCTGCATCGGCAACCTGTTCACCTGGAATTTTGCGCTTCCTGCTGATGTGACTTGCAAGATCCTCCTTTTTGTTTTCTTCCCTGTATCCCGATCCATAAATAAAAAAATGCTTTAAACAAAAAACCCAGCAACGTTAAAAGACCGAAGACGTCTGAAAGCCCCTCACACTCACTAAAAACATGGAAAATTGTTTCCCTTAAATTACAAAAAGAAAAAAGAAAATAAAAGAAGAAGAAGCCCCTTCCTGCTTGTCAATTGTGAATCCCATGGGCTAAATCAGGGGTGTCAAACATACGGCCCACGGGCCGCATCTGGCCCGCCAGATGGTTTGATCTGCCCCATCCATGATGAGAAAAAATTTAAGGAAGTTGAGTAAAAAAAAAAAAATATTCCTGTGGCGAGTTATGTTTCTTTACAGAAATGACCGCAATACGCAATTCGCCACTAGGGGAAGCAAAGGAAATGAAATACTGGCATAAAAAGAGATCAAGAAACAATTATAAAAAACAACAAAATAATAATTGATTAGGCTACTACGATGTTTGAAGCCTTATTTCTAACTGAGAAAACAAAAACAAAGCTACAGATAAGAAGTTGACTAAAGGTTATTCTGTTATTATGTTACTGTCGTGAGATCAGACGGGTTGAATGTGGCCCCTGAACCAAAACGAGTTTGACACTCCTGGAACGTAGCATAAAACTGTAGCTAGAAATTGAAAAAAGAATCCAGAAAACAACGTACCCCGGCCTCATCCTGCTCCTCACCGTGGACCGGCACCACTTCAGCCTTGACTTCATCCGGAGAAATACTGTCGGGGTTACAAAATAAGCATATTAGTATTCCTCCCTGCTTTCTGATGAATATTAAAGGTTGATCTCATCACCGTGCGCTGAGAAGATCAAGGTCATCACCTGTTCACCAGTTCTGTATCTCCACCAAAGAATTTTAATCTCGCAGGCTGTGAGGGGATTTAAAGATTTGACGGAAAGAAAATCTGAAGATACCCGTTTTCTAACAGTCTGTCGCCTAGTCCGAGTTTACGCCATGTATATATAACAAGTATCGAACTAAAAAAAAACAGTTTCATACTATGTGATGCCAATTTTACTTTAAAGAAATGGATCGTCTTCAGTACTGGAAAAAGAGACCCTTTAGATCTCGTCTTCAGTCGTTTCTCTTTTTCAGAGGGTCCGGCTAAACTGCCGCTGAGCTGAGATAATAACTGCACGGCCAAATCAATTGGAGGAGTCCATCAAAAGGCGCTCGCCGACACACGAAACGAAAAAGCCGGTTTGGCCCGAGACGATCAATATGGAGAGTAAATAATTGACAGAAACAAAAGCTGGAATCAGTTTTTCTGAAGTGGCGTTACAAACTGTAGAAGACCGAGTTCTTAAATCAGGTGTGAGGAATAGTTTCTTCTTCTTCCAGTAAGTGCTTTTTTTACATGCATACTGCATCGCCAAAGTACCTTTCACTCTTCCGGAGGGGTGGGGGAGGCTTTACCAAGACAAGCCAGCAATGACAATTTGGGAATTCACAGATGCACACAGTGATAAATCCTGACAGAGGGGAGTGGATAAAAAGCACAACCTGTTCACGGGGCCTTTGGGAGGCTCCATCATGGCTCATTTCCTGAAACAGTTGGTGGACTCTATTTATAGGCCGGCATACTGGTACCAGTTAATCCTGCACTGGGCTGCCAACTGCCTGCCAGCTGGCTCAGTGGGTTGCACTTTTGTGCGGCAAGGAAGACCAGAAATCTACGTACATGATAAAAAGTGCGGACCACGAACCACTCGACAAACAAACACCTTTTTCTGTTTAAGGTAAATGGTTTATTTAGCACTTTTCTAGCTTCCTTGAAGGCCCAAAGCGCTTTACTGTCCCATTCGCCACATTCATGGGAGTTTGACTGCCAAATACTGGCGCCAACCTGTAACCACCAGGAGCAATGCGGGGTTAGTGCCCGTAGGACACTTGACATTTCGGGAAAAGGCGGGAACCGAACGTGCAATCTTCCAATCAGAGGCCGACCACTCTACTTCTGAACCACGGCCATTGCTTTTGTGTGTCAGAGTGGGGGGTGTCCAAACTTTTGGCAAGCTTTTGGTGAAGTGAAAATGTGGAGGGGCCAGCCATTCAGCCAACACCCTGAATGGTTTCACTAAAATCACATTTAAATGATACATTTATAATCATACTTTTCATTTCTCTCCATGGAACACATACATCTAAATAATGCTGACAATTTGTCAATATTTCACACAGTTCGTTCCCAGTTAGCTTGTCATAGCTAGCATGTCTCATCTGGTTGCGTCTCTTCGTGGTGAATGTAAAAATGTAATTTAGCTAACCAAGAATCAAGACGGCGTATATGAAAGGAGACTGTAGGCCAGACTTTGGACATGCTTATCTAAGACATGGGTGTCCAAAGCCAGAAGGCTAGCCTCCTTCTGGTTTCCCAGAAACCCTGCCTTATCTACTGCTGATCACCTGGATCAGGTGCGTTTAGCCAAAAAGGAGCTTCAATGTCAGGTTGGTTGGAAAACATGAGGTACACCGGCCCTTGAGACCCGTTTTTGACCCATAAAAAGTAGTGGGAAAAAGGAAACAATATTTGTATTAAGCTAAGGCTTTAGTCACAACTGCCCTTATGGGTGGATACAGGGGACCTGGTTGCAGCTGAGATGACGCCCAAAAACTTAGCCGGAAGCAGAAAAGTCGCAATTGTTGTCTGAAGCTGAATTTGCGTTTCTATACTAGAAGATTCCTAACCCTAACCCTAACCCTAACCCTAACCCTAGCCTGGTTGTGGTGGTTTTCTAGGTGAGGAGCATGAACTATGTTCAAATTTCAAAGTTGAGGACTAATGAGGTTATGGCGCCATCTTGGGGCCATGTTTTCGTCTACAGCTAGCTCTTCTTGAAAAAAAAAATCAGCAAGCTGGCTTTTTACAAAGACTTCTGGACTTCAGGAATTCCGACATACCCTATGACCCAGACAAGCCCATTGTCATTCCCTTATAGGTGCATATGACTACAGCTAAATATTCCAATCTAAATATTTAAGAGGCTTCATTTTATTGAAAGTGTTTTGAAAACTTTACACTAACAAATGTTTGGTCTTTTTCTTTTTTTTTTCTTTTATCAGGAAGCAATTACTGACGACTAAATGGACAGATTAGTTCAAAGTCTAAATGAGAAAATAACAATCAGTGAATCTGCATTAAACATAATTAGCAATTCCAATGGAGCAGATTAAGAATGGAGTAACGTTTTGCCGAGTGTCATTAGAGATAAAGCCAGACAAAGAGGTTTTTGTTGTTGTTTTGTTTTTTTTTATTTGTACATCAGAAAGGCCCTGCGGCGCGCATGCTAATCCAGTCAGCAAATTGCCCGGCAACTGGAAGTGTCAGGTATAATTTTTGACTTTGCATTTGTCAGGATGGGGACCAAATCGAGCTTGACACTTTGGCATGTGAGCCGCCGAGCGCCGGCGGTGGGGGTTGGGGTGGGTGGGGACGGTGATGCAGTAAAGCCTTCGCCTTCTGCTTTATTCAAACGGGCGTCAATACGCGACCCGCGTCGAGATAGCCGGCCGGTTGGAAATGTGCGGCACTTGCAGATATTTCAGCTTAGCGGTGCGTTTGTTTATGGAGAGATTTTTTTTTTTTTTTTGGGGGGGGGGGGGGGGGGAATCACAGAGAAAAACAGCAGAAATAGCATTTCATCCTGGAAGCAGCCATATGTTTTAGAGAGCATGCCACCCTCCTCCATTCCAAGCGAATATGCTCCGTTAGCTTAAGCAATATTGATTTCTTTTTTTTTTTCTACATGTGGGAAACTAAGGGGTGTGAGATGGAGGCAAAAAAAAAAAAAAAACATGCAGCGAACCCTTGGAGCTCATCGGATTATCGCGCGTCCTATTTTCTGACAAGCGCCAATTTACACATCCTGCTTGAAAGGCTGTCACTCTCTGCAAAGTTGACCGACATCCAACACTGATCATGACTGCGACTGAGTCAGCTTACTGTAGGTGGTGCGGTGGGAGATAAGAGAGGAGGGGGACGACACGTGAGGCGCCAGGACTGGAAAAGGAGCGCTGCGAATTAGCCAGTAAACTTTGCTGCGAAATAAAAAGCTGTAGGATATTAAACCGAGGAGATTCTGCAGCTACTTATAAGTACAAGAGAAATAAAAAGTGTGTTTAGTTGTTACTGTGAGTCATGCAATCATAAAAACTCTATTTTTTTATTCCCTTCAGCACAAAAACATAACGGAGGGCTGTTGCAAAAGCTGAAGAACTCTGATAAAATTAGTTTTTGAACATGGGGGTGTTTTTCTGATGACATTAAGGAACTTGAGCTGAAAATAGAATTTCTGGGTATTTTTTAATCAGATCCCGAACTATCAGAAGCAGACGAAAAAATGCTGGTTGTGATGTAGAAATTACAAGCTCCACCCTAGCTCAAAACTGTACGGCTGGATTGCACGCCATTTTTGTTGCACGGGTAATGCTAGCTTGGGGGGCTGCAAGCTAACAGGAAGTAAACAGACAACTCCCAGCAAGAGGAAAGGGAGGGCGAATTTCTAAAAAGAAAATTATGATTTTTTGACCTAATCGATGACTAATCGACTATTAAAATAGTCGACAACTATTTTAATAGTCGTTACTTCACAATATATGGAGTCAGAGTGTAGTAAAGTTGAAAGTTAAAATGGCATTATACTAGCTTTTTGGAGAGTTATGGGATTTATTAAGGTTTTTTAGGCTATTTTAGAGCGCAGCTAATATTTCAGCTACATGCTAGATATTTTTGCTGACTTATGCTTTTTTAGGCTAATCGGGTATTTAATTAACATTTTAGCTGGCTATCAGCTTCAGCATTTTCATCAACTTCAGCATTTTCAGCGAAAACTTCACTGTTTTCAGTTGTCAGCTTTAGGTTTCAGTTTCAGCATCCTCAGCTGTCATCACCAACATCATTAGCAGCCAAATTCAGCTTACAGCAACTACTAGCAATATCATTTGTTTTTTAATCTAGTTTTTGAGTTAGTTTAAAGCTGATGATGGTTAAGATGTGTGCTTTACATCTAGTTTGTGCGTGACCCGATTATTCGACGAATCGGAAAAAATAATCGGTGATTAATCGACTATTAAAATAATCGTTTGTGGCAGCACTAGTTAGTTCTAAACATTTTTTAGGCAGAATAAAATGATTTAAGTCTGTTTATTTTTTACCAGAACTTAACCCTTTAATACAAAATTGCTTAAACATGTTACTAGTACTGTTGCATATCGTTGGTTTATGTTAATTGCAGAAAAACCCGTTACTACAGCCCGTCTTTAGCCTCTGGTTTTATCTTGTGGTCTACAAATTCTGACCTATAAATGTCAAGTTCGTATCTTTTTTTTCATGTTTTTTCTCTTATTTCAGGAGGCAGAGCAGCTTCTACGCTGCACTAGCCAAATCGGTTAGTTTTATGGACACGTGTTTTATTCCATTGATTTCCAAGGCTTGGTTTCATTACATCTATATCCAGCGTTGCTTAGAAATAGTTAGAAAAAGTGGTCAATAGCAAAGAGTCCTGGAGCAGGTTGAAGGCTTTTCCTCCGATGGAAGGTCAACGAGATTATTTGGTGCATTCAAATGTCCTTGAACAGAACACTAAACTCAAACAAACTCTGATATTCTCATGTGGATGTTGTTGTAACGCTCTAGACGGCCTACGAAGCGCATATGGATACCATAAAGTACGGACTATGAATGTGTGAATGAAAAAAACGCCGTACAAAGTCCATTTCAGAGCCTTGAGAAGGCAGAAAGGTGTAACATATATGACTCACCTCGCATCTTTGTTGTTGTTGAGTAAGGTGTTCTCAGGTTTGACAGCTAACGAGAAAAAAAAAGGGGAAAAAAAAATGTTAGTTTTTCTTAAAAGCAGAAATAAGTATTTTTGTCGTAAAAACTCACGATTCAAGATAAAATGTTTTGAATATTCCTATTCAAACACCTTAAAAGAGAAGCTAGATCTAAAAATATGAGGAAGGATAGAGGGCAATCAGGCAATGAGTTAGTCACGCTCTGATAGAACATTTGGCTTTTTCTGTAAAAGGGAGGGAAATAAATAAATATATAAATAAAAGCTGGTCCAGAATGCAATCAGCGGGACTTTGTTCTGCCGCGGCGGCTATGACAGTGATTTCCCTCTTCTCAATTCATGTTCACAGGAAAAAGAAAAAAAAAAGAAAAATTTCCTCAACCCGTTCTCCGGGCGAGCATGTGACCCCGACTGATTCAGTTTGTGAATCAAGAGTGGGAGGAAGAGGAAGCGCTCTCGTGTTCGGCGTCTTCCCAAAAATCACCAAAAAGAAAAGCTGAATGAAAAAGATGAGGGGAAGGGGGGGCTGATTGGTCTCTGAGACATGGGGGGGGCACTTTACATAATGCTAATTGCACATCTGCCGCAATTACCTTTCAGTACTAATTACAGAAAAGCTAATTGTGAAATTAACTCTTTTTTTTGGCTTACTGTGTGTGGTTCAAAGTGCTTAAAGCTTAGATATATTCATTTCAAGAAGACCGCGACTTTGAACCCACATTCATGATGAGACGCTGCATTCAGGATTAAAAAAAAAAAAAAAAAAAAAAAGTTGAAAAGAGACAAGATTGCGCATCTTATTCTGACACGACAGCATCCAAATGTCAACAGCCTCTGCTGTTGATTTCACTCCAACAAAAAAAAACAAGATTTATTAAGATTCTCCATCGTTCTGTCCTATTTTTATTTATTTTTTTTATACTTCCTTGCTGTTAATAGTCCTCTACTCCTAACCTAATGCTTGACATTCTCTACTCATCCTCTTAAAGAGATGGCCTCATCCCTCTTTCCACGGCACAGATATGAAAAACAACCGTAAGGAGGATGGATGGATGGAGGAGAGAGCAGGGTAGATAGAGAGAAAAAAATGAGTGGGTGAGGTTGGAGGAGGGGTAAAAGGTAAGAGGAAGATTGTAGGAAAGAGGAAAATAAAGCAGGAGAGAGTAGGAGGGTGGATTTAAAAAAAAAAAAAAAAAGAGGAAAGGAGGTTCAAGACATTGGCTCTTTAGGCTGATGGCACATATAGGAGGCTATGTTTACTAATGGACACCATCAGTCATCCGCCCATGTTGCCCTGGTGATATCAGAGCACACTCATAAAGTAAGAGAGGCACAAAAAAAATGGAACGGATCAGCAGGAGTCTGCAGATCTATGCCTAACCTACAGACCATAATATCCACACACTGTTAGAACAAAGGCTTTTCACCTCAAAGTGAAGACCACACACACACGTGTGTTTCCTTCTATATTTGAACAGGGATTTAGTAAGAAAAGAACATTGGATATTAATTAACAGGAAAAAAAACACAGATTAATTTCTATCTTTGAGGCTGTAAGACATGAGGAAAAGTTGCAATGTGCGGCATTAAAAGGTGTGTAATCATTGATGATGAATTCATTTATATTCCTACAGATGAATCAGTCTGTGGCAAATCGAATCAATCTATAGCATTATGAAATCGTTTCAAAATTAGAAAAATCGATCATCCACATAGGAAAATACTATTTAAATAGTGACATGGTGATTTGTTTTTGCTTTAACTTAAAAAAAATTACCAAATGTCATCACATGTGTGTAGTCAGGAAAAGTCTAATGTGTGGAGACACTTTGAATTTGGCAGAAATGTGTAGTTTCATGTTACGTTTGAGTCTTTTTTATGTGGAAAAACGACAGTGAGCGAACCTTAATGAAACAAATATGTGAATAGATTTGACATTAATTATTGTTTACTTGTTTGTTTGTACACATATTTAATTTACACTTGATTGATCTTGCAAGAAATGCAAGGAATCTGGGAAACTTCACCTGAACTGTTCAGAACCAGGTATTAATTAATCTCTGAGTCTAACTGGTTGAATTTTTTCCTTAAAGATGTGCGGGATCAATTTCTTGATGAATGTTCAATCAATCACTGTAACTCAACGCAATTTTGTAGTGAAATTTTCAGACAACGTAAATAAGCAGATTTTGATGCGGAGAACCGTAAACTAGCATTAACGTTTCATCTGTTAATGAGGAAACGGTTACGGTACATCAGAGCGTGAGTTATTTAGGTAGCACCGGTGATATCTCCAATGTATGAGGATCTAACTCACAATTAGCTACAAAGAAAACAAATTCCGATCTTTAGGTTTGCTTTGAAAAAAAACAATTACGCTCATTTGAAAAGAAAGTAACTGGAGTTCGCCAAATAACCACTAGGTGTTTTTAAAATGGCCATTTTTAAAATGGGTCAATTTGACCCAAACACAAAATAAAAGTTGAAACCCTTTTTAAGTTTCATAATGGTTAAATTTGTAAGGTTTTGCCATTTTATTGTTTCGGGTCAAAATTGACTCATTTTTACAATGGGTCAATTTGACCCAAACACAATATAAAAGTTAAAACCCTTTTTAAGTTTCATAATGGTTAAACCTGTAAGGTTTTGCCATTTTATTGTCTTTGGGGTCAAAATTGACTCATTTTAAAAATGGGTCAATTTGACCCAAACACAAAATAAAAGTTAAAACCCTTTTTAAGTTTGATAGGGGTTAAACCTTTAAGGTTTTGCCATTTTATTGTGTTGGGGTTGTCTTCGGGTCAAAACTGACCCATTTTTAAAATGGGTCAATTTGACCCAAACACAATATAAAAGTTGAAACCCTTTTTAAGTTTCATAAGGGTTAAACCTATAAGGTTTTGCCATTTTATTGTCATCAGGTCAAAATTGACTCATTTTAAAAATGGGTCAATTTGACCCAAACACAATATAAAGGTTAAAACCCTTTTTAAGTTTGATAGGGGTTAAACCTATAAGGTTTTGCCATTTTATTGTGTTGGGGTTAAAATTGACCCATTTTTAAAATGGGTCAATTTGACCCCAAACACAATATAAAGGTTAAAACCCTTTGCTGGTTTTATAAGGGTTTACAAGTGTTTAACCCTTATATTGTTTTCAATTTAAAACTGACCAATTTTAAATGGGTCGATTATGACCCAGAAACAAAATAAGAGTTAAAATTTGTACATCTTGCAGTAGCCTTAAGTTAATCATTATTTTTGAAAGATATTTTAATTTTTAGAAAAACTTGTTGCAACTTCAGACTTTTTGTATCGCACAAAAAAGTTCCTGCAAGATTTCTGAAATACTTTTTAATATTGTCATAAAAATTCTGAAAGTAGAATTAGTTATCAATTAATATCTTTAGGCAAGTCAAAAACAATAATAAATGAAGTTTGCGGCGGTCTTAAATCAGAACAAACTGAAATATGTGATGAGAAGGAAAATCTGCTAATAGCAGGAACCTTCTGCTGAAAGAGGTAATTGGTGCCTACAGCGGTGAACGGTAATGTTTTCCTGTGAGTTATCCGAACGCAATCCAGGGCCCGTGCAGCTGTCAATTTACATAAAAACATCCTGTCAAACTCTGCGTTCCGGGGGGAAACACTTCCCTGATAATAAGTACTCCCACACAGTCTACGCTTCAACTCCAGAAATAAAGTCTAGAGGATAGCAAACACATGGTACCAGAAACAAGTTTGCTGAATTAAACCTGTTGACAGATTTATGGGGAAAAGTGGAGCATGTATTTACAAGTAGTGTCACTGGCTCTGGGCAAAGAAAAAAAAGACGGAAACAACACACACAAACCTCCAATGGGTAGCCATCATGGAACAGCCATGCCAACATCGACACATGAGGTACAATGGGAGGTTGATGAGCTGGAGAGGAAGCTAAAGACAGAATCTGGAGTCGAGGGTGATCAGGAAAGGTCAGCTAGCATGGCGAAAACCATGAGGGATGCCTGCCTCATCAAATGACTGTTTGTGGCCAGAATGATCCGTTTGGCTCTATCCTAACAAGCAGTAGCTCATACATTACTGTTACCGCGCCGACAAGGAATGATGTTTTTTTTTTCCATAGACGGATAGGTGTAAAAAGTATTTAATCCTCAAAAGTCTGAAAAGTTGAAACTTTTCCCTAAATTATCCGCATCCAGCCTGCGTTGCTCCCGTTTAATGAGTGTAAATCCTTCAGTGGCAGAGATGACAGAGCCCCCCCCCCCCGAATCCAGCAGCACAACTTCCTGTACATTAACATGCACCAGTCAGAACATCACTTAAATGCCAAGCCAGCTTGTGCTCGGAGCGATAAGGGAATTTTCCTGTGACTCATGTGCAACTTCTCTCTGAAGGGTTGGGGGAATGGAACAGGGAGAGCTGTGGGGATGCAATATGTCGACGCTCAGCAATTCTCCCAAGTCAATTAACGTCTGCAGAGTACGGGTTGTGTTTTCAAACCCTTTCGCTTGTT
Source organism: Oryzias javanicus (assembly GCA_003999625.1). Taxonomy (NCBI): domain Eukaryota; kingdom Metazoa; phylum Chordata; class Actinopteri; order Beloniformes; family Adrianichthyidae; genus Oryzias; species Oryzias javanicus. The sequence continues at coordinate 19,409,806 of CM012454.1, forward strand.
TCAAAGGTTTGTATTTTGACTTGATCTTGTGGTGTCCGATGGAAGCTGCTCTACTTGCTGGAAAACAATCTGAAAAAAAGGTGCGAGTGGAGACCTTACGCTATCACACGCCTTTCGGCGTGATAGCGCGTTGCTCTTGAACCGGTCGCTTCGGTTTACTTCGCCGGCCGATGTTCCTCTAGTTTGATCTGCAGGTCTTCAGCGACCTGCTGGAGCTCTCTGAGCTGAGCCTGGAGAGACGATAGGCATCGAATGAGTTTACTATGCCTGTCACCTGAAGTCCATTCCACCAACACAAGAACCCCTTACTCATAAACCAATGAAGAACAATACAACAGCTAAATGACATTAAGTAAGCTGATTTAAATTCAGACAAAATCTGCTGAACTTCTTATTGTTGGAGATGTTGCCGGCCGGTGACAGGAAACAAGACACGCCCTTCGGTCTACGACATACTACAACTCTTTGACCGTTTAGGCAATTAACATATTCTAAAGCTGCTTTTCTTAGTTATATAATTAAATGCATCACTGGTGCAGTGTTGCATTTTCTCGGCTTCAGAATTCATTGGACGAATGGAAAGGACAGTTCTCTAAGAGGGTTAACATAAGACTATGAGGTCTTTGATGTAAAGTGGGGTTCGGTCCTTGAATTAGGAGAAATTAGAAATGTAATCTAAAAGAAATGGCAGACATTGTCAAGAGGCGAAAACAAAATTAAATGATTTTTCCTTGAATTATTCTAAAGGCATGTCTCTATTTTTCAAGTACTTTGGTTCTTTTTGCTGCCATCTTCTTTTTTTTCCTCTAACCCCCCCCCAAACCTCTCGCTTCTTCTTTTCCGTCCGGTCCAACCAAAAAAGAAAAAGATACAAACTGATCAATATAAATAAAGTTTAGCATGATATACAATGCCTGTTGTGACAGTAAATCTGTCCAACAATGGAGGCGTATCTCAGTACGTATCTGTTTGCTCAACTGTTGGACAGAACAAGTTAAAAAAAAAAAAAAAAATTGCAAATACAGCATTTTATTTTTTCAAAATGAAAAGATATTCTTCCCACTTTTAATAGATTATTAATTTTAACTAGATTTCATTCATAGATAATTCAGAGTGTCATCTGCGTAAAATCGAAATTTGTATAATATAACAGTGTAAATCTACGCACACACCGGGCATGTGTGGTGCATTGAAGAATGGGCTTACGTGGGTTTTTTAATTCGCTTTTAGAAAATGGTGTTCACACAGGTCTGTTGCTACCCAATACCAGCAGATGTACTCATAAGCCTCGTTTCCACGTAGCGGTGCGGCCGAGTTATTGCTGGCGAGCGTTTCCACTCTGTTTAGCCTCACTTCCGCTAAGCAATTAGCTTTCACGACGCATTCGTGATATAGACCGCTAGTGTCTCATTAGTAGTGCGACAACAATAGAGGTCATCCACCAACTCGTCTTTTTCTTGCTTTACTTCTGGTACATCATCTAGAACAGGAATTTTAAGTTGTTTTCAAGAAGATTAACTGAATGTTTACAAACGTTAGCTTAAATGAGCGCTATTTTGGCGCTTTCTAATTTCGTAATCACTCCGCCCCAACCGTTTTTCAATGGACCTACAACTAAAGGGGGCCCTCAAGAGGTACAGATTGGTACTGCTTACTGGGTCCAATGAAGTTATTGTTTGAAGAAGCTTTTTTTTTCGCAGCTCTATTCTGATATAAGAGAGACTTGACAGAAACAAACAAACCGCACCTATTACTTTCTTCTTCATTATCAATTTTCAATGGGTTGATCCTTTCATGTTTGAAAAGGATGCCGTCTGTGAGTCAGAGTCATTGATTGGTCAAAGTCCTAAACTTTTAGCGCACCTTCAATAGATGCGCGTTTTGTATGTAAAGCTCAAAAATTGACTTGAAAACTTGTGTAGCGACACAAGAAAGAATTTGCTTGAATACGGATTTCTTGAATGCATTGTAGACATGGGCACCAAGAGAATTTAAATCTAGGTTAGCGTTAGACAATAATTATTGTTTTATTAATTAAATAAATGCACTGAAACCAATACAAATAAAAGGCAGGAACCAGTGAGACAAAACAAAGGAATACAAAGCAGCAAAGACTTTCTTTTCACCAATTTCTCATTTAGGTCAGGTGTTTGAAGCTGTCAGCTGTAGGAGCGATACATCTTTGGGGTCTACACAATGAACTCATTAAATCATCCTCATCAGAGGGTACTGTTGTGACTCCAAAAATTACAGCTCGTGACAACCGAGCGTAACCCATTATCAACCCCTGTAATGGGCCAATTAATAAAAACACAAAGTTGTTTATGTGTGTCAATGCTGCCTTCCAATTTTTCCTTAGAGACTTGCATATTGCGATGATGGATTCACCGGGAAGGAGCCAGGGATGATTAGCTTTCTGGGGCACGCTGCTTACTTACAGCTTGCTGTAGTGATTTGGGGGCTCCATTATCTCTGCCCAACAATGCCATTTCCTTTATGAATGGAATTATATCGCAGAAATATTCATCCAAATCGAAGCCTACAATTCCTCAGAACAAGTAGTATTGTAAAATATGTTTTTATGGGGTGCATTTGAATCATACGTTTCTCTTATGCTTGGAAAAAATATGGTCAGAATTTCTTCTACTCGGTTTATAGTCAAAGATTTAAAACTCCTGTTTATCTAATTTTTTCCTTTAACTCTACAAATCAAAAATACTTAACAGAAATCTCCAGAAAGCGCATCACGAAACACCCATTTCCACGCCGCGCCCAGCTTTTTATCGAATCAAAGCGTCAAATTCGATTAAAAAACATCTCGGCGTGGAGTGGTTCAAGCAACAGCGGACGCGGCTTAAACCCTTGAACTGCAGGAGGAGTTCACTTTCGGGCCGCGGTGTGAGGTTTTCCACACCGCGACCCAGACGCGACCCTGCCGTATCAACAAAGATGCTCGGAAAGGAGAGGATCGCAGAGGGCAGCAGAGCTAGGAGCGCCGGGTGACGCTCGAGCCGCCTCCTGCCAATCAACCAGTGAGAAAAAGAACGGGAGAAGAAACAACTGATAGCTCATTAGTTGGGAAATTATAAAAAAATAAGGGTATTACCTTGAAATTTAGAATAAAAACAAACATTTCGTTACATTTTCTTGGTTAATCCTGCTTTCAATTTATCAAGCGTTTAGGAAAAAGTCCTACCTTATATATAAATCCCGTGAAGTTATTTTTAAATCAAATGACTGAAATGGTAGGAGACCAAAACATCTTCTAGAATAACAATAAGATAAAGTGATGTGTTGAAATTTGCTTGGTTTTGGAGAAATGGGGGTATATTTTAAAACGTGATGTCTGCAGCGCTTTACCACCGAGTTGCATCAGCTCATCTTTAAACAACATGCTGGAAGTGTTTGGGGCACGGAGGAGCCACACAGCGGCGAGCTGAGACGAGTTGGGTGTCTGTCCTCCCAAAAATTTGAAACCGACGCGTCCAATTTGTTCATATCCTACAAAACGTGCAGATATTAACCTTTCAGTCTAAGGAATGATTGATAGACTAAATGGAAAGGGGGACTAAAATTTGTCTTTTTTTAACCAGTCTCTTAAAGTTGCAGGCCTCCCTCGCCTATCTGCAACTCAGACCCCCCCCAGGAGAGGTTCTCTGTATTGTTTACCCTAAAATTGCTCATTACGGAGAATAAAAGTTGCCTAAAAATAGATAAATAAATAAAAACATGAGTTTGCAGAAGCAGTTATGAAACTACTTCAGCATCAGCTAGGCAAGTGCATCCGTGCATATCGTTGGTTTGATTTAAAAATAATCCTGTTTAACTACAACTCGAAACAATGTCTATATATCACTGATAGGTTTTCTGTTATTTTACATTCATTAGTATTTGTATCAGTTTTTTTTGATAATGGGAGGAGTTGTTGATGGTTTAAACAAATCCCCAAAATATCAGCTCTTTATTTGAGCATCAGGCCAAATTTTGATTCATATCCCAATTTATTTATGTGCTCATTATAGGTTTTGCAATGTTTGAAGTATGGCAGTTTAGAGATTATCGAACCCTAAATAAATGAATATTAAAGATACCATAATATTTGTCATATATATATATTTATATGTATTAGGGCTGGGAATCAATTTAAAAAAACTAACTAATTAATCGCAAATCTGGAAAAAATTAATTGTGATTAATCTCTATTAATTTTTTTTGTTAGTTACAGTATTTGCCAGCCACTTATCTGCAAATAATCGTAATATGAAATCACACACAAAATTCCAAATTTAGGACGTTTATTTCTAACCAATTGGAACCTTGGGTCTAAAACTCACTTTTTATGTTTTATTTACCTCGGTATTTTCAATTTGAAAGACTGCCTGCTTTTTTGTTTGGTAACATTTTAATCAGCACAACTGCACTTACGTAAAACTACGTTTATTTAGACATTTTTCCATTGTGTGTATTCACACACTAGACATAAAACCTTGCAAAAGCAGAAAATAATGTTTAACAAACTGGTTTTACAACTCAAAATAAAAGTTTTTTATGTATTCAAGAAAAAAAAACAAGAATAAAATTTGTCAACAAACTAATTAACATATTTTTGGAATGAAAATGCAAAAAATTATATATATACATATATTTGTGTGCGTTTGACTTTAAAAGAAGTTTTATTCTGTAAAGCACTTCCTGTCACCCATTTACAAAATATAAATAAAGTTTTCTTTGATTCTTGCTAGCCTTCATTCCATAACAGGTGAAGCTGCTTTCTTCTCCACGTGTTTCCCCTAAACCTCTTGGTAGCTGGTGTGCAGCGAACAGTGGAGTGTTAATAAAGCAAAAAAGGCTGAAAACGCTGCTGGTGGAACGACAACAGGCGCGTGTAGCAGCAGGCGCTGAACGCATGCATGATAACACAGACCCACAGAGCACAAGCTGCTCCGTCACAACAGAAATCTTCAGAGCCCGGACCATCTAAAGACACACAGACCTCAACGCCCCTCCCCCTCCAGCGTGTTAGCCAGCTAGCCTCATGATAACACTTTAGCTATGGTGGCAACATTAACAGAAGAAGAGCTGATTAACTGTAGAGCAGGGGTGGGCACACTTTTTGATTTGTGGACCAGAAAGGGTTCTAAAATTTGGCACAAGGAGCAGATGGAAGGAGTGATTTGGTAATCAACCTCATAAACTAAAAAGATAATATGGAATTTAGAGAAAAACATGCTTTAATTTGGATTCAAATTCACATATATTCATTTAAAAACAGAAAATTTGGGAATTTTAATTTCTAAAGTTTGATTTTTGTTCTCTTTTTGGTGATCCAATGGGTTGATGTTCTTCAGAGGAAAATGTGAACTCAAAGAAATCATAAAAATCACCTTCTGACTCAGAAAAAAACACACACGAACGTCAGAGAAACAACACCATTCATGAGAAGAAACCAGAAATACAATGAAAATAAAACAATAATTAGGGTTTTTGATTCAATGTATTTTAATTTGGAGGGCCAGATTAAGTAGCTTAAGGGGCCGCATGTGGCCCCCGGGCCGTAGTTTGCCCACCCTTGCTGTAGAGCACATGTGTCAAAGTCAAGACCCGGGGGCCGGATCCGGCCCTCCGGGTAATTCTATCCGGCCCTCCAGATCATTTTAGTTTATTGTTACTAACGGCCCAAAGTTATCTTACACTTATTTTAACTTGTATAGTTTTGACTAAGAATGTTTTTATGGAGAGTAAAATATTTAAAGTTATAGTTGATTTATTCTGGAATAATATTAATGCATTTCTATTATTCGTAATCAGGTTAAAAAGTTACGCTTTTAAAGTTTTAAAAATTTAGTTTTAGAGTGTTCAATAAATGCTTATACTTTGCGGCCCGCGACCTCAGGTGTGTTTTGGATTTTGGCCCCCCGTGAGATTGAGTTTGACACCCCTGCTGTAGAGGAACAAAACCAAGACACGTTTACACAAACCTGCTGTCAATGAAATTAGCTCTGCTTCAACAAAACGTCACTTAATTCCAAACATTTTTTGACATAGTAAAAAAATAAACTATATAAATACTGAATAACAACTTGAAAAATTAATTTAGATATTTTTTTAAGTCTAGTGTTAGCTTGCAATGCTAGCTCAGAGGAGCCCAAACTCAGGTGGGGCCACCACAAAAACTGCAGACAAACCCCATTGGGGCCCACATTTTCTTCACTTTTAAACCATATGGGGCCACTTGGCCTTCCTGGCTGGGCTGTAACAATCACCCTCTGTTTTATGCCGCGACAGGAGAAACAAATTCCGGCAGGGGATGCATATCTTGGCACAACACCTGTGAGATGACAGGTGGGGTGGATGGAATATGAGTGCCGAAAATGAGCCGCAAGCTGGTTTTTTTGGTCAGGTTTTTGGCGTCACAGCGGCCGGATTTATAGGTTCAGTTTGTTGAATAATAAACTTTCTTTCTGTTCTTTAATTAAAACTACAGCTTTAGTAAATACTTTGCTTAAAAGTATTTTTTTTTTTTATTTCATGGTTGTCAGAGCTTCTCCTTCTGAATATGTAAAAACTAAAATTGACCTGCTTCTCCCTCCACAGCAGCACTCCCTCCTCGATCAGCTGCTGCTTCAGTCGCAAACCTTCGTCCAGAGTCCTCATCTGGCCCTCCACGAACGCCCTCTCTCTCTGCCCCAGATTCCTGGACAAAAAGGTTAAAAAAGACAAAAAAAAACATCATTTCTAGGAAAAAAGCCTCAGCCATGAAACCCAGCAGGAAAACACTTTAGAAAGGCCAAATAAGATGAATAAGTCAAAATAATAGCTTCCAAAAATCAACATGTACTATAAAATCTGTACGATGTTAGTCACAAAAACAGCCTGAATTTAGAGTGCATAAAAAAAATCAAAGGTCTGATTAGGATCAGATTTGCCTTTGAAACAGATGAACTCCTCAAAACGCTGCTGTGATGCAGCTCACAGGTTAGATCCAAATCCAGCTTGGAATCGTAGTGAGACCACGCCCCCTGGTGGCCGTACCCACTTTCATCCCAAAAAAATCCCAATTTCATTCATTAGTCGTAATTATTTCTATTTTTGTGTTGGGTTTTCTGTAACTGACCAGCATGTGTTCTGGCAGCGGACGTGGCTGTTGTATTCATCTGAAGCATCGCAGCAGTCTGGAAGGAAAACAAAAACAAAAACAAAAAAAATTTAAAAAAGTAAATAAAACGTCAGCAAATCAGGTTTAAAAATATGTGAACGTTATGAGAAAAAACTTCTAATTTGTCTACAGAATTGAATCAAAGGCAAAGAAAAATATCTAAAAACAATTAAAAAATTATTAAAATTGTATTAAAATTATGTTTTAATATTTTAAGTGTAAAAAAATTCATTTTAATTCTAGCAAATACAGCAGAGTTGGGTTTAAAAGTTAATTAATCAAACTGATTCCTTAAATCCAGGATTTCATTTTTAAAAGATTACTTTTATGTTAGTTTTTAATGTAAAAATCCATAATATTTGTTAAAAAATCTTCACCTTTGTTATAGAAAAGATGAGTAACTGCACTATTTTTAACAGAAGAAAACTCTTTATGATTGGAAGTTAGGAAACTAAATCGGACTGTCGTTGTTTTAAATCTAAATTTAAGTTTTAAATGGAAAAATCAAAAGGAAGCTAAAAAAAATGAATGCTAAAAGCATTTTAATGTCTAATTTGGATGATTAGAAATTCTGATGATTAAAATATGTTCCAAAAAAAAAAAAAAAAGTACAAATAAACAAAACTTGAAAATGGATCGTGTTACGGTTTTTCTGATCATTTTTCACTTAAAAGAAAAAAAGACAAGATAAAAGCCTAAATTCAAATGTTTGAAAAGCTTAAAAACATACATTTTAGAAATATATATAAAGTACAGTATCTCACAAAAGTGACTACACTCCTTACATTTTCGCAGATATTTATTTATATCTTTTTCATGGGACAACACTGCCAAAAAGAATTTTGGACAAAATGAAAAGTAGTCAGCGTCCATCTTGTATAACAGTGTTAAGTTGTTTTTTCTGCAAAATAAATCACAATAGGGAAATTAAATAGCCAAAACCTGGTAGTAAAAGTGAGGGGTGTACTCACTTCTGTGAGATACTGTATGTATAAATATATATATCAAATTAGAACGTTTGCTCATTGAGGCCTATTTATAGAAACATCTCTGAACACAAACAAAATGCTAAAACTTGTCGATTCTGACGACATTTATGTCTCCAGACAAATTTACAAAAACTGGGAGAAAACAATGCTTGAAAATAGTTTAAAAAATGCCAACTCTATCTGGAATATCCTTAAGATGCAAAGTTTCTCTTCTCCCACCCCCAATGTCCACAAATAAATCACAGTCAGAGTTAACCTTAAAATTATTTGTGGTAGTATTTGTTTTATTGAACCAACTACAGAAAAATGTAAATATTTCAAATAATTATTATTATCTGTAGAACATGTCCAGGTTTCCAGGCGATTTATGACACCTTTTGCTTGCCATACTTCCGTCCCATGTGATCTTTGTAAGAAAAGAATAGTAAAACATATATATTAGTTATGTTACCCAAGTGTGAAAATACTGTATAATCTATTTCTATATATTCTATTATTATGATTTTCCTTTCAAGGTTAAATGTCTGTTCTTTTTCCCGTATTTTATTCAATACATTTCTACCAAAATTATAAATTTTTTTGGCGTCTGCGACTTTTACTCCAAAAAATCCTTCCCATTATAGCAGCCATTCATTCAAACGTTAAAACGTAAGAATCATAGTTTATCTGTGAATCATTGATCTTGATCCATAAATGGAATTGAAACTAAGTTCCGGCCCACAGTCCTAATCCTGGATCTGATCAGAACTCTGCGCCCTCCTCCACACTGGCACCGCTCAGACCGTCAGCTCTACGGTGTCCTGTGAGGAGTCTGATCTTCTCTTTGCTCTGATGTTTCACCAGAAGAGTGGGCACAGTGGGATTTTTTTTCTTATTCTTTTTTTCGTTTCCAATCATCTCAGACCCCGTTGGTGAGCAGCTTCACAGAATTGAAAGGGAATTCTCTCCGTCGGCGTTCGAGACCAGCCGGAGCGACGATTCGTTTGGTTTTGAGAGGCCGCATTCATGGCGGGAGTAAAACAGAGGACAGCAAACACTGAGGGAAGCCTGAAGGAAAGAATCCAACTGCTCTTGAACTCCTCATTTCCATCATTATTCCTTCTCTTTCTGATGCCTGCTTGTCCTCACATGTCTCTGAAGGTTGTCTGGAGTTCATCCAGATTTGAAGGTCATTCAGGACAAAGATGGAAAGAAAAAAGTTTGGAATTTTTTAAAATTACGCTAAGGAGAGAAAATAGACTTTCAATTTGTGTGTGCATAAAATTTGATTTGTAACTCATACAATCAATATTGTGCTTAACTTTATATACTTGCAACTGTAAAAAAAAATGTAAAATTAAAAATATATTTTACATATACACACAACTTTAAATTAGAGCAGATTAAAACTAACAACACACTCACCAATAACCTGATACACACACTGAAACTTTAGTGCTTTTTTATATTCAATTTTGGGCATATACGTTTAAGAAAGTGGGAAAATGTCAAGTTTTGACCAATTATTATCCACAATCTTCGTTCAAAGCGGCTGATAGGAACATTCTGATGACCCAGCATTCTAGCAGCATTTAAACGCATCACTCAAAAGTCTCACTTTTTAAAGATTTGTGCATAAATTGTGTGCGAGTATCAAGCGATTGATGCATTAAAGATTTGCATGTGTAGTTAGTTTTAAGTTGTGCATGTGTAAATTATATTGTGTATTTTTTTGTCATTTTTGGACAATTGTCGACACAATTGTAAGTTACGCACGGTTACACACACACTCAGTTTTGCACAAAATGAGTAACAAATGAAGAAATACGCAGAGACGAATCGAATAAGAATCTAATTTTCTCTCCTTTTAAGGCTGAGAAAGCCTCAGAAAAGATTGAAAAAGGTAATTCATGACTTAAATTATTATTATTTTTAAAGCCTAAAAAAAGAGATAAGCAAGTACATGGTTCGTTATTATTAAATATATTTAAAGACAACCTGGAGTAGTTTTCATTTACATCGAATTTATGCCTGTTAATGCCTGATGAGCTGTTCATTATCTGAAGTTAATGGACGATCCAGAAGTGTGAAGTGTCGACGGTTTTTAAAAACGATTTAGTAAAATAAAAAAATATAAAGAGAACAGCCTTACCACAGATGCCGTCATTGACTCGTGACGATGGGATGTAGTGCGGCCGGAAGCCCAAGTTGGTGCAGTAGAATCGGCCGCGAGGACAAGCGGACGTGCCTGCATTGGACCATGAAGGAAAAAATAAAATAGAGATCAATAGACAAACTTTGAGGGATTTTTTTTTTCACTGTTTACCAATTAAAAGCGACATATCTCCTTTCTAAGAAACTTTTAGCACGACTTTTTCTCTATTAATCCAATTGGGGGAAATGTGAAGTGAGGCTGAACAAATGCTTGTTAAAGCTTAAGCCTGGGAATCTACATCCATGTCATTGTCATGTTTACCTCACAGATTAATTCCAGTATAAATTACAACAGAACAGTTATTGCTTATCAAATGTGGCGTCCCTCTGGGATCCATCTTTGGCCCCAAATTGTTCAACTATGTTTGCAAAAATTCTGAATTTTTTTTACTTAAAGATTGATTTGTGTTGTAATATATCTATTCACTGGAATATATTCTAAACAGAATGAATGACAAAGAATTATTTTATAAGGGGTGGTCGAACAGCGGCTGGCCAAACGCACATTAAAGTTTGAGCCAGGGAGTTGAACCCCCAACTAACCGATAGACAAACAGCTGATCAACCTGCTAAACTACAATCATCTAGTAGAGAAATGTCTTTGTTGTGGTTACCTCACAGATTAATGTCAGTATAAATTAATTATGTAGTGCTTAATTAGTTATTTAATTGTATTTTCAAAAACTCTGACATACTTTAATCAAAGATTAATTTTGTTAAAAAATTAAGAATGTTTTTAAAAAGGGTTCTTCATTGATAAACAGTTAATTTTAAGTTTGTATAACAATGTTTTTTTTTTAATTAAATTCATTTTTTTCTGTTAGAATGTACAATACATACAATCTAGTAAAGAAGAAGAACAGGAGTAGGATGAACACAAAGTCTCAGAAATCCCTAGCCCACAGGATGGCATCTTCAAGTTAAATAAATGTTAAGAGAAATAGTGTACTTAATTACTCATTATAAATTTATATTAATGTTAGCTTTGAAGCTAAATCTCTTCAAGGCTAACATTTATTCTATTTAATATACTTTTCCCTTTTTCCCTTGTAGTTCCATGGATTTTACTATTTCATATATATATATACATATATATACACATATATATATATATATATATATATATATATATATTATATATAATATATATATATATATATACATATATATGTGTATACACACATATATATATATATATATATGTGTGTATACACATATATATATATATATATATATATAATATATATATATATATATATATGTGTATACACATACATATATACATATATATATATATATATATATATATATATATATAATGTTTAATTTTATGATTTATCATTATTTGTTAACTTATAAAAAAAAAAAAAAACCTAAGGTTTAGGTAAAGTTAAAAGATACAAATTATGTAAAAGGGTTTTTTTCTATAAGCTCAGAAGACTTTAAATATTAGAGTCAGTCTGAACTCAACGATTGTAACTTATAAAAAACTTAGCAGCATACTTTTTGTTTTTAAGAAATTTCACTTTTTTGTTACTTTTACCTCAAATAAATTGTTTCACGTAAGCAATACTAATCAGATCCGTGTTTTTATTTTGTAATTTTTCAGACAGTTGAACACTTTGAACCTGCAGCTTAATTTCTCTCTGGATGCTTTCATTTTTGTTTGAAACAAAATAAACTTTTGATTTTAAGAAAAAAGGGAAAATATTAATTTTAACAAACTTACAATTAACCAATTTCAAAATATTTTAGGGAAAATAACTTGATTTTGATTCGTTTATAGTTGGTTTGCAGATGTTTCTGGTCTGGCATGGTTTGGATTTTAGCTCTGGATAACAGAAATATAATCCATGCTGGTTGTTTAAACTGATCACAACACAATGTTTAAGAAAAAAAAGCAGACGTGAACTTGTGTGTTTTTTACTTTTGTGACAACAAAACATCAGTAACTTCCCTTCATCTCAGTGACATAAACGCACCCAGCAGAGCTTGATTAAGCCCGTCCTCACACTCTGTATGGGGGTATAGAAGTTGATGAGGACACTTTACTGACCCTGTAATGATATAATTTAATCCTTGTCCTTTCAGTGGACCATCAATGTGTTTTGGTTTTTTGTTTTAATTCAAAACTTAGTCAAATTATAGAGTCTGGCAAGTAGAGGAATAATAATAATATGAAAAAGGAGATATTCTTTTCTACATTTGTGAGATATTTGGCTAAAATTCAGTCCTTCGATGTCTTACTTTGTTTGTTGCACAATTTTACTCTATAAAAATGGTAAAATTCAATGACAGAAAAGTAAATCCGTTCATTTTCCAGTAAAATCGTTATATTCTATTGTATTTTCAGGATGTTTTTATTTTTAATTTTAATATCTGTCTAAAATATTCTCTCTAAAACCCTCAGAAAAAAATTGGGTTCTTAACATGTTGTTGTGGCATTTTTTTCTGATGATGGGTGATATTTATATAAAGAAAATTTAGCTTAAAATTGACTTTTTGAGTATTTATTTATCTAAAAAAAAAATACTGTTTGCAAAAGAATATATTTGTGATGTAGAAAATACGCTGGGTGGGTCACAAGCTTCTTGCTCCGCCCCATTCTGACACGTCCGCTCAGAGACGACTAGATCCATGTAAGTCTTCATCTGAGCTGTCCCAAAAACCATTTTTGGCGTGCCGGGAATGTTAGGTTGAGGGTGTGAGGGGCTGTAAGCTAGTGGGAAAACATAAACAGATGGATGATGGGAAGTGGAAGCGGGCTTGTTCCTCACCAGTGACACCACCCACAACTCTGAGGCAATTTTCTAAAGAACTACTATCGCTCTGCAGAAACTCTATCTTAGAAACTGACACTTTTTTGGCTAAAAATGGCAAAATCGTAATTAAAAGACCACTGAGAACGCTTTGAAAAAAGATCAAAAGGTTATAAGAGTGGTACTTTAAGCAGGATTTTTAAAAGTAAATATTTAAAAAGTGTACCAAAAACAAACCCATAAATTTTAGACACTGAGAAAGTAATTTATTTACCTGGCTCGTCCGAGCCGTCTGCGCAGTCGCAGTAGTCATCATTCACCTGCTCGAAGGGGATCAGCTTTGAGCCATCGATGCACAAGAAGGACTTCTTCTCCCTGTAGAATCGTTTGTCTTAAACGAAAGAGAGGCTATTAACCACTCTGACTGAAAGGTGCATGAAACATCCCATTTAGACACAGAGTTATAGAATCTGTTTTGATTCTGAGAGTCCAAAAGTCAACAAATGTAATGTTATTATTGATGTCATTTTTAAGACAATCTGCATCTTTTAAGGAGCTTTGTTTCTGTCAAAACGGCTTAACTTACAGCTCATTTGTGACAATAATTGAAGATTTATGCAAAAAAAAAAAATGTTAATAAATGTGGCAAAAGGCTGCGTAGCTGTGAAGCTAAATCTGCAAGGAGAACTTACAGGACGAAGATATGCCCCTCACTTTCCGCGTGTCCGCCGAACCACAGCAAAACAACGCGATGACGAGGATGTAAAAACGCATTTCAGAAGACAACAATTCTTTTTGTGCGTATTTTGTTAAGTGTCTGTCTTTTTATGCTTTCAAATCCCGCTCAAGGACGCTTCAAATGCATGTTTTCTGCAGCTGCTGCTGCTGAACCGGGGAGGACAGCGACTTCCTGAAACAGTCAGTCACGTGACGGGTGACCTGCGTTTGATTGGCGGGAAGCTGAAAGGTTGGCCTGCTTCGACCAATTACAGATAATGCGAGGAGCCGCGGACTTTTTCGTTTATTCGTGACGTCGTGGTGATTAAAACATGTTTTTTAACAAACAGCGGGTGAAACTATATTAATAAAAATGTTCTCAATTCAAATACTTTAGATTTTTATTGAATAAAAGATGAAAGTAAAGAGTTTACAGCGCAGTCTTTATTATGTTTTTGCTAGGCTAAAGTCAAAGAATATAGTTTCCAACAAAAAATGTAAATGAACAGAATGTGGATTTCCTATCCAAACAAAAAATACTAAAACTAAAACTCTTTCATTTTATTAAGCGTTTCCTCAGAATTCCCCGTTTTCACAAGTTTTTTTAAAGTAAAGCAATGACTGTAAATAAAACCTGGACCGAGCAAGTGTGATGTCACCCTAATGGTTGACTTCCAGCTCAAATGAAATAATGTCAACTTAGATTGAATCCATATTCTTTTAGTACTCATTACATAGAGCAAAAAAGGGACGTTTGCCATTTTGTCAGGGTGTTAAATTTACAATTCCAAAATCCTATTTCTTGAAATTTCCCAGAAGTCTCTGTAAGAAACTATTGTGCATCTCTGCTTAATAGATTTGCAAAAATAGACTACAATGCATTCTGTTAAAACAAACAAAAAAAAAAAGGTTTTATTTTTGTGTATTTTATAAATCATTCAAGATTTCATCAATGGATTCATAAACACTCTTTGTTAACTATTCATATTTACTAAGTTTTTACTTCCTATAAATGATGTCACGTTTATAGTTTAAAAAAAGAAAAATGCGACTGCACTAGCTAGTGCCACATTATAGTTTTTTAGAATATCATTTTAATCCCCCTTTTTTTCGCTGCATGTCACCGCCATATTGGAACCATGATGTCATCACTTGGCAATGATTGGTCTGAGTCGACGTTTCTATGGAAGCCACTCTGGCCAATCAGGAGTGAGTTTATGGGAAGTATACACTCTACCACTTCAAAGCAGGCAACACAAAATCTGTCAAACATCCAATGTGAAACCACCTTTTATTAAAGCATCTGATTGGTCAGTTTATAACTTGAGGATAACTGTGTTTTAAATAGTCTTAAAATAAACTGAAAATTGTAATAAAGAAATAATATAATAGAAAAAAAAAGTAATAAGAATGGCAAAACAATGGTTTGGCTTCTTGGAAACGTCATGTTTGAAACGCCAGAGGGGTGGAGTCACTCAGTCCAGTTCTCGTATACAGTCTATGGTCAAAATGAATCGCATTTCATGATTTTATTAATAAAAAAGTTCAAAAATAAAAACAAATTCTACAAAATAAATCAATTTTCTCCATTATTTAAAAAAAATGATGATAATCTAAAACTGACCAAATTTTGAGTGGAAAATTGCAAGAATGCACTTTAAAATGAAAAATATCATAATAAAATAACAACAAATCGGCTATAAATAAACACAAATAAAAAGTTTATACCGTTATGCTTCTTTCGTTTTATTGTTGACTCTTAAAATGAACTACTTTTTTATTAAAGTACCAAACAAACTCTACAAAAAAGGTGAAACTTGTCTTTATTATTTGCAAAAATTATAATTATCTAAGACATATGAGTGGGATATTGTCGAGACGTCATCAGCGCGTTATTTGTCGTTACTGAATCGTGCGTAAAAGCCTCCGTTGCACAGCGGCTCTTTGCTCTGAAGGTAGGACAGGTCTCGGATGACGCCCGGGAAGGCGTGCGGGTCCAGGGGCGGCCGCAGGGTCAGCAGCGGCATGAGTCCCGACGTCACGTAGGGGGACATGAACCCGGCGCCGCCCGCGGAGGAGTAGGCCAGCCGCAGGGGGCTGACGCCCAGGCGCGGACTGAGCCCGTACAGGCCCTCTGCTGCGGGGATGGAGGGGCCGTGGAGAGGGGAGAAGGCGGACTTGGGCGCTCCGACGGACGGCCGGAGCGCAGACGGAGACGCGCCGCCGGAGTCTTTGGAGCTCAACGCCAACTCGATAGACTTGACAATGTCCCCTTTGCACGTCTTCACCATAGTCTCCAGGGCGTCTCGCTTCTGGTGGGGGAAGATCCTGGCCATGATGTCGGTGGGGTCCCGCTCCGGGTGGTAGTCTTTGGCTTTTTCGGACTCGTTCCCCGATTCTGGATCGGAGGAGGACGCGGGCCTCTGCGGGCTCGGCGTGTGGTTGGAGAGCTGGTCGCGCGCCGGGGATGGACTCTTGCTGTCGGCAGAGGGGGAAGCGGCGCTGTCCCGACGCGGGGACGGCTCCCTGCAGTCGGTGGGAGAGGGCACGCGTGCGCCATGAGGCGCAAAAAGGGGTCTGCCCATGTATCCATTGTAAAAGTTGTATTTGTGGACTTTATCATCTGAAAATATGAGTGAAAATAAACATATTTACACATAAATTCAACCAGAATTTTTTTATTGCATCTGTATGAAGTTTAAATGGAAATTTTTACCTTCTTTTGGGTTCTGCGCGCCAAAAACATCAAAAGAGGGGCCGGTTGCGGGGTTGCTGGAGGATGCCGGGACTTCAGTCCCCACCGGTGACCCCTGAGGGCTCCCTGCGGGCACCCCCATCCCGGACCCCGGGTACAGCAAGCGCAGGTCCCGCGCCTCGCTCTCCTCTTGGGCCTGCTGCCGCCGCAGCGCCACCTGCGCGGCCATGACGCGCTGCCTCTCCGCGATCAGCGTGCACTTTGCGCACACGCAGTCCCGCCAGCGGCAGAAGCGCTTGTGGCCCTTCAGCGCCGACACCACGCCGTGGTTCCTGCACCTGGCGCACTTCGGGGTGCGCGGGTACCCGCGCTCCAGCGCCGGGTTGCACGCGCGCAGGAAGAGGGACGGCGGGCGCAGCAGGGACGAGGGCACCTGCAGCCCTCCGAGCGGGCTGACCGCGTGCGCGGGCAGCTCCAGAGGCCGGATCCTGCTGTCCATCACCAGAGACGCTTAAAAAAAAGTTTCCTCAGTTCAGTCCAAATCAGTTGTGCGCACTGACCAAAGTGGCGCGCCTTAAGTGTCTCCTCACCAGGTGGTTCTGGATGAAATCCAACACCCGGCCACACCCCCTTCCACTCAAGCCTCTTTAAAACCCTATCATGTTGTTTTTTTCTTCTTTTAGCAGCCAGGATGAACTGTGGTCTAATCTGATGCAACTGAACTTATGTGAAAGAAAACAAGAGGCCTGCCAAGACACCTTTTTTAATCAGATTTGCCTCCAAAACTCTAGGTTGCTATGACAACAGGGTCACAAAGCAGTCATTTTTATTAGAAAATTTATCCAAATGAACAGAAAACTCCAAACAATGACCTCCTGTTCGACTGTTTGGGGTGTTTTTTTCGTTTTAACACAATAAATGCTCCTAAAAGCAACATATAATTATCAAGCTGGTTATTCCGTTGAGCAAATTACCTCCACAAAAGACCCCATCTGCCAACAAACACCCAGTGAGGTGGGCTGAAGGGCTAATCACACCTTGTCACATGTTACCTTCACTTCTCCTCATTCAACCAAGATCCGGTTGCAGGAGTCTCAATGTGATTTCCAAGGAATGGAAACGTAGCTGGCAGTGTTTTATAACCTTTTGAAGTACAAAAAACGTGTTATTTTCTATGTGTTTTTTAGTTATTGTTGCGTCTTTGTGAGTTTGTCTGGCGGGTAAAATGATTCTAATGATATTCTGTTGGACGTGTCGTAATAAGCCAGAACAAGACATGAGGGTGGCTGCTGGTTTGACCCACTTCAATGAAAATTGTGTTTTTAAACATGAAAAAATGCTATTTTTTTGACACAAAAAGTAAAAGCTCCCAACTCCGCTTCGTTCTAATGCATCCACTTGTAAGACAACTAGATCCAAGTACGTTTTCCTCGACCGAGCTGGCATCCGGCTCAAAACTGATCGGCATTTTTGTTGCACCAGTAATGTTTGGTTGGGGTGTGAGGGGCTGTAAGCTAGTGGGAGAGAGTTTAAACCAACAGTCCGAAAACAACTCGGATGAGTTATTTTGCGTTTGAGCGGCCACGTTCAATGAAAAGTCAATGTAAACGCATATAAACCAGAATTTCATGCAAGTTTTACGTTCGGTCCAATCAGAGTTGAGTCCTTCTTGTAACTCCGTTGTAAACATGACTGCGAACTGGAACTGAATATTTGCCTTTTTCCACTCGTTCCAGATTAATATGACACATTCATAGTAACAGATCCGTGAAAACAAAACGCCTGGAGCATGTGCAGGATTTGCACTGCTTTGACATTTCACTCCAGGTCTCTGGAGTAGCAAACAGTAACAAAACAAAAAGAATCCCCTCCCTACCATCTGTGGTCCCTGTGCCGGTCCCCAGCCCAGATCAAATACAAGGTTGTGTCACATCCAGTGTAAAAATCTCTGCCAAACCACCTGTGTGAGTCAGTGGAGACTAGTTTGATGTGGCGCCCCCTGAAGGGAAATGCTGAAAGTTCAACAACAGCAACAGTTTGGCTGTAAGTAATAACTATTTTTTTTTACCCTGATTAAGGGAACTTTAATAGTTTTTACCTGATTTAACCTCATTTGGTGATTTGAACAGCTAATGTTGTGTTAGCTGATGCAACCGTCTTTGTCTCCGCTCTGCGTTGTGCCGTCACTTTTCGCGTGTGCTGCATCAAGAAGCCACATGACGCCGGAGGAATTTTATCGGAAGAGCCTCCATTTATTCTGTTTATGACAAAATTTGGCGTCAGCATGTGCCCCGCTCCGACAGTGCCCAAAACTAAAACATACAAAGTTCAAATTAACACAGACTTTTAATATAAAGGAAAATATATCTGCCACACTCACCTCTCTCGAATTAAGAAAGAGGGAGGGCGGAGCCTCAACTCATATTTGGGATCTGAAGGACCCTATTAGCATGCGACCCCATTGCCAGGTATAAAATAAAAAAATAAATTAAAAAAATACAATTTTGTGTAATTATATCATACATTGGGAACCTGTTATACTAACTGATATCATTTGCTAGTATTAGTTCATCAAAAATGTTGTAAAGTTAATAAAATATTTAGCTTTAGCAAGTTCTATCTTCAGCATTTTTAGGAAGCTAGCATTTCATCCTGAGATTTTAGTATATTATGGGTATGTTTTTGGTCACTGCGACGCAGCCAGAGATCAAATATCTATATTTCATTGTGTCTTCCAATCAGGAACTCAAGTTTGGACATGTGACGTTTTGATTGACTCGATCAGCAGGTAAAATATAAATCCAAAATGGATGCTTTTGTCCCCCACTTCTATCTATTTTCTTGACCCGCTGGGGCTGCGGGGTTACCAGAACTCTTCCTGGTCACTGTTGGGCAAACACTGGACAGATCACAGCCGCGGCGCCTCTCTAGGCCTTTTGGGAGTCAGTGGAGTGCCGGGACTTCCTGGACTTTGCAATATTTTTTTTTGTTTTCATCAAGACAATAATAATTCAAAAAAAATGTTCCCTAATTTTATTTTTCTTATGTTTTCCCCTCTTAGGTTAGACGTGGCGCAGTCAAACTCCGTCACAGCAACACAGAAGCACCGCAGAAGCGGCTGTCAGAAAACACCGCAGTGAGCTAGCTCCCGGCATCGAGAAAATCTTTGACTAAATCCAAACATAGACACGCGGATATTTTTGCAGAACGATTCACAATAGATACTAGATCTTAGCATCATCTGTGTGAGATATGTAGCTATCATGCTAAAGACATTAGCTGGTAGCTCGTCCCACATGCTGCAGGCGGTGAGCAGCGAATTTACCGCGCGGCAAAAGACGGGCAGCCATGCGAATTTGTCGCGCAAATCGCGTTAGGTGCGAATGTAGCATTTTAGTATTTAGCTAATTTAACTTTGTTCATTTAGTGCTTTGTTAAGCTAGCTATACCAATATTATTAGTTAGCATTTATTAAGCTAACTTTAATTCGTTTAAAAAGCTAATAAACAATGTTGTTTTCCTTTTTCAAATTTTTCCTTTTTAAAATTATAAGTAAACGTAGCATTTAAACCATTTAGCTTCGATTAATTATTATTTATTTATCACTTTGTTCAGCCAAAGATAGAGTTAGCTCTTAATAGTTAGCATTTAATAAAGCTAATTTAAAAATAAGCAATAATTGGGTTAGTTTTAGCCTTAACCTTTTTTAATTATTATTATTTTAAGTCACTTTTATTTGGACAGCTAGCATTTTAACCTGAGATTCCAGCTAATTAGCAAAAATAGCAACTTTTTAGTATATATAAATATCAGTGGTTTCATGACTGGAAATTATAATTTCTCTATTCAATACAAGGATTCGTTTTAGGAAAATATTATTCTTTCCAGCAGAAGATGTTGGAATTTCAGAAGATATAACATCACAGCGATGCTTCCCGCTGCTTCTCTGGCACATATCGGTTTCACACATAAGATAGCTGAGTTTAAAGTTAAAACTTTTAAGAAGATGATCCTTTTTCACCTTTTCTTCAGTGCTTGAGCCCCCTGTGAGTGCTGATCTTATCAGGACCATACATCCTTCTTTTTCTGCTGTGCAGAGATGCTTTGCACGCAGCTGCACACAAGCAATCATGCGACCCGCAAGCAATTTTTTTTTGCAGAATTCGCATGCATTTCTTGCTAAAAAGAGTAAATAAATAAGGCATCCTGATAAAGCTTAAAGTCGAAAAGATGTTCCACTAGTTATGGGGCTTAATAGATGGGGGTGAACCAGCTGGACTGGACAGGAAGATAATCTGAAATGCATCCACCACCGCAAGAGTTCATAGCCTAAAAACACAAATAAACGCCAGTGATGCAGATGCTGTACGGACATACGCTCCAGTTTGTTTTCTTTGGAGTTTTTTATCATTCCACCAACTGTGAAGAGGAATTTGATGTTTAGATTCGTGGCTGGCAAGTTTATCCAGACACATTAAGCTGATCCCACCTGGAGGCTCAGTAAACACCACTTAGGCAGGTTTTACGGACCAGTTACAACTTTTTTTAAAAATAAAATAGAGGTTGCATAGAGGAAATGGAATATAATCTCTGTCTAAATATGTAAAAAAAAATAACTTTGTAATATTTTCAGGACTTTAATTTCACTGTAACTTCTATCCTTATAAACATAATACGTTTAAGTGAAAACCTGGATATAGGTTCAAATTTTTCAACACCATTTCTATCGACAGAGCCAGATATGACTAGACAGTGTCTTAATTGTGTTCTTAACAGATCTGCTCGCGCTAGATATGGTGTTTCATCCCAGCCATGTGCCTCCCAGAACAGGCATTATTTATCGGTGCAGGCTCTTATCTGACGGAAGGTATAAACCCTAATCTGAACACAAATCTTACAAAACCTGATTATGTGTCCTCCTGTCAGAGGGATGACGGTGGAGGGGGAGGAGGGGGGGTGCGAGGATAAAGGCTGAAAAAGGTAGAGATTATTAAGAAACTGTAACCTGGCGTCTAGATTTACTGCTATGTTAAATTAATGATAGTCTGAGGTTGAAATCTTAATATTTCTTTCATAAATAAAATATGAATTAATTATTATTGTTTTGATAAGTAATCTTTTAACAACAGTGCTGCAAGATAACACACCCTTTTTGACACATAACACAATTAACATAATGCAAGGAAAATATGATTTTTTTTTTCTCTGCATTGGAATCAATTGGATTATGTTAACTGTGAAAATACGTCACAATCGCCAATGCTGCGAATCAGGACAAACCAGCTTTTCTAAGCATCAGAATAAGTTTGTGTTACTTGTGTAAACACGTCCGAATCAGTTGGTTTACATTGATTGCATAAAGTTTACGTTAAATACTGCAGGATATTTTTTTTTAGATTAATTACGTAAACACTAATATGTCAAAGTTCGTACGCATCAGGATCAACTGATTATGACGCTGATAGTGCAAAGACTGCGGCATGGCGTCGATGTTCAAGGCCGCTTTTCTTAGCTGGTTTACATCGATTTATGTTAGCACTTCCCGACTGTTAAGTGTCTGTTGCCACTTTCGTCCACCGCATCAAAATCAGCCGGTTTACATCAATGGTGTTAAACGCTTTGTTACTGTAAATCAAATCAAACTTTATTTGTAAAGCACCTTTCCAAAAAATCAATTCCACTCAAGGTGCTTAAATAAAACATAAACAAGTTTTACAAAAAAGAACAAGAGATTTTTCGCTGGTCAACATATTGTCACACCAAGGTTTGGTAAAAAAAAAAAAAAAAAAAAAAAAAAAAAAAATAGATAAATAAAATAAATACTAAAAAGAATGAAAGAAAGTAGAAATCTGGCTTGTACTGGAGTGAGGAAACAATATTTTATTTTAGGGAGCGCTCCACACAAGTGACCCCCCCAAGAGTACGCTACTACAGGACCCCCCAGATCCAAGCAAATAGATCCCACTGTAGCGACCCCGTTTATTGAGAAAGGTCAATCACTGATGTGGAGGATACCTCAGAGGAAAACACTGGAGTTAAAAATGTAAAAGGAGTAAAATAAATAAAAATTAAATAAATAAAAACAGATATACATAACGAGACAAATGAAGAAATAAAATAGACAGACAAATAAGTACATATATAATTAGGCAGAAAAAGAAAGCAGTAAAGTATTGCTATCAATGAAAAGCTATTTTTATTACTACATCAGAATCAGGAGGTTTACGTAAACATATCACTTATGTAATACGTAGCATATCAGTGCAAACCCACTTTGTTTCACGTCAGAATGAGTTGGGTGGCGTTAATTGCGTAAACTCTTTAGTACGGTACAGTGTTGTTCAATGGCCCAAAGCCACTTTTCTGTGTATCATAATCAGTTGGGTAAGGTTGATTAAGTTGTTTACCACTTCAAAGTATTGCATATCTTCTAAAGGTTGCTTTTCGCTCTTTTATCTCTCCATGGTGGCTCCTTGGACAAACATGAAATAAGTCATGGAGACTGCTGATTCACCCATGTCGACCGTCTGAGTCAGCAGCTTCCCCTAAACAAAACTACCTAAAGAAAACAAATAAACAAAGCCTGCAAACTAAGACTACCAAGGTCCAACATCAAACTAAAATAACAAAACCCAGCATTGTAAGACTGCTGAGGACAAAGAGGGGGGAAAAGAACTAAAAAAATTGAACAAAATAATTTTTTTTTTTAAGTAAAGATTACTTTATCAGCATTTATTTAATTTAGATTAGTTAAATTTATAAATTGATGTCTGAGGTGCACATAGATGATAAACTGAGACGTCTTGTTTGCTCAACGTTACCTCCAGAAAGCAGATTTGATATGCAAAGCAAAACTTTGGTGGAAAGTTTGATCTTTTATGAGTTATCTTATGCTGCACGATAATGGTTATTTAAAAAAAAAAAATCATATTTTGAAACATATAGGTTCATTCATTCATCTTCTTGGCCGCTTTTGTCCCTTTCGGGGTCATGGGGGTGCCGGAGCCCATAACCTGGCTACTGATGGGCGAAGGTGGGGTTCACCCTGGACAGGTCGCCAGTTTGTCGCAGGACACACCCAGTCACACCTAGAGGTAATTTAAGCATGTTTTTGGATGGTAAAAAACCCACACATGTACAGGGAGAACATGCAAACTCCACAGAGAAAGGACCCAGTTGGTGTTTCTG
Organism: Oryzias javanicus; assembly: GCA_003999625.1. Classification (NCBI taxonomy): domain Eukaryota; kingdom Metazoa; phylum Chordata; class Actinopteri; order Beloniformes; family Adrianichthyidae; genus Oryzias; species Oryzias javanicus. The sequence continues at coordinate 19,433,503 of CM012454.1, forward strand.
ATCCCTCAGCCGGGATTTGCACCGGGGCCTTCTTACTGTGAGGCAAGAGCGCTAGCAGCCTAATGCTAGCTTCTTTTTCTATTTTTACTTTTGTTCTTCCCAAAAAATAGGCATAATTCATATTTCTTATAAAAAAAGGTCATCAATACAAATCCAAATTTCTAAATTTAGACTAAATGGCTCTTTTTAGGTTTTGATCAGTAGAAATTGATCCCAAATGGCTCTTTTACCTATAAAGGTTTACACTTAACCAATGTAAAGTGTTTCATATTTGCACAACTGTTGGTTTATTTCCTGGTACTGTCTTGTAATACTGCAAAGCAGTTTTTCTCCACATCTGAATTACTTTGTGTACTTTACTTGAGTATACATCTCACTATTTCGAAGATTTCCATATCAGCGCAAACCTGTAGATTGTGTAAACCTTTGATGAGTTACGCTATAGGCACTATCTTAACAGGTGAAATCTGAGTTAGACGTAGAAACTGTTTCAGTTGGAGACGGCGGCGTCCTTGTACCAAACGCACCATTCAAGTTGCAGCGAATCCCCCTCATCTCTCAGCACGCAGAGGGTCTCGACCTTTCGTGTGTTTGCTCTCCCATCTGTCACTTCACACCCTTGTTATTTAAGTGCCACACGGTGGCCTCCACTTCACTGCCTCTCGGCGGAAAAGGTCAGCGGCGACGGCAAAGCGCTCTCAATTGTTTTCGCGTGGCACGTTCTGAAAGGTTAGTTCTTTTTCGTGTGAATTTAACTTTCCTCCTGCTGTAATCCTTTCAGTCGGAGGCACTTTGTTGTGCTCAAACACAGATTTGTGAGACAAGTGACACGAGCGGGGCCTTAGAGGGTTTTATTAGAATATAGAAAGAAAAAAAAGGGTTGTAGGAGAGCTTTCAAGCCAGCTTTTATTTTGCGTCAATGGATGCTGGCTGTTGGATTTGGAGTTTCCGTTAAGTTGCCTGGAGCTCACATTACTTCTTTACATCCTTCAAGAGAGAGATGACACAAATCTCTCTGGAGGAAAACAGATCACACCAGGGAGGAAAAAGTGTCACGAAACGGAGAAGTAGAATAAATCTGTAAAGCACATGTGGTTATTCATCCTTAAAGGTTCGCTTTTGAGCTCTACATAATTCTTTGTTTTGTGATGAATATGGGGAAATTGCAATAATTGATATGAACTTGACAGCAAATAAAATTGTATTTTAAAGAATAAATTCTGAACTCATATTTTTTTTAAAATAAGTCCATATGATGTCAGGTCTTGGCTTGTGCATGATGGTCCGAGTCATAATCATATCATAGAGACTCAGTAGGGTTACAGAAAAGTGTAATGATCACAGCCTAAATATAAATATTTATGGTTTTCCAGACAGCCACACAAAGCCAAAATTTTAAACAATTCAATTATGTAATCTTCACAGAATAAATAATACTAAAACTTTTTTTAAACTAGATGTGTTGCATTACCTGTTATAGATTATTGGCTGAAGTTGCTTAAATTGATAGCTAAAAACACTGAAGCTGATAGCTGAGAACGCTGAAGCTGACAGCTAGCTAAAATATTAGCGACGTGCCAAGTTAGCCGAAAAAAATCAAAACATTCTAAATTACCCAAAACAGCTAGAATGTAGCTGAAATACTAGCTAAACTTCAAAATAGCCCAAAAAAGTGGAAAAACCTAAATTAGCCAAAAGAGCTAGCATGAAGCTAAAATATTAGCTAAACTTAAAAATAGCCCAAAAAGTGAAAAAACTAAATTAGCCAAAACAGCTAGCATGTAGCTGAAAAACTAACTCAACTTCAAAATAGCCTAAAAAGTGAAAAAAAAACTAAATTAGCCAAAAAAGTTCGCATAAAGCTAAAATATTAGCTAAACTCCAAATGAACCTAAAAAAATTAAAAAAAGTCTAAATTAGCCAAAACAGCTAGCCTGTAGCTGAAATACTAACTCAAATTCAAAATAGCCCTAAAAAGTGAAAAAAAAACTAAATTAGCCAATAAAGCTATCATAAAGCTAAAATATTAGCTAAACTCCAAATTAACCTAAAAAAATGAAAAAAGCCTAAATTAGCCAAAACAGCTAGCATGTAGCTGAAATATTAGCTAAGTGCCAAATTGGCCTAAATAACTGAAAATATGTCTACTTTAACCAAACAGCTAGCATAAAGCTAAAATATTAGCTAAACTTCAAATTAGCCAAAAACTGGAAAACATTTCTAAATTGGTCAAAACAGCTAGCATGTAGCTGAAATATTAGCTAATTACTAAATTAGCCTAAAAAACTGAAAAAAGCCTAAATTCACCAAAACATCTAGCATGTAGCTAAAATGCTAGCTAAACTTCAATTTAGTGTAAAAAAACTGGTAAAATGCAGATGCAGAGGGGGCCCGCTGGCCGAAGCTTGAGGACCCCTGCTTTACATCCATACCTTTTTCTAGCAGGACCTGCTCACACACTCCAGCCACATGAAGTCTAGTTTTGTCTTGGAGGAAGTCAGGGTCAATCGCACCAGCATTCACTCACGAGACGCCTGAGAATCTCATCTTGGTATCTAATGGCAGTCAGGCTACCTCTGGTGAGGACATGGAGAGAGATCAAAAGGTCAAAAGATCAGAAGTCCTAAACCTTCAAGTTTTTAAAATATTTATTCCGAAGCCTTAATGGATTTCTGAGTTAATTGAGCTGTGACTCAGCTTTTTTGTTCCCAAAATGATTCTTTCTTAATTCTGGGAGCATTTGCTAAGATAAATATTTTAGATTTATCGATAGCTTAAAATCTAAGATGCTAACAGGCAAAAACACTTTTTTAAACTTTAAATATCAATTTAAAAAATGTGTTCTGTTTATATTATTTTGTAATATTCTGCTAAAAATTCGGTTTGTTTATGAGTTTCTAATTTTATAGCCTAGCTTGTTAGCATATCCCAGTCTCTTTCAAACAGTCAAAAGTCCCAAAACTCGCTTATCTTAATTTTTTTTGATTAAGTGTTTGATGAGATTTTGCATGTTAGTTGACAAAAAGTTTTTTGTAAATAATCCTGGGAGCACCACATACTGTAGATTTAGCCGAAAAGGCTAAATTGCTAAATATTATTTAAGCTAATCCTAAAAACAGGAAAAAAAGCATATTTTAATTCAATTCCAGAAACTTTATTTATCTCCAAGGTGCAATTACTAGCGTTTTTTTTTGTAATACACAGTTTATTAAATTCTATAATTATATTTTTGTTTTTTATGAATCTCCCACAAATTAATTTTGTTGTATTTGTCTGCTACATCCATTGACTGTCTTAACGTCCGGTCAGTGAAAGTTTTGTCCGAATTTAAACCGGTCCGCAATTACGCATGACTCACGGAGCAACCCGTTAGCATTAGCATCATGCTATGCTACATCGCGGTCACCAAATTGACACTTGTCATTGGCTGCTCGGTTAAAAGAGAGCAGAAGAAAGTTAACACAAGGAGAGCCAATAAACATAAATAATTAGATGCTATCATTTACTTGCTGTGGGGTGACTTCAACTTTTACTTACTAAAGAAGATAAAACTACTTCAACTGATTAGTTTTCATTTTTGACCCTTCAAAATAAAATATCCTATAGAAAATGCAATAATTCCATTAATAACATTTTTTTATGACTCACCAACTATCCATTCATGTTATTAACTGGTTAACAGACTATAAACGTTTTTTATAAATTTCACAAGTTTTTCCCACAATCCATAAATCAAAGCGGCTTTATTTTTTCGTAAAGATAACCGGTTTCTCATTTCACAGCATACATGCACACACCTGTGCATTTAAATAAAAGGGACAATAGATTTTTTTTTTTTTAGCAATTCTCCTCCTGGACTCTGTATTGTGTTATCATCTAACATCTTCAACCCCCCCCCCCCCCATTATTGACTATTCCTTCATTTACTCTGTCTCCTCTTCTCACACCTTTACTGGTGGTCTGAGTCTGGTAGGTATCCATCAGGGCCCCTCACTTAGCCCAGCAACGCTTCAGAGCCAGCGAACAATGTCGGGCCAAAGACAGTCAAGGTTGCTTGTGTGTGGGCGTGGGTGGTTGGTTTGTGGGAGCGGCCATGTTTTTAACCATGCATATTACATCTGGAATAACACGCAGGGCGCCCACGGAAATGCAGGTTTACTCTAACACTGCAGAAGCGTTCCTTTTAAACCTGTAATCTGGGGAGTTTGTGTTAGGGGGGGGAAACATGAGTGTTTTTGGTCGAGTGCCAGTGAATGCAACCTTCACTGTCTAAACAAGTCAGGGTTGAACCCCCTAAGAGTTCCTTGTTTCCTGTTAGACAGCTTCCTTTATGCAGTGATACACTTACAACAAGGAGGGCTCTGCAGCTCAACAATGCATCATTCTGCCGAGTCATTTCTCTAAAATGTCTCTTTGCAAAAATCGATTGCTTGTTAGAATGAAAATAAACTCGTAAACTAATATTACCACATAAATGAGCCGCTTTGTGCTTTTAGAAAATATAAATAATAATCAAATTATAAATAAGATATTAAAATGAATTCAAAGTTGATTGAGTTTTTTTTTATTGTTCTTTATTTCAAACACAAAATGAAAATAAAAATATAAGAATTTGAAAATTACAAATAGAAGGATTTAAAAGTACAAAAATATTAAATAAACGTAGAATCTAAAAATACAAATATAAGAAAATTGGAAAAAAAATACAAAAATAAATAAAAACAGTATTTTGACCAATTCTTTCCTGAGAAAATACATTAATTTTAAAAGTTTACATTTTAAAAACTACTTTTTGGTCCAAAAAAAAAAATTATTGCGCATAAGAATTCATGATTTTATCACTAAAAGGTCGATTCAACTTAATAGTTTTGTGAAAACAACTTTTATTTTGACAAGAAAAAGTAATATTTACACGAATCCAGTTGTGAATTTATCAACTGAATGAATTCAGTAGATTGGAATAGATACACAGATCTACTATTGATGTCTATGAGAACAGATCAAGAAGATCCTAAAACTGATAGAAAGAAAAACAATGTCTTCACATCACATAAACAAAGTAACTTCTTCTATATTTGAAACCATAAACCAAAGGACAAACCCCAGAATTAATTAAATCACTTCAAATATATTGGACTAAAATTGAAGTGACTTGAATTAAACTGTCTCGTCGTTTTGTGAGGAGGGATATTTGGTTCAGCAGAACCGCCATGTCAGCTGAAATCTGTTTTTCTATTTGTTATTATTTCTTGAAACAAAGGACTCCCTTGAAAACGAGATGTTCCATCTCTAGGGGTTTTATCCTCCTATCTCAGTTTAAATGTGTAAATAAAAAAATAAATAAAATGCGACTGGTTCTGATCCCAATCAAACATTGATCAGTTTCTGTCAGTCACTTTAATTTAAAAGCAATATGACCTCATTTAGCCATCATGAACTGAATGAAATAGGTTTGAATTAAATTGAACTAAACTAGATTAAGTTCACTTGAATTGAACTGAATTAAACTGATCCTGTTTAAACCGAATAGAACTAACCTAAATTGATCCTGATTACATTGAATCGTACAGGATTAAACTAATCCCTTTCAAAATAGAGTCGAATTTGACTTGAATTTACCAGAACTGAACTAAAATCAATTACATTTCACTGAACTCAATTGAGATAAATTGAACTGAACTGAATTTGGATTTTAAAAAAACGATCCAAATTAGACTGATTTAAAAAAAACAAAATTGAATCAAACATATTTAAATGAAAGTGAATGAAATTACAATGATTTGAAGTAGGTAAACTGAACCGAATGGATTGAAGAAGATTAGAAGAGATCCTTTGAGAAAAGGAGTCCAAATACATTTTTAATTGTTTCCTTGTTGAAATTGGAAACTAATAAATATCTTAAGCTTGTTTCAAAGAGAAAAGACATTCAAAATACTATATCAGGGTTATTTCTACTATAAGACAGGAACACTTCAATTAAACGTGGATCTTCTGTCATAAATCTAATCCGAGGACTTTGTTTTATAACAACCACTGACTGTATATGAGAGCTGGAGCGAGTGAATGTGATGTCACCCATTAACAGCTCAACCGGCGTGACGACGTCAGTAAGCAGCGGTCGGTCCGCGTCCCTCTGGGTCAACGTTTCCATAACAACCGCTCCCGCCAATCATCTGTGAGCTTATTGGAAGGCCAGAAAAAAAACTTCCACTACAAAAATAAGGAGATTAAAAAAGAGCAACATTGTTTTTTTTTTTTTGACAAATAGAATGAACAATAGCTGTTTCTTTCTCTGCTTTAACTAAATCCAGATCTACAGCTTCAATGTTGCAACACCAGTTTACAGCGAGACAATCCCCAACTTGTCCAGCTTCCATCAGTAAAACGGCCAACCTGACAAAGGAGGGAACGGCCAGGTGAAGCATAGAGAAAAAAAAAAAAAGTTTGCTATCAGATGAGTTTAAAGAAAGCAGAGACATCAGTATTGCAAATCTTAGTCGGGGTGTTATGGGAAAATCTTCCAGAGCTCTGCAACAGTAAATACCAGCTTAGAAATAGTTAAACATTGTGTCTGATAGGAGCCGTATCGGAGCGCAGATCAGTCGGCTGCAAGTCGCTACTGAAGTTAAAAGAAACTTGAAACTGTCGGAGGGAGAGGCGTTATCGGGGGAAATTTGCTTTGTGCGAGCCTGTACTTCCACAGAATATGGAAAATCCAACCGGCACAAAAAGGCGTTTCTGTAACTTTTACCTCCATCGTACCTGCAACTTAGTTTCACGTGAACGCCGTTTCTCACAAAGGCTGCCACTGAAACGTGAAAAGAACACAATGCTTTCTTTATTCCTGCTTAATGTTATTTATTATTGCAGCATCTCTGCTATCTGCCCCCCGCAGGGCAAGACCTTACTCGACGTTCAATCGATGACATTTTTGATTGTGCAATTTAAAGAGAGTCACCAAAATGTCAACAGAGATTATAATTTGAGGAAAAAATTTGAGGAAAAATGTCAGTTCTGCTCAACTTTAGTGATGAGTAATGAAAAGGAAAACTTGAGATCTATAGAGTTTAGCCATACAGTGGATAAGTTATTATTTTTATTTATTTATTTTTGTATAATAAGCGTTTGAATTCTTTATTAATGGGCTCGGAAAACGTGTTCATGTGACCTCGTCCAATGAAAAGTCTGTGTCCAAATCCGAACCCTACCCTTACATTTAACCTCCAAACGGAGAGTTATGGAGAAAAAAAGTGTCTTCTAATTTCGATGTCACTCCTCCTACTTGGTGACATCATCAAAAGTTGCCAGTCATCTACATTAGCGCGTAGCTGCTAGCGCTCGAAGTAAACAAAACATCAGTTTTATAACTTTAAAAGGTCACGCTTAAACAAAACGTCACCATTGCGGAAACGATTTGATTCTGATTTTTTCGATTCAAATTTAAGTTTACACATTTAGACCCTTTTTTTTTTTAGAAATACATTGAAAATCTACTATATAATTTGAATATATTTATATTAATTGTATTAGTAAAATACAGAGATTTTTAACATCATGCAGTGTTACATGGATTCTCTAAAGCAGAAGTTCAAAAAAAATGTTTAGATCATTAACATTGTAAACAGTTGCTTCTCCTGGAGGGCGTTTCAGTTTGGCCACTAGATGGCGATCACGCTACAGAAGTACACCTTATTCAAGAAGAAGACGACAGCATGAGGGAAAAAAACAAATTTTTAGACCACAAATAGTTACTTAAAAAAAATATTTCCTTAAAAGAACGCCTGTGAGTAAATAAAGATGTTTATTATTTAGTCAGCAATGTCTTTTTTTGGTCAACTGAGCGTTAGCATTAGCCATCCTATGGGGAAATTCTATTGAACGTTAGCATCAAGCTAGTGGATTTAAGCTTTATGTGCTAAATCGATTTATATAATTTGTGAATCGATTGTTAATCTATAAAGCTTAAATCGATTAATCGATTCTTTCAACCCTACCTCTACCTGTACAAATTCCTCTACAGATGTAGGGGTAGGGGAAGAATTCGGACTTGGCCTATGTACATGTGTTCAAAAAGATCTTATGCGTAGCTACATATGTTTTTGAGTCAGTTTTTGGGCACAATGACTTTTTGTTATAGCGTTACCTTTTTAAAGTTATAATCCGCTGTTGTTATGCATATTCAGGCGCTGGAAGCTATGCGCTAACGCTAGCGGACCAGCGATTATCGGTGACGTCATCGAATAAAAGTGAAATATTAGACACTATTTTTTCAACTGTTGCAACATCCATGAACACCGTAAGCTAAAAGTGCCTTCTTGCTCATGAATCACATCGCATTCGTGTGTACGTAGCATTAGGATCATTTTAGGAAAAGACTGTCAGATTACAACAGTAGCCTCACCTTTAAGTCCAAGTTCTAATTAGCGATCCCAAACCTAATAATATTTATTTTCTTTCGTGAAAGATTTAGAAAAAAATAGTTGAGGAAGCTTTTTGCATCACAAAGAAATTTTTTTTTTTTTATCTCAGTAAATTCTTGCGTAATTAAAGTGATAAGGTCAAAGGTCAAAGAAACCAAGTTTTTTTCTAAAAAGTTGATATTTTAACATATTTAGCATTTTTTAGATAATAATTGTAAACTAGATCTATAATTTCTGAACGTTATATGTTTAGCTCAAACATGATGGGCATGTGTTCAAGAACGCGCAAAATGGGGATTCTTGAACGCACTTTTAGCACTGTGGTTTGTACACGGAAGCCTGAAATATATATATATCTATATAAATATATATAAATATACGTGTTTACATGTCTTTTTAAGTTGCTTGCATGTGCGTTTCCTTTAGACGTTGAATTTCTCGAGTCTTCAGGTTCTACCAGTTTTTGACGGCCGCCTGCATTCACAGCTGCCCTGAAAGCAGCTTAGGTCCATGTTTACTGGAACTCCTGCAGCTTTATTTTTGTAACTCCCTGCTTGTGGTCATCAAAAATTCATGATTTCTGCTGTTAGTCTCAGTAAAAACTGCACATTTTTTATTTAAATACACATATATGTCATAAAATTCTGAAATATTCAATATTCTATTTGGGATTAAAGTCCTGGTATTTTCACATAAACCAATAATACTAGATGGTATTCCGTAGATACTACCTGCAAAAGTTGACATCGGTCAGTATATAATATACATTTGAAGGTGAAGAATGAACCAGGTGACAGCTGGGTGGCCCAGCAATGGCTCTGATTGGACGATGTGGAAATAGAAAACGTTGCATGAACAAGAAACTTCCCCTCAATATTTATTTATATTTGTCTTTAAATAAAAATACTAAATTATCTGCTTTGAGATCTACCTTTTTTGGTGTTTCAGAAAGAGATTTATACATTTTTTCTTGGACCAGATCCCTTCTCACTGGTTTAGCTGAATCCGAACCCTCCACATGGAGAAGTTCCGACCCCTCGCCGTGGTTCAAAGCTCTGGGGAGCAGCAGTCAGTCACAGAGAAGACGAGATAACAACACACTGCAGTCTATTCACAGTTATGGACTGCAAAATGCTGGCTGCTTGCAGATTTGACTCAGATAAAGCGACAAAATAAAAGAACCCTACAAAATAAAGCGTTGACCACAGGTGTGAACAAAGCCCAGTTTTTCTTTCAAAACCATTTCCAAATGGGGGAAGCTGCACAGAAAACTTTTGAAGATCTACAAACCCAGATCTTTTATCAGTTTAGTTTGCTGTATAATTATACAACTGAAGTCCCAACATCAATGCGGGCTTTAGACTCTAAGAACTGCAACCGTAAAGTTCACAAGCTTAAGACATTTATCAGATCCTGAGGCTCTGAACTGCGAGAGCGGCTTATCGCTGCCATCGTTCTCGATATCCTCCTCCAGAAGCTTTAGAAGGTGTGAGAAAGTCTGCAACCCGGTGAGGACATGACTGGATAAACACGCCTTAAGCTTTGACTCAAAGCGTGAGGTGTAAGGTGTATCTCGTACTTTAGACGACCTGGAGTAAACTGAATGAATCTGTCTGATGCTAATGGCGTGTTGGGGCAAAAACGCCACAGTCACTGAAACTCTATTGGAGAAAGGGACGTTTGCGGGGGACGCCTTAGAGCAGGGGTCTACAACCAGCGGCTCCGGAGCCACATGAGGCTCTTTTATCTCTCCATGGTGGCTCTCTGGATGAAGAAAAAGATTGGGAGTAGCTATTATTTTAGCAACATACTACCGTTTTTAGCTAATGTGTTACCTACTGGAGTTTTTAGGCTAATTTAGAATTTTAGCTTCTATTTTAGCAACATGCTACAATTTTTGGCAAAGCTTTCTGAGAAAATTCATGCTAATTTGGAGTTTAGCTAATATTTTAGTTAAATGCTAATGTTTTCAGCTAATTTTTTATTTACTGAATTTTTTTTGGGATAATTTAGAATTTAGCCTCTATTTTAGCAACATGTTAACGTTTTTGGCTAATGTGTTACCTACTGGAGTTTTTAGTCTAATTTAGAATTTAGCCTCTATTTTAGCAACATGCTAACGTTTTTGGCTAACGTGTTACCTACTCGAGTTTTTAGGCTAATTTAGAATTTCAGCTTCTATTTTAGCAACATGCTAACATTTTTGGGTAAGTATTCTGAGAAATTGTATGCTAATTTGCAGTTTAGCTAATATTTAAAAAAAAATGCTGTTTTCAGCTAATCTGCTATCTACTGAAATTTATTTAGGATTTAGCTTCTATTTTAGCAACATGCTAACGTTTTTGGCTAAGTTTTCTGAGAAATGTTATGCTAATTTGGAGCTTAGCTAATATTTTAGTTAAATGTGAATGTTTTCAGATAATTTTTTATCTACTGAATTTTTTGGGGGGATAATTTAGAATTTAGCCTCTATTTTAGCAACATGCTAACATTTTTGACTAAGTTAGTTTTCTGAGGAATTTTAGGCTCTTTTGGAGTTCAGCTAGTAATTAAGCAACAAGCTAACTTTTTTGGGGTAAATTTGGCCTCAAATTAGATTTTTATGCTAATTTGGAGTTTAGCTAATATTTTAGCAACGTGCTAACGTTTTTGACTAAGTTAGTTTTCTGAGGAATTTTAGGCTATTTTTTTAGTTCAGCTAGTAATTAAGCAACAAGCTAGATTTATTTATTTCTTTTGGCAGATTTGGCCTCTAATTAGTTTTTTTTTATGATATTTTGGAGTTTAGCTAATATTTTAGCAATATGCTAACATTTTTAGCTAATTTGTTATCTTCTGGGGGGTTTAGGCTAATTTTGAGTTTAGCTTTTATTTCAGCAACATGCTCAAATTTTTGACTGATTTAATTTACAGGACTGAAGAGTAGGGAGTTAAAAAGTCAGCAATGTATTTTGGAGTTTGTCAATGCAAGGCTCTAAAAACCAGGAGTAACATTTTAAATTCAATTCTAAATTTAACTGGGAGCCAATGTAAAGAAGACAGAGTTATGTGTGCTCGTTTATTGGCTCCTGTTAAAAGCCTTGCAGCAGAATTTTGAACCAGTTGCAGAAGTTTTAAAGCGCTTTTACTAAAACAAGTAAAAAGTGAATTACAATAATCTAAACGTGAAGATATAAAAGCATGGATAATCATCTCCAGGTCAGGTCTAGACAAGATGTTTTTGACTTTAGGTGATACATACAATTTTTGACAGTTTGTTTAGCGTGCCGATCCAAAGACAAAGACTTCAATAGACATCAAATATTGAAAATGAATCCTAATAATACGATTATAATAAGAATAAAACAGTAACAAGTCCAAATAAAAAAAATGCAAAAATGAATAAAAAATTTAAGTAACAACATTTTTTAAAAAGCAGTAATAAAATGTCAACAAAAATATAAACAAAATAAAAAAAAAAGTCCTGCGATTAATCTTGAATATGTGGCTTTATTGTTGACTCTCCGATGGGACATGGAGGTGACGGTCCAGCTGTGAGGAGGTGGTGCACCAATTCTTACCAGATTGGGCGGGTAATTCCTCAAATTGAGATGTCTACACAAACTGCAGACAAAAAGACGCTGCGCTGGCATGAACTCAGCAAGTACATTCTTTTTACTGTAAAGAAAAACAGAAAAGAAAGTATCGATCTCACCACGCTTCACCCGAGATGAATAACCACTCTCCGTCACCCTGTTGCACTCCTTCATCAATTACTTTTTGTGGCACCAGATCAAACCCTATTTAGGCTCTTGAACAATTTCAAAAGTGCTGGTTCGATACTGGCACCATATAAAGTTTATAGATAGTTCTCATTTTTCCAGATGTCTTGAAGTTGAGTCATGGCATTTCAGACACATCAATTTGAGATTTTTGCAATTTTTTCACTTCAGTTCATAGACCTAAAGATGTATTCAAGAAAACTCAAACTTGTTGCACATAAACGGCAAGTTACTAATTGAGATATTTCTTTTTTTTTTCATTTATTTTCTTTTTCTTTGTGTTGCAGGAATTATTTTGAAAAATACACTTTATCTATGTTTCTGTAGCCATGTATTTATATAAAGTATGTTTTAAATAATTATAAAAACGGAATTAATACAATTTTCTTTGTACAACCACTTATTTTTCATTTGACTACAGAACATAGGTTCCCTTCAAAATAAAATACAACTTGTGTCAAATAAACTTCTCCTGCTGCAGCAGATATACGTAAATAAAAAATAAGAGAAAGTCAAATCAAACATTATATTTTTTATTTTTAGGACTTTAATGCTTTTTTTCTCCTTTTATCAACTATAAACATGAAAATATTGGCGTAAAATAGCATTTTTTTAAAATAAATCTATGTGTTTTTTTGTCCTTCTAATAATAAACCACTCCTTCAATTATTTTTCTCAGATATTTGATAGGTTGAAATTCAAAATATAAATAAAAAAACATGATTAATAAAAATAAATTAACCTTAGACGTTATGTTTTCTGAAATTGTGGGATGAATGAGGTACATGTGGTTCAGACCCATGTTTTAGAACAATGGATTACAGGTTTCTACGTAGTTTTCAATTTCTTTATGACCAAAAGTTATGAAAATGTATGGACGTTGTTTGACATTTACCCACAATTCTCACTAAATCCAAAGTTAAATGACCGTCAGAGCTGGAGTTTAGGGGGGCGACAATAATCTGGGGTCATGGAGGGAGCGCATAAACAACCCACCATTCACGCCACAACTCACCCGCAATTAAGAGCTTTTTGACAAGTGATTACTTTCAAAAAAGTCAATTTTGTTGCATTTTTTCTTGTCAAAGTTTGTCAGAGGTTTTCCACAGGTGTTTCATCTGATGTGACGATAAAAGAGTCGCCCCCGACCTCATTATCCATGACTAATTTGATTTATTGACGGTTTAAAGTCATTTTTTTCATCCAAACAGTTAATATTTTGTTAGTTTTTCTTAGTTTGATTCTCTCTGGTTTTTGGAAGTTGGGCGGAGCCTACTAATGCCCCCCCCCCGGTGGGAGAATTGGTTTTACCCCAGCTGGGTTTAGCCTGAGCTGCAACATCTAATTCCAAATGCTATTTTCTTAAAACAGTGCTTGGACTTCTTTTTTCTTTTAGACCGGTGACCAGGGCGCCCCCACCTGTAAGTGAGGTCGCCCCCCGTGAACAAAACAACACCCCCCTCAAGCAGCAGGACGCTTCCTCCACCAGCTAAAAGAGATGAAAGCTCCCGGGCAGAAAGCAGAGATTCCAAAAGCCTCTGAAGCTTCTCTTTTCATAGCTGGCGTGGAATAAAGATGGGACGTTCCCCTTTCAACAAAAGCCAAACACAACAGAGCCCCCCCCTCCATCAAAGTGGGTCCCCTCTGTATGTCAGAGGCTGCCCGCTGGGAAAAACAGGTGAAATGTCGAGTGATGGCACTTCTATAGACGCTACAGTTTAGGAGTCTTTACCCTCAAGACTTTTGACAGCTTTCGTCTCCGTTTCTGATCCAAAACAAACCTCACATTTATGGATCCTCTATAGTTCTATGCATTATAAGAATTACTGCTAAAAGATGTGAATATTCTCTGAACAAGAATCGTTTAGATGTTGAAGGTTTTTGACTATATCTTGATGATGGAAACCATCGTTTTGCTGCGTTCTTCAATTGTTGTTGGGGTTCCACAGGGCTCCACTTTGGGACCTCTTCTGTTTTCCTTGTTCTTCCTTCCATTTGACTCCAGTCTAAGAAAACGTTTCTGTCCTTTTCTTCTCAAGATACTAATCTCTATGAAATATTTGTATTGTTTTTTATCTGACTGTTAACTTAGCTTCAATAGGGGGAGGGGTCTTCTGACTGGCAGCCTTTGACTTGCTTTTAAGCTAACAAATCTGCTTTATTTATTGAAATCGAATTTGTTGGTTTCAAATTTTAATGACAAAATAAGGCTCCTCATGATTTTGCTGGTAGTTTAGATGTTTTGATATTGTAGATTTGATCTCATGTTCCTGCAAAATAAAAAATGTACTGCAATACATTCAAATGAGTGTAGGAAATCAGTGACATTAGCGTGTTTATTTGGAATTTTAGTAACAATGGAGGTCATTGAAACCATTTTATCCAATGTAGTCATTGGATAAAATGGTTCTTTAGCGTCAACAAACAATACTGTGAGAAAGAATTAATTTTATCAATAGCTATTTTTTCATTTGAGTTTGTTGTGCGTCCTAAAGCTTCCAAATTGTAGCCCTTTAAAGACACATTGGTAACTCATTAAGGTAAAATATACAAAGAAAACTGAATCCAAAATTGAAACTACATAAAAAAAATATGCATATGTGGAGAAATCTGTTAAACACAATGAAGGAAAGGACAGTCCCTTGTAAAAGTATTGAAACTAGAAGTCCACTGAGTTCTGTTGTATATTGAAGACATTTTGGTTTCAGATTAAAAGATGAATATGAGACCGAAATTTCCGAATGCCAGCCAGTAGATGTGTTAACAACTCGGAACAGATCACTTTTTCTTTGAATCCACTCAAATAACTTTAACAATATCCGTTCCAAAACTTTTGCCCATTTAAAAAGTGGGTGAGTTAAGACTTGAGCCTGCGACCCCAATGCTTTTGGATGGGACTGTGTCATAATTTTCAGACTGTAAGTCGCTGTTAAGTGTAGGTTGCGGTAGTCAAACGTAGTAAAGACAGAAAAAAAAAATCACATATAAGTCGCACTTTTGGGAGAAATTGATTTCGAACAGATATCTAATATTAAAAGGCAAACATGTTTCACCACAGTAGATACTTACTTAGCTCCATGAAACATAGTTTAGCTCCCCATTTAATTTTCACCAGAACTCTTACCAAAAATGAGTATATTTCAAGTACATTGTTTAAAGTAAACTTAAGTATAAAAAAGCACATAACAAGTATACTTAAAAAGTATCTGGAAGTTTACTACCAAGTATACTTCTTTGTACTAAATTGGCCCACTTTTAGTTTATAAAAAGTACACTTAGAAGTATACTTAAAGTAAACTTTCTGGTATATTTCTAGTTTACTGGCAATAAGCTTTAAGTTTACTCCCAAGTTTATCATAAGTAAGCTTAACTTAAAATAACCTTTATGGTATACCTTTAGATTACTTTAAGTTTATATAAGTATACTTAAAATAACCTTAATTGTATACTTTTAGTTTATCATTTGGTATTCACAACAAATCTTGCTACAAACCTACAAGATAGATGAGTGAACAAATCTTCGATGACGAACATTAGAAATAATTCAGCTACTGTCAAAAGAAAAATACTTGTACACCAATAGCTGCACTAAAATATATTTTGACAAAAAGTTTAAGGCTAAATTTATTTAGAATTGTAGTGTAATTCTAAGTACAAACAATATACTTAACATGACCTTGTAGGTTATCTCTAAGTACATAAAAAAATTAACTAAACATATACTGTGTTAAGTTTCGTTTTGAAAAAGTTTACTTAACATAAACTTGTATATTTTTTCTCTAATAAGTACATACAAAGTATACTTAAAGTATACTACCTTAAGTTTAGTTTAAAAAAGTATGCTTGAAATAAACTCGAGTATACTTCTTTTTGGTAAGGGAAACCATTAAGAACATGCATGTATCACTTTAAATTAGTGCTGCCACAAACGATTATCTTAATAGTTGACTAATCACCGATTATTTTTTCCAATTAGTCGACTAATCAGATCATGGGCAAACCGAATGTAAAAAACACACCTTAACCATCATTCGTTTTAAACTAACAAAATACTAGATATATAGCATTACCTGCAATAATGCTAGTGTGAATGCTGTAAGCTGAAGTTGGCCACTGAAGATGTTAGTGCCGATAGCTGAAAACGCTGTAGCCGATAGCCAGCTAAAGTAATATTCAAATGCCAAAATACAAAATAGCCTAATAAACTGGAAAAAGCCTAAGTTAGCATAAACAGCTAGCAAACAGCTGAAATATAAGCTTAACTCCAAAATAGCCTAAAAATGCAAAAAAGCCTAAATTAGCCAAAATGGCTCGCACGCAGTTGAAATATTAGCTAAACTCCAAATTAGCCTAAAAAAACTGAAAAAACGTAAATTAGCCAAAATAGCTAGCTTTTAGCTGAAATATAAGCTAAACTCCAAAATAGCCAAAGAAAACCTTAACAAATGCCAAATTAGTCCAAAAAAACTAGCATAATGCCATTATAATTTTCAAATTTACTCCACTCTGACTCCATATTATGTAAAGTAATGATTAATCGACCATTAAATTAGTTGTCGATTATTTTAATAGTCGATTAGTCGTCGATTAGTCGACTAATCGTGGCAGCCCTAGTTTAAATCACTAAATCCATTGACTTCTTCATCATCTGTGTCACTGTGGAACAATTCTAATGCTGCTTCTTCAGCTTTGGACTCAGTAGTAACACTGATACAGCACCATATAGCAGTTGTTTCTATTTTTTTTTATTTTATTTTTTTCAAAAATTACATATAAGTTGCACCCGAGTATAAGTCACATCCCCGGAAAAGCTAAGCAAAAAAAAAAAAAAACGAGACTTTTACTCCAAACCATTCGGTGGTTATCTCACATGGTTAACTCAATACAGACGAAATGATTGGCAAACACTAAAGTCACCTATAGTGTCATTACTTGAGTATTTATTTATTTTTTTTCAATTTTCTTGATAGTTTGTGGTAACAACACAAAATTGATATTCTGCAAAGATGTAGATGAGAAAACTGGCTTTTCTGCCCTAAAGACACCAGTAGGTCACATGACTCGTCAATTAATGTAATTAAGATAGATCTCAAACACTCAACAGGTTCACTGTATCTGTGAATAATTAATCCAGTTGAATTTCCTGTACGGTAGTGGATGAGATGAACAAAGCACTTTTATTTTGCTGCGTAGAATTCAATGACGGAACAAAGGAGCACAGAAACACAAAAATTCCAAAATGCGAAGTTACCGTGGACGTCCCATTCACTGTTCTCGCACCGTGACCACAAACACTGTCTGGACGTCAGTGTGAGGAATTGTTTTACTTCGCCAACTCACAGTTCAATTCCTAAAAAAGGTAGGAGTGAAACGCATCGGCTAATCAGATTCTTCCACGCACATAATTGTTTATTAAATGAGCTGCGGTGAGGTGTGTGTGGAGGTATACAGCGCATACCTCGGTTTTAACGGTGTAAAGGAGTGTGTCAATGGCAGCGTGCACTAACAACAATAAAAACAACACTTATCTCCATTTATAATCCATATTTACGTAAGCATAAATATTCAAACCTAGTCAGAATTGTTTTTTTTTTTTGGCTCCTGTTTGATCAACTGGAAAAACTGAAGCACAGAACTTAAAGTTTTCGTGAATTGTTGATACACAATTCTCTATAGAACTTTGATACAATAGAATTTCAGTCCATCTCTATCATCACTGAATTGTAAAAGTTCTTTTTTCCTATCCAATGATTCATATTTTCTCTTTTTTAAAAAAAAAAAAAAAGCAATTAAATTAGCTGATGATGTCATGCTTTTTTCAATTTTGAAATTCAGTTAAATTGTGAAGCTAAATGGAAAGTACGGTGGCCCTGAAGTGCAAACAAATCACTCAACACAAAAATATATCAAAGACCACAGTTAAAAATGGAAAACAAATACCGGTAGTAATAAAAAATATCTGATTTTTTTTTTTTTATCAAAGCATAATTCCAGAAACCTTAACACAATTCTAACGAAATAAAAAATTAAGGGAAAAATATTTTTAGACATCAAAATTAAATTAAAAGAAAAAAAAAGATGGTAGGTACTATGGGACATCGCTGATTGGAGGACAACGATTCATTTTTGATGTTTGAGTTTTTTTGAATGCATCTTCATTGTCTGGATGCTGTGCACCAGCGGTCTGCAACCTGCGGCTCCAGATCCACATGTGGCTCTTTAACCTCTCTGTTTTGGCTCCTCTGCCAAACATGAAATAAGACTGCTGACTCAGCTATGTCGACCGTCGACCAGCTCCTACTAATGGCTGCCTAACCAAAACTACCTAAAGAGAACAAATAAACAAAGCCCGCAAGCTAAGACTACCAAGGTCCAACATCAAACTAAAATAACTAAGACTGCTGGGGGCAAAGAGGGAAGGACAAAAATAAATTAAATAAAAATAAAACAGCAACTTTTTAAAGTTACAATTACTTAATTAGTGTTTATTTAATTTAGATTAGTTAAATTTATAAATTGATGGCTGAGGTGCATAGAGATGGTAAACTACTACGTCTTGTTTGCTCAACATTACCTCCAGAATGATCAGATTTGATATGCAACGCAAAACTTTGGTAAAAAGTTTGAACTTTTATGAGTTAAAAGCTCATGTTATCTTATGCTGCACAACATTGTTTACTAGTAATCAGCTGCATTGAAATTATCTGGATTGGCAAAAATTGTCTTTTATTTTGAAACAAGTTACTTGAGCTTCTGTTAAATGTAAAAAAAAAAAAAAAAAATACATTTTGAGAGTTCTTTTTATATTTTTTTGCTTTTGTTCGTGCTAAAAAATAGACATAATTCATATTTATTATAAAAAAAGAAGGTCATGAATGCGAATTCAAATGTCTTAAGGCTAAAGTAAGACTATACGGCTCTTTCTAGGATTTGATCAGCAGAAAATTAGCCCAAGCTGCTCTTTTACTGTGAAAGGTCGCCCGACCCCTACCCCACATTCCCAAATGGTCATATAAGGACGTTTGGTTCAGGCCCCCTCCCCTTTTTAGGTGGCGTACTAGTAAAAGTTTGATTGGTGCAGAGCATATCCAGTATCTGTTCATCGTCCAATCAGTGATGCCGCATTGCAGCTACTTTTTCCGGTTGTCATGAAAAAAAACTGAGAAAGCAATAATAATTTCCAAAAATCAACATGAATTTTTTAAAAATTAAACAAAATAAGACACCATGTTCTGTACGTGTTAAGGGGCAGTGCTGATTGGTTGACAATGTCTGATATTAGTATTTTATGGATGGATAAATGGAAAATGTAATGAAAGATGGAAATTTTTTTCATTTTCATATGGGCATACAGTTTATATTACATCTATCCATTGAAAACCAGTTCTGGACCTCTTTAACACTTATAATCTAAATGTACATTCTAGGACTATTAAAATAGTCGACGACTAATTTAGTAGTCGATTAGTTGTTACTTTATATGGAGTCAGAATGTAGTAAAGTTGAAAGTTATAATGGCATTCTGTTAGCTTTATTGACTATTTTGGCATTTATTAAGGTTTTTTAGGCTATTTTGGAGCTTAGCTAATATTTCAGCTACATGCTAGCTGTTGTAGCTAGCTTCAGCTTTTTCTTTTAGTTTTTTAGCCTGTTTTGGAATTTGGTTAATATTTCAGCTACATGCTAGCTTTTTTTTTTCTAATTTCTTTTAGGTTATTTTGGCATTTAACTAATATTTTGGCTGGCTTTCAGCTTCAGTGTTTTTAGCTAACAATTTCAGCATCTTCAGCTATCATCGCTAGCATCTTCAGCTACCAAATTCATCTCACAGAATTCACATTTTCACAGGTAATGCTACATATCCCGTTTTTAGTTAGCTTATAGCTAATGTTTAATGCTTTACATCCATTTTGTGCATGACCCAATTAGTCGACCAATTGAAAAAGGAATCGGTGATTAGTCAACTTTAATAATAATCGTTTGTGGCAGCACTAGTACGCTCTCAGGAGACAGAAACTCAACATTGTAACATTAAATAAACGTCTACAGTGACCTCATCTACAAGTAACCCTCATAAAGACGTCCTGTTACCTGGAGTAACGTCCTGCAAACTTAGGCGACCAACATCCAATGTTAAAGATGGCGGGAAAAAGCTGTCTTTTCGACTTAACTTTGATTCCACTGAAAATAATAATTGAAAACGGATTTTAGCAGTGGTTTCAATTTTCAATTCTTGACAAACGATAACTCAAAATTCACCTGAATGCTTCCTGGCAACACCACAGGTATTATCAAGAGGTTGTGAAACGTGAGAAAATTTGTACCACTTCTCTTTTCCGTATTTAATCCTTGGTTGAGTTTTAATTCCGAGTCCCGGCTCCCAGCATGGCCGTATTCCTTCCACCTGGCTGTGCTCTTTGCTCTGCCCTCCCGGCATAAATGGCCGTATATTGGTCCGGGCATTCTTTCAGGGGGCTCTATTTTCTAGGTGATTGACTCTGAAAAACTAACGCTGTAATCCCCAAATGTTTCCCCTGCGTGTGAAGAATGGTTGTTATTGTAGAGACCCGGGGAGTCTGCCCGCTTGTGAGAGTGTCCTGCTGTGCGTTTAGAGTGGATGGGAGGAAGCGGCCTTAAACAGGTCGGAGGGAAACCTTCAGGGATCAGCTGATAGCATTTTAGGCGGCCTCCGCTCAGTCTGGGAAGACAAGGGTTTAATGTAGTCCTCAAAATCTGGGTTGAATGCGAATTACATACCTTGTTTTATAAGTGAAATGTACTTTTTATGGCTGTAGTTTGGATTCAGACATCAAATTACTTAATTAAAATTAAACTGGCTGCTCAACCAAACAGTGGAGCACATTTGGAAAAATATGTTTTTAAAAAATAGTGATTGTGTGTATTACTCCACAAAGTACGGAGCCCCTAAAGGGACATTAAAGAAAAAAATTGAAGCAAAAAAAAGTTATTTTTGTTCTTTCTGTAAGAAAAAAAATTCTAGTAATTAACTGGTGCGCACCAGTTAGTGACTATATATTTACTTTAATTTTTAGATTTTTTTTTAACCAGAACATTTTTCTTTTTCTAAAAATTAAAGTAAAGGAAAAAAAAATCTGGTTCGTAACTAATGAGCACCAAGAAGAACATTTCACTTTTGTAAAAATTAAAGTAAAAAAATAAAATAAAATTCTAGATAGAAAGCTCATCTGTAGCAAGCTAGCGAGCTCTGTTGCATTGAGCTAGCGAGTTCATCTGTAGCATGCTAGCAAGCTCCGCTGTAGAATGCTAGTGAGCTCATCTGTATTGAGCTAGCAAGCTCCTCTGTCGCATGCTAGTGAGCTCATCTGTATTAAGGTAGCAAGCTCCTCTGTAGCATGCTAGCAAGCTCATCTGTAGTGAGCTAGCGAGTCCATCTGTGGCGAGTTAGCAAGCTCCGCTGTAGAATGCTAGTGAGCTCATCTGTATTAAGGTAGCAAGCTCAGTTCTATTGAGCTAGCGAGTTCATCTGTAGCGTGCTAGCAAGCTCATCTGTAGTGAGCTAGCGAGTTCATCTGTAGCGAGTTAGCAAGCTCCGCTGTAGAATGCTAGTGAGCTCATCTGTATTAAAGTAGCAAGCTCAGTTCTATTGAGCTAGCGAGTTCATCTGTAGCATGATAGCAAGCTCCTCTGTAGTGAGATAGCGAGCTCCATTGTATCAAACTAACAAGCTCATGTGTAGCAAGCTAGCAAGCTCCGCTGTAGCATACTAGCGAGCTCCATTGTGGCGAGCTAGGGAGCTCCGCCGTCCACCGGGCGTCTAGCTAGCGTACCTACTGAGTGCCCACTTAAACTAATATGGGCTAACAAGGGCGGGGCCACCACAGAAACTGCGGACAAACCCATTTGGGGCCCACCCACATTTCTCCCCACTTTTAATGAGGCTCATTTTGCCTTTGCTGGCTGGGATCAGATCAAATTGGATCATTTAAAGTAACAATGATGGACAACCGCAAATTATAGCATAAATCAAATGGTGGTTAAAAGGAATCATCACACCTCTAGTGACTGCATCAACTGTTGACCTCAGTTGTAACACTCAAAGATTAGAAAAACCAGTCAGACTCTGCTACACATGTTAGAGCAACAGAGATCCTTGTATCTCTGAAAATCAGTTCACCAACGAGCACAAAAAGAAGGAATCAATTTATAAGGATCTCCGGATTATCATGCATTTACTAAAATGCATTTTTTTTTCTTGATTTTTGGCTTTTAAACTTGGAAGTGTTTTTAATATGAGACACTTTGAGCTACCATTGTTGGAAAAGTGCTTTATAATATTAAAAACTAATTTGATTTGACATGAGAGTATTAGCTCAGACACAAAAAAAAAGAAATGAGTATATGAAATGTTTATTTTATTTTATTTTATTACACGTATAATTTTATAGTTTGATAACTTTTGTAACTTCCTCTACAAAAACACTGGATAATTAAAAAAAAATTATCAATATAAAAAAGCGCAAATCCTAAAAAATTGTTTTATTGTGTATTTTTTTTGTTATTCATTAAAATGATTCTTTTATTTTCTGGTTTTCATCGACTCTTTCACAGTCCAGACTTTTTCAAAAACTTTTCACTTGAATTTCTATTTTTAAATGAAAAATAAAAAAATCAATCAAACTTAGGAATATAGTAATACAAATATTTTTGAATAAATAAATCAGTCAGTGAAAATTACTGGTAACACTTTAAATGAGATCCTGCGAAACATTTAATATAATATTACAAAGATAGTTAAAACATTTAAGCTTGTAAGCAGTTTATTAATATGGCCTTTGTAGAAAATAGTCTCACTTTAGATGTTAATTAATCTTACTCAGTATTTAACAAACCCCATTTGTCTTATTATATCAATAAATGTCTTATTAACATCTTATAAACACAGTAATAAGGTTTAATAATGTATTAATAAAGCTTGTTAATCCATTTTTTTATACATCAATTCAAAATATTTTCTTTGTGGATTAAATGTAAAAAACAAACATTATTGAAAATATGTAGCTAATTTTTTTGATTTATTACATGTTAAACAATTAAGAATACACATTTCTGCTGAGTCATTTATTCGTTATTTTCCGTCAGCATTCTAAAAAAAAAAAAAAAAAGGATCAAATTTTCATGCGAGCGATGGCGGTGACTCCATCCTTCTACACCTCAGCTGCTTCAGATAAGGACCACCAGCCGCATTATTACGCTGATAATTATTTAGATTTCAGCGGGCAGGTGGTGGGGGTGGTGAAAGCAGTGGGGTGATCAGCCTCCAGCGTGTCCCCAGATGAAAATCAAGATCTCGGAGGCCATCAACAACAGCCCTTGAAACATTCACCGGTAGCCCCCATGACCGTCCCCAAACCGTGCAGCTATTACGCGGTGCATGTCAAAATGAAAGCCGGGGGGCTTTTGAAAATACTGTACTCTGCTCTGGGTTATGACTTGTACCAGCAAAGCACCATAATGGTGTTATTGTAATGGGAAGTAGTCATGTGGAGGTAGAGGAAGACGATCCTGTGCAGGAAGAAAAGGCTTAAAATATGGAATATATATTTTTATAAAGATGTATTTGGCTGTATTCAGACCTGCCTTTTTGGGTCTAAACTCATTGGGTTTTATGCATATACTTATTGCATTTATAGAAGAAAGAATGGTGAGTGCTAGCACCACGATGCTAGTAATGGTGACCAGTAGCTCAGGGACTAAAAAAGGATCCAATTATAAACCCAGGACTCTGAATAAAGTTATTGATGGAAGTGTGGATGGCTTTCATTCAGACAGGAGAGGTAAGAACCATGAAACATGTAAACATGAAGTAAAGGTACTTTCTGTGTATCTACTTTCCTCATATACGCGGTAAGTACCATAAAATACTCATAGGCTCAGTACGTGAATTTAAGGTACTCAGAAGATACCTTGTATAAACATACTCCCTTCTTATACTTAGTAAGTACTACGAAACACATAAACTTACCACATGAAATTAAGGCACTCAAAAGGTACTTTCTGTAAACGCACTCCCATCTTATACTTGGTAAGTACCATGAAACACACAAAATTACAACATGAATTCAAGGTAATCTAAAAGGTACTTTTTATATACGTACTCTCTTTGTGCATATAAGTACCATATAAAACACAAAAACTGTCCACATGAATTCAAGCTACTTTAAAGGTACTTTCTGTGTATCTACTTTCCTCTTAAGTACCATAAAATACTCATAGTCTTGGTACGTGAATTCAAGGTACTCAAAAGATACGTTCTATAAACGTACTCCCTTCTTATACTTAGTAAGTACTATGAAACACGTAAACTTACCACATGAAATCAAGGCACTCAAAAGGTACTTTCTGTGAACGTACTCCCATCTTATACTTGGTAAGTACCATGAAAAACACAAACTTACTACATGAATTCAAGGTACTTAAAAGGTACTTTCTGTGTACCTATACATGGTGAGTACCATGAAACACACATGGAGTTAGTACGTGAATTTAAGGTACTTTTTGTATACGCACTCTCATTGTACATATAAGTACCATGAAAAACACATGAATTCAAGGTACTTAAAAGGTACTTTCTGTGTTTGTAATTTCTATAAATACTACTTGTAATACTATAAAACACACATAAACTTACCAAAAAAATTTAAAGTACTCAAAAATTACTTTCTGTGTCCCTAGTTTCTTCCGACATATGGTAAGTATGAAACACAAACTCTTCACAAGAATTCAAGGTATTTTAAAGGTACTTTTTGAATATGTTCTTTCTTCTTATACATAGCAAATACCATAAAAAAACACATAAACTTACAACATGAATTTTAAGTACTCAAAAATTACTTTCTATGTACCTAGTGTCTTCTTACATACCGTAAGTACCATGAACCACACATAAACTTACTTCATGATCTCCAGGAACTCAGAAGTTACAGTACTTTCTGTTTAAGTACTCTCTTCTTATACATGGAAAATACCATGAAAAATTAAGCTTTAACGTGAATTCAAGGCACTCAAAAGGTACGTTCTGTAAACATACTCCCTTATTATACTTGGTAAGTACCACGAAACACAAAAACTTACTACATGAATTCAAGGTACTTAAAAGGTACTCTGTGAGTAACTATACATGAGTACAATGAAACACACATGGACTTACTACATGAATTCAAGGTACTCAAAAGGAGATTTTTGTTTACGTTCTTTGTATATAACGTAAGTACCATATAAAACATATAAACTTTCTAATTCAATGTACTTTAAAGGTACTTTCTGTGTTTATACTTTCTTCTTATACATGGCAAATACCATAAAAAATATATAAACTTACCACATGAATTAAAAGTCCTCAAAATTACTTTCTGTGTACTTTGTCTCTTCTTACAAGTGGTAAGTACCACGAAACACATAAACTTACTTCATGGATTCAAGGTATTCAAAAGGTACTTTCTGAGTACCTACTTTCTTCATACACATAGTAAGTGCCATGAAACACGTAATAAGGAACCACAAAAGTATTCCATAATACCAACCACCAAGAGAGACATAAGTACCTCATCAAAACAAGTAGAAAGTGCCAGAGACATTACCAATTTTAATACACAGTAGGTACCTGGTTGGTGCTCTGGAAGTACTTTGTAGGTGCCACCTTATACTCAGTAAGTACTGTACTGTAAAAGGAAGCTTTACCCATTATTCATAGTGTCTTGTGTACTGTAATGCTTTTTCGTCTTTTATTTCTGTGGTTAAATCCAGCAAAGTACTTCGGCTTGAATTACAGTTGTGGTAGAGTGTCTATCCTGAAACCAGAAGGTCGTGAGTTCAAATCCAGGCCGAGTCAAAAATAGAACCCAATTCCTCTCTGCTTGATTCTGATACCGTTTGCTGGTTCTCTGACTCCTTCCATTGACTTTCTCTAAGTTGTGAGTAGGAAAAACCCATAGAATTGTGTCGTTCCTCCTAAACTCCATGTTCCACTAACAGTTTCAGGTGCTCTCATTAGTCTGAGCCCCTCAGAGTGGTTTGTCATGGATCCAGCTCCTCGTCTGATGCTGGCAGATGTTTTACATACGTGACAGAATTCATCTGCAGCTTAATGATCTAATCTCCTCTCCAGTCATGGCTGCATTCGGTGCTTTTTGCTGATAAGGAGCAGATTCATTGGGCTAATCAGATCATCCAGCCGTCGTGCTTGCCTGCAACACGCATAGCCGTGCACGGTGCTTTCCTGTGAGACATTTCTCTGGGATTCGGTTCCTCCAATTGAATGGTGAGGGCAGGCAGCTGCGGATAAGTAACAGCAGGCTCATGATGCAATGTTGGCCACAAAACAACACCAGTTTTTATTTAAAATAAATAAATAAATAAATATGTGGTTCTTGTTGTTTCTGAAGTTGAAATTTGGATCATTCTGAGCAAGTTTACTTGATATCATTTTATTGAAATTCAATCAGCAGTACTTTGCATTAAAGTTGGGTTTAGCTACAGAAAAAAAACACAAAAAACATTACAGTACACGAGACACTATGAAAAATGGGTAACGCTTCTTTTTTACAGTACTTACTGAGTATAAAGTACCCATGATGTACTTGCATTGCACCTACTGTGAATTGACATGGCCCTTACATTGTTTCTGCTTACATAGTACATATTGAGTTTTGATGAGATACTTCCAAAGTAAATTAATATTCTAGTGTTTGGTATTATGTGCTACTTTTGTGGTCCTTATTATGTGTTTCATGGAACTTACCGTATGTAAGGAGATAGTAGGTAGGTACACATAAAATAACTTTAAGTACTTTAAATTCATGTGATAAGTTTGTGTGTGTTTCATGGTACTTACCACATATAAGAAGAAAGTAGGCACAGATAAAGAACATTTTAAGTACCTTAAATTCATGTGGTAAGTTTGTGTGTTTCATGGTACTTACCATATGTACAAAGAGAGTAGATATACAATAAAGTACTTTTTGAGTCCCTTGAATTCACATAGTAAGGCTATGTGGGTACATACCATGTACAAGAAAAAAGTAGGTAGACAGAAAGTATCTTTTGAGTACCTTTAATTCATGTGGTAAGTTTTGTTTCATGATTCTCATTATATATAAGATAGAACATACACAAAAAGTACTTTTTGAGTATCTTGAATTCACGTAGTAGTTTATGTGCTTTATGATACTTACCATGTATAAGAAAAAAGTAGGTACACAGAAAGTATCTTTTGACTACCTTGATTTCAAGTTTGTGTGTTTCATGGTACTTATATGTAAAAAGAATGTAGGTAAACAGAAAGTACTTTTTGAGAACCTTGAATTCGCATGGTAAGTTTATGTGTTATATGGTACTCACCATGTATAAGAAGAGAGTAAGTACAGAACGTATCTTTTGAGTATCTTGAATTCAAATGGTTAACTTTTGTGTATTTTATTTATATATAAGAAGAAAGTAGGTATACAGAAAGTACCTTTTGAGTATCTTAAATTCATGTGGTAAGCAGAGCTGGGGGTGGGGGCGTCAATCCAAAATATTGACAGTATCGATCTCAAGTTGGTATCGGATCAATACGCAGATATCGATATTTCCACTTCTGTTTGAAACTTTTTCTATATCTACAAAAAGGATTCAGCTTTTAACAAACTATGTTCCATTTAACTGAAAATTCTGTTTTTTTTATGTTTATCAAGTAATTAAACAAAGGAAAACGTACCAAAAAAAAAAACATTTGCAATGATTAAAAACAATTGAGATTTTCAGGTTTATTTCACATCCACAATATTTACGAAAAATATCGATATTAGTATCGATATCGGCGATATTGATCAATACCTAAATGGTCAGTATCATCCAGCCCTAGTGGAAAGTTGAAGTGTTTCATAGACCTAACGGGCCCATTTTGAGCAATCTGTAGGATTTGGGGGATTGAAAGATTTGAAATCCATACATTGTACCTGTGACTCACGTACATCCACCAGCTTGTATAAGTGTTCACTAAAACCTATTCTTATTCATTCTACAAAAAACGCTATTGATTTCACTCTACTAACTTAACATTTTTTATCATTAAAGTTGCTGTTTTGTTGGCATCTGAACACTCATTATCATCAGGGGTTTTGAAAAGACAGAATCTAGGACAAAAAATACTGACATAAAAGTCACATTTAAAGAATTTGAAATGAAAGGAAACTGAGTTTAATCAACGTCAAAATAAGTCAAAGATTTTGATTTTCCCCATATTTTAAAGATTTATGTTGTCCTTCTCCTGACACTTTCATAGAGTTTAAAAAAAGCTGTTTCGCTCCAAAGAATCAAAGCTCTATTTCATGTTCTGCAGTGATGAACATTCATCAATACGTTTCTGTTGAGATGATTTTCCAGGAAAAGTTGAAAAATGCTGTAAAACGATGCCGTCTGCTGAGAAAGATCCGGCCGCCTCTGCGTATTGAAGTTAGAAAATGGCTCCTTCAGGGCACCAGCCCACCATCAAGCCCGCAGTCATTAATTAGATCTAATTAACGCCGCGGGGAAAAGTTACTGTCAAGGCTAATTACCCAAAATGGAGCTTCTTTAATGGGAAACAAATGAACAACAACAGTGAACTGCAGCAGGCTGTCGGGTGCAGAATGACTCGTTCTGTCTTGGCGGGAGACATTTTCACAGCTTGATTGCTAATTCAAGAAATTGTTAAAAGTCCTTAAAAATAAGAAGCAAATTTGACATTTTTCCGTTCAATTTCAAGTTTGTTTTCTTTGGCTAACTTTTTTTAATTTGCCTCTTTTAGGGCTTCAACCTCAGGTCGAAAGGTCATCAGGCCAAAGAAACCTTGTTGATTTGGGAAAATCCTGTAATTCTAGATCCAGACCACTTTTTAAGGTCAGGGAACTACAGTTGTGAGCAGAAAAAAAAAAGGGTTAAGATTGGGAAAGGGGTATGTGCACACCACCTGTAATTAAGAGCTTAAGAGTTCGCCCTTCCAGCACAAAACCACTTAGCAGCTGAGCGGAGAAGAGGAAACGTCAAGATTAGGTGGGAAGAACTACAGGATTGTTAGAGAAAAGTTGTGAGAAGGAAGATTTTTGTCACAGAATATTACTTACACAATCAAAAGCCGTCACCTTACACCCTTTGGGACGAGTAATTGTGCAGGATTTGCTAACAAGTGGCTATTGACGACGACGGAGCGCTTGCGTGGGTTGCAGGTCGGAGCCAGAGTCACACACATCAGAAACAGGTCTGTCTCATGAGCCGGACTGGAGATTAAAATACATCTGCAGAGGCAGCCAGAGATTAAAACTGGAAGTTTTCTCTGCTGAAACATGTCGGCGCTGCTGAAATCAAAGCTGGGTCAAAAGTGCAAATTAAAATCCGAGGAAGGACTGCAACTTTTCCATCAAAAACTTCCGTAATTCATCTGCTAAAAGGACATGACTGATATTATTTTTGCAAGAAAAATTGTGTCGGAAAAGTCTTCTAATTTAGAGTTTATATCCAATCTCATTATTTTACTGAAGATGTGTTTTATACACCACTTCTGGTTTGAAGCCTGGTTTTGTTTTTAAAAATCACAGATTATTAGTTATTCGCAATGAGACTAAATATTAAAATTATTTCTTCAATCTCGTCCTTGTTTCCGACAGAGAACCTAAAGGCACACTAAGGAAAAAAAAGTTTACTGTGCACACCAGCTACTATCTGCTGCTCACCATTTGCTATCTAGTGGTCACCAGTCACTATCAGGTGCACAGCAGTCACAATCTAGTAGTCATCAACTATTATCTGGTGCACACAAGTTACCATTTGGTGTGCACCAGTCACTATCTGGTGTGGAGAAGTCACTATCTAGTGTGCACCAGTCATTATCTGGAGCGTAAAAGTCACTATCTGGTTTTCACCAGCTACTATCTGGTGCACACAAGTTACTATTTGGTGTGCACCAGTCACCACCTGATGATCACCAATGACTATCAAGTGCACAGTAGTCACTACTTAGTAGTCACTAAGTACTATCTGGTGCACATAGGTTACTATTTGGTGCACACAAGTCACAGTCTGGTGTGGAGAAGTCACTATCTGGTGTGCACCAGTCATTATCTGAAGCGTAAAAGTCACTATCTGGTTTTTACCAGCTGCTATCTGGTACACACAAGTTGCTATTTGGTGTGCACCAATGACTATCAAGTGATCACCAATCACTATCCAGTGGTCACCAATTACTATCCAGAGCGCACTAGTCACTGCCTGGTGCATATCAGTCAGTATCTGGTAGTCGTCAATCGCTATCTGGTGCACACAAATCATTATCTGGTACAAACAAGTCACTATCCAGTGGTCGCCAATTACAAATTGGTATGTTCAAGTTACTAACTGGTTTGCATAAGTTACTATCTGGTGCACACAAATCACTATTTGGTGTGCAATAGTCACTATCCGGTGGTCACCAGCTACTATCTGGTGCACACAAGTTACTATGTGGTGTGCACCAGTCACCATCTGGTGATCACCAATGACTATCAAGTGATCACCAGTAACCATCTGGTGCACACAAGTCACTTTCTGGTAGTCATCAATTACTATCTGGTGCGCACGTATGAACATCAGGAACAAACAAATTACTATTCGTTGGTCGCCAAATACAAATTGGTGGGCACAAGTTTCTATCTGTTGTGTACCAGTCACTATCTTGTGGTCACAAATTACTATCTGGTGTGCACATCACAATGGCAACTAAGATTGTTGGAACTATTTTAAAATGGGGGCCAAGCCTGAACTGCCACAGTCACATTTAGAGTATTGCATGCGCTCACTGCAGGTCATCTGGGTTTTATTTCCAAATTTTGTTTTTTCTGTAATACAGAACAGCACAAAAAACACATTTAACAATAAATAAAGTCTTAAAAAGGTGGATAAAACTGTTTGTTTTCTTGCATATCTAACTATTTTGGTTTTTATGATTGACTGGTAATATTCTTTAAAAATAAAGTTTGATTGAACAGCTACTAAGTACATTGTTAATGATGACGATGGCTACGCTAAATGCTAACACCCATACCTGTTAAGTCTATTAAATTAGCCTGAAAAATATTTATTGACATGTCAAAAAAACTTTATTCCTTTAGGATTTCATAAACTATTGAAAAATATATAAGTAGTTTTTTGTAGTAAGGAATATTTTGGAATTAATGTAGTTAGCATTTAAGCTACATTAGTTAGTCAATGATTGCTAGCTAGACAGTGCAGTAATGGTTTACTCCTTTATGAACATAAAAACCATGATGTGGACCTTTTCTATTTAATGTGTTTTCCCATTCATACTTAAAGGTGTTTTTAAAGAAAATACTTTTTTTTTTTGTAGCAATTATACTTCTGAAAAGTGTATTTAGTGGCTACAGAGTTGCATGGTGGTCTGTGGAAGTGAAAAGTTGCCACTTTGACATCCGGATCTTTCTCCGAGCTCCCGTTGGTCCGTGAATGTTGTATCAGGGCTCTGGTGTAAGGGTGGCGCTGAACGGCGCCGGGATGGTTTATAAACCCACAGCACAGGCATGCTGGTAGCTCCACCGCAGCGGAGTTCCTGCGCTGGGTGGCAGCAGCCGTTTCAGTCGGAGGTCAAGCCAGGCGTGTAATCTCGAAGAAGGAATGCATCGTCAAGAAATAGAGAAAAGAATGAATATAAAAGGGTGAATTTATGAAAAATAGAGGAGAAGCAATATTACAGAGACTGCGCAATCTTTAGAAATTCTGGGCATATGAGGAGCTGGAGTGCAGCAAAACCCTTTACAACTATCAAAAGTTGAGCAGAATTTCAATGACCTGCATAGATTACCCCGCTCGAGCGAATAAATCTTTACATTTACTCCAGGACGACTCATGATGAAGCATTAGGGCTGCCCTCATTCTTCCCGTAAGTGCTAAGGGTCACTCTTTCCTAATTTGGATCAATTATCCCACACACAAACGGCGAGACTGTTTCTCTTTCAGGTGAAAGGCTGCGGCTGTTTGTCACGCCGCTGTCACACGCCGGCTTTTTCATCATTCTTGTAGGCTGCAGACTGGAGGGACTGAATGCACGCTTTCTGCACTGTCTCAGGCTCATTTGAAATTCAAATATTGCCTCACTGCTGAGCCTCAATAATATTGACTTTCAGTCACTTTCCACAGGCTCTGGGTTATATGTGGATTACTGAACCCTGAGATGCTGCCTTCCCTCATAGAATTTAAGTTGGAGTAAAGTGTTTTTACTCTATTATATTTCGTATTTTTATTATTTCTATGATTTTTTAAAATTTTTAAAGTAGTTTTACTATCATTTTATTATATATATATGACACAATGACATCAGATCAGCTTATTTTGTCATCCACCAGATGGAGCAATTCAACTGAAGTTTCAAAAAGAATGACAATAATGTACACATGCAGCCTCCTATCTTTTTCCAATGTAATTTTGATTTAATGACAAAATCTTTTATTTTATTAGAGTTCTATAGTTTTTTTTAACAGGTGAAAAAATGAAAAATATAAAAAAAAACTTTGTTGAAGAGTGTATTTTTTTTTTTTACTTTTGTCTGTTTCTGAGTTTCAACAGCTTAATGTAGTTGAATAAAGTTCATATTTATAATTAGAGACGCTTTTATTTTGAAAATGTAAACTTATCAAACTGTTGAAAATTTATATTATTTTAAGTTTTAACAAGATACATACCACAATAATTATTCATGGTTCATTAATCAATAAAAAGAAAATCAAAACAAAACGTATGTTGTGGATACAGCATAGTATCATCAGCATAATGTCATCCTTTTTCTCAACATGTTAACACAACCTACAAATGGATAAGTAGCCTCGTACATATGAGACGGTATGGAATGACTAAGAGATCATGATTCCTTTATTTAACCACATTTCCTGATTGGAAACATCAAGACTAAACTTGTTTAAACTTGTTGAGGAACACTGCAAGTTAGGGGGGGATTAAAGACTCATAAGTAGATAAAGAAGGGGAATTCTAACATTTGCTGAATTTATCACATTTTCTTCAGCTGCATGAATACAAAACATCTGACAGAACGGGGCTTTATAATACAAACCTTACACTATTTTTATTGTGCAAATCAATACAACTTTTCAGTAGAGTTTTTTTTTTGTGTCCGTTTTTTTTTTTTTTTTAAATCATTTTTAGGCTTCCAGTCAAACTTTTAGATGCACAGCGGAAAACAAACTTTGTTACAGTTTAAAAATTCATATATTTAAAAAAATTACTTAAAAAAACGTATCTTTTTAAAATAAAAAAGTTACCTTTGTAACTTAATGTAGAAATTTTTCCTTTTTTTAGAAAAAAAATCTTTTTTTTTTTTTACTGCGTAAAACATTTAAACTTCTTAATTGTGACTTTTATTGTCACTTTCGGGCTCTCAGGAGGACATGTGTTTTACTATAATTTTAAATAAATAAAATATTTTACTTAAAAGTATTACTAACTTTATGATAATGTTTCAAAAAGGTAAGTTACTTTTTTAATTTACTTTAAAATTTCTCTATTTTTATTGTATAAAAACTTAAACTTCTCAGTTTTGTCTTTTTTAAATTCATGACAAATAGGCTTCCATGTATAAGGCATGAAACTTTCAGATAACTAACGCACAAGATAAAATAAACGTTAAGATACAGTTTTAAATAAAGAAAATACAACTTTTTAACTCACTTAGAAAAATTAAAAAACTAAAAAAAAAAAAATTTTAAAGTTACTTTAATAAATTACAGTAAAAATATTCAATATTTTTATTTTGTAAAATTTTTCTTTTATTTTGTCAGTTTTAGGCTTCCATATACAAGGCATTTAACTTTTTGACTGCAACTGCACAAAGGAGAACAATTTTTGGGATTTATTTTAATTTAAAGAATTAATGAAAAAAATCTGTTTTTGAAAAAATACAATAATGTTTTAAATCAAAAATATTTACTTGAAAAAACATTTTTTTGTCATGTTATTTTGGAAAGACTCAGCAACTTGTGAGTTTTTTAAAACACTATTTTTGTCACATTTAAATTTCCAAATCAAAAACATTAAACTTTCAGACAGTTACTGTAGAAAGAATAAACAGTGGAGGATTTTTAAAAAATAATTAAAAATTCTACTTTAGAAAATTTACAAACTTTATGATAATGTTTTGGATTAATATATTAATTAAAAAAATACTTTAAAAAAGAATAAATATTTTTCAATTATTTTTGTCACTTTTAGGCTTCCATATTTAAGGCATTAAATCTTCAGACAGCTACTGCACGGGAAGAACAAACTAAATTTAAATTACAAGTTGAACATTAAATAAAATATTTCTTGTTAGTCGGGCATTATAGAAAACTGCAAAATGTTTAAATAGTTAAATCCTGCATGTAGTAAAAATATATAAAAAATTAAATGTAAATGCTTGTAATGGAAAAACACGCCCATCCCTTCCTTACACACACACACACAGAGGTGCAAGAAGAGGAAAAGAGCAGCAGTGCAGTGATCTCATGCACTCTTACCTCAATCATATACCGTTTCTTGGAACCTGAGGGTGTGAAGTGCAACAAGAAAGGTCAAACTGTAAACATCAAAAAGCAACAGTTAATATATTAAAGGAACAGTTTGCATGACGGCAAAGAGAATACGTTTTTTTGGTCTGACCTGGAATCAGCTCTGCTGCCGCCGTCTCTCATCTTTGTTTACAGTTTGATCTCAACTCATTTCTAATCTTTCTTTTTTCATCTCATTCTGTCTTACAATTAAACATTTTATTCTAACATGC
>CM012454.1:21273499-21460999 GCA_003999625.1 Oryzias javanicus
GCAGAGTGCAGGAATGGAGCTGCTGGGAAAAAAAATTTAAAAATCACACTCTTCAGATTCTTCCTGCAGCCTTTAGGTTCTGAAAATAAATCGAAACCTGACGCAGGGAAGGTGTTTGCCGTTCAAATATTGACGGGGAAGATTACACCGTTGTGCAAACGGAAACAAAGATGCAATTTTCCAACTGAAGTGCCACCTTATCTCTACAGAAGGTAGAAATTAAGATGTAAACCAGCTAATTAGAGAGTTTGATCCAAATTAGGAATTTAAATGTTTGCTTTTCAATGCTGCTCAGTCGTCTCCAATAATAAATGTTTAGCAGGGCGGGTTTTGTCCGGGCGCTTCAGTTTCCTCCAACATGCTAAGGCTATGTACCCATATCACCAAATGCCACAATGTTGCAACCTAAACACGCATTTTTCCAAATAATCCCGTTTATGATTGTGGATTTTAGGAACACTTTAAGGTTATGCGGGGGCGGGGACGCAATACAGGACGCTGTACCAGATGTGATACCGGACCCGACCCAGTACCAGAAGCAGTACCCCATGCAAACCGGGCCCAGACGTGTTACTGGACGCGAACCGATACCTGGTAGGGTACCCAACCTAGCACTGGATAAGATGCTGGACACGGTACCAGATGAAATGCCAGACCTGACTCAGTATCAGACGTGGTCCCAGGCACAAAACCGGCTTGGACATGGTACCAGACCCGAACCAGTACCTGGTTAGGACACCCTAACTCGGCACTGGATAAGATACTGGACACGGTACCATATGAAATGCCAAACCCGACTCAGTATCAGACATGGTCCCTGACACAAACCGGGCTTGGACATGGTACCAGACCCGAACCAGTACCTGCTTAGGATACTAAAACACGGCACATAATGAAAGAAAACAAGACCACCCGATCAGTATAGTACACCCAACAAACCCCCAACACAAACTAGTTGGTTCCTGGACTTGGGACTAAAAGGAACACCAAACACACGAAAAACCAAAGACCCACTTATCAAACCCAAACGGATGAGACGGCACTGGATGAGATACTGGACGCGGTAGCAAATGCAAGACCAGACCCGATCCAGTACCAGAGGTGGTACCCGACCCAAACCAGTCCCAGATGTGGTACCAGACCTGAGTTGGTTTGCGGTTCTGAGGTTGGGACCCATTATTTAATTGGAACAGCCAGCACATCAAAAAATGACGAGTTAGGGACGCCCAAACCTTCCATTTTTGATGCGGAGGAGGTCCCTAGCCAAAGATGAGACGACCTGGGAGTGAGGATGTGTTGCAACAACATTTCAAAAATTGCAAAATGTGAGGGACATAGTAAAAGTGAAAGTTTTAAAATCCACCCACCTGCTATTCAGGACTTTTTTACCTTGTGAATCAATGAGAAAAGGCTTTGTTCTGACACCAGCTAGGACCCTTCTGTTCGGAGTTTCCATGTTTTCCTGGTACGTGTGGCAGTCCAAACCGTCCAAAAACATGCTTCGTCGGTATATTGATGTCTCTAGAATGCCCCAAGGTATGAATGTAAGGGTGTGGTTGTGTGGAACAGACTGGTGACCTGCTCAGGGTGTACCCCACCTTCACCCAACGGTAGTAGGATAGGCTCCAGCAACCCAAAAGGGATTGAACAGTTTTAGAAAATGGATAAATGTTAACCAGGAAGAAGTCAACGTTTGGAGGTATTTCCAGAGCCTACATGAACTCTAAAATTAGAATTTTATCAGTGAAAGTGTCAAACTCTGACAAACAGCTGTGCCAGCGATCACTGCAGGAACCTACGAAGCTGTTTAAACATTAACGCGATGGAGTTCTAAAAATATCCTTTTTATAGCAGCACTATTAGCGTAGCTGTGAATATAAGTAAAACGAATTAAGAGTTGAAATCCTCTTAAACATGCACGATACTGATATAATCAAGTCAGAAATTGGTCTAAATGGGAATGTTTTGATGGAACAGACAAACATGAGGGAGTTGCATACCGACAGATGAAGTCATCCTCATCGGGCTGCTAAAGACCAGCGATGAAGCAGCGGCGAGCTCGCCGCACATGAAGATGAATGCCGGAGAGAGTGGCGAGGCCGAGAGCGAGAGGGAGGGCTTGGAGAGCTGCCACTCTGATCTAGTTGTTGCTGACAGATGGCCAGCGAGACGCCTGAGCAGCTGATTTGTGCGATTGTCTGCCTCCCAAACAAGCGGCTGCCTCTGTTGTCGAGTTCATCCCGTTGCAGCGCGGACGTTTGTGATGCATCCTCCCAAAGTCGAGGAGGGAAGCAGATAAATCTCACAACCTGAAGCTAGCGTTAAACATTAGCCGTCAACACGCCGACCCGTCGGAACGCCGTTCTGGGCTTTAACAGCATCCACTCAAGCATCTGCTTATACATCACACTTTATATCATCTCTGCAAAGCTTAATAGACGTGTAAACAAAAGCTGCAGCATTTAAATCAATGCTTTTCTCCAGCAAAGAATATTAATGGGAACATTTGAAACAAAAGTGCATTATGGGAGCAAATACAGAAGAGAAACAAGTCACTCTGATGTATAAGCAGGTTTTGATGTGTACGTGTAAAAGAAAAACATGAAAGTAACAAAGAGGTATTAATATTTAAAAAGTATCATAAGTGTAACTTCTATGTTAGCATGCTAACAGCATTGGTATGCAACTTTTTTGGGAGAAGTTCCTCTTCTTTGCCCTTGAGCTTCTCCTTTTTGGGGTCACCGAGGCTAACCATCACCTGTCCCTCCTAACGGCAGCAGAGCGCCGTGTGCTGACGGGCATCAGCTGAGTGATTGATCACGCCTGGCTGATCGGCTGGAGACGGTTGAAGCGGTTGAGGCCTTTTGGCAGAGAGGAGCGCGCTTGGCTGATCTTCCCCTTTCATTCTGATTCTGGAGCTCTTTTTGGCTGATTCTTGGTTGTGAACACCCGCAAATACATTTGTTAATTGTAGTTTTGGGGGGAAATTTCATCCCTGTGGATTTTAAGTGCTCATCCTGATGTGTACCTTTTAAGAATTAGCTTAACGCTCAGGATATTTTCAAGTGTCTGAGTGTAAATTTTGACTTTTGAATTAGTTCCAAGTTTTGACTTTATAAAAAATGACCGTAACTCTTGAACCGTTGTACACATTTCCAACAGATTCAGAAGCGCAAGAAAGCAGTTTTGCACTGATATGCTTTAAAGTACTGAAGTATTTACGCAATTACTGTAATTCCAATTAATTCTAAGGAGGAGAAAAGCCCATTTTTGCTGATGTAAACACTTTTCACTACTACTACGCATCAAACACAATTCCAGCAGGTTCAGACGCAGAGAG
The DNA here is from genome assembly GCA_003999625.1 of Oryzias javanicus. Classification (NCBI taxonomy): domain Eukaryota; kingdom Metazoa; phylum Chordata; class Actinopteri; order Beloniformes; family Adrianichthyidae; genus Oryzias; species Oryzias javanicus. Next base: position 21,276,840 of record CM012454.1, read on the forward strand.
AAGGAGCACAGATATGAAAACATTAGTAAAGTTTTCCCGGCCAAGGTGGATAGATAGAGCGGTCGACCGCTGGTTCCTGCCAGCACTCTGAATTCTTCCTCCACCCTTATTTTTATTCCCTCCAATTGTAAGGGCATTTTTAGGGGGTAAGTTGTCCACAATAGTTCTTTTACAAGTCATTGTGTATCCCTCTGTCTCAAGAGTGTTCTGCGTCGGGCTGATCCGCAGAGAAGAGACTCATTCCTTCATGTGGGTGTACTCTGAAGCACAGATGTTTCCACTTAAGTGTAAAACTGTATCAGATTAATATAAATGCATTCAAATCACATAGTAGATTTTGAATGTATTTCTAAACAAATGTGTATAAATGTGTAAACTTAAAAGTGAATTGAATAATCAAAGAATCAAGGAAAATAGGAATCAAATCAATTCTGGAAATTATAATCGATACCCAGCCCTAGTGACCATTGATATGCAGCAGAAGATAATATGTGCTTTTAACTCATAAAGGATCAAACTATTTACCAAATGTTTGCTTAGAATATGAATAGTGATGAGCAAACAAGACGTCTTCAGGTCTATAAAAACCTACATAGTTAATCATCTATGTGCACCTCAGCCATCAATTTATAAATGTAACTATGTAACTAATCTAAACTAAATAAATGCTAATTAAGTCATCATTACTTAATAAAAAAAAATTGCTATTTTATTTTATTTTATTGCTCTTTTTCCCTTCTTTGTCCTCAGCTGTCTTACTCTTCTGGGTTTTGTTATTTTAGTTTGGGGTTGGACCTTGGTAGTCTTAGTTTGTGAGCTTTGTTTATTTGTTTTCTTAAGGCAGTTTTGGTTAGGCAGCCATTATCAGAGAGCTGCTGACTCCAACGGTCAACATGGCTGGGTCAGCAGTCTCCATGACTTATTCTATGTTTGACCAAAGAGCCACCACAGAGAGATGAAAGCGCCACATGTGGATGTGGAGCCGCAGGCAGCAAACTCCTGGGTTAGTCTCATTTACGTTGTCGTGCGGCAAACAACTGTAGTGAGATCTTAAATACCTTAAGTAGGAATGACTGAATGAGGTTCGCTGGAAGCAGAAGACAGTCTCCTCTGGGCTCCTGCGGGGAATAAAAGCCTACCAGAAGTTTCTTTTTGTCCTTCTTGAACACTCTTCTCTTTCTTTGATGGCATTCCCCGCTCACTGAATCCATCAGTTGGCCCGGTGCAGTGGTACCATCCTATAATCTGTTTCCTTGCATCTCCCTTTTCCTCTTGCCGTGCCCGCACCAGCGCGTTTGAAGCGTCTCGGCCGTGTGCCGCGGCGCAGTGGGGGCACCGAATGCTGTTGCCACATCCCTTCTTTTTTTTTTTTTTTTTTCTCTGCATCTCCGCATCAAAGGACGTGCAGAGTCTTTGCCCGTCGGCGGCCAAGAAAATAATGAGGTGCCCTCAAAGAAAGGCAGCTCCCGGCTGAAAGACGAGGAGGTGCGGGCCCCGAGAGCCTCCCTCTGCCCGGCGTCGAAGATGCACGCGCCGGCAGCGGATTGCAACTCAAGATGCTGCATTTGCATGTGGTGAAATAAGAAAAAAATGGAGGGTACTCTGGTTTGTTTTGCTCCCTTTGTTCCCTGCAGACTTTTGGGGGGCTATCACTCTTTGCTTATTTCATCAGGACGGCCTCATGAAACATGCAGGAGGCGGTGCGGTTGTTTTGAAAACCCTCTCGCAGGCCCCCGCCACCCTCATTTCAATTAGGTGGGTTAGGAATGAAAAACAAGTAAGAGCGTTAATCTGTTTAGGAGCGATGACGCAACCCTTATTTATTTATTTGTTTTCCTCAAATACTTTTTGTTTTGACCCCTTTCTCGTCACTCCCCATGGGGGCAATTTCAGAATTATTTGGCGGACAGCGCTCTGACCACAAGCACAGGACAAATCTCCTGCTCGTAAACCCATAATCTTTACAGCCCCAGATAAGAATAATTGCCCCTTCAGGCTAACGGAAGGCACAACCACTGACTATAAACGTTGAGTCCTGCCCAGTCTCAACTGCCAATTTAATGTATTAGCCAAATGATTTTGTATATAAGCTAAAATAAATCAGACTCGTCATCTGCAGCCTCCAACTGTGGTCATCCAGTCTCTACGGCGTTCGAAAACCCCGCTGGAGTCGGCCGGGATTGTGGCTCCCGGCCACTCCGAGGCGCTGCAATTAATTACAGCAGCCAATAATAATTAAGGCTGGGCAGCGGCGAGCAGAATGCAGAAAAGTGGCGCTTGATCTGGCGTGTGACTCCGGCTCGGCCACGTCAGCACCTGCTCACAGACTGTGGCCAGCTAACAGAGACGGGTGAAAAATCCTAAAGGTTCTCCTGGTTTGTAGCTTAATGGAGGAATTCAAGGAAAGATCTCCAGTTTACATCTACTGTCGGATATCAATGAGACTGAATATGAAGTAATAGAAGGATTAAGGATTAGCTCAGGTATGAACAAATAACCAGGAAATTTGATTTGAACCAAGAGTTGAAATCAACTATGTTTGCAGTAGAGGTTTTGTACACCCTTATAAATAATTTTATTTTTGCTTTTTCAAGAATAGTATTAGAAAAATTGTGTTAATTTACTGTTTCCTGTTTCTATTCAAACCCAAATTTTGCTATGGGGTAGTCACATGCCCCCGTTCTTGGGTTGACTCATTGGGGTATCGTAGGTGTTGGGTTGTCCGGGTCCAAAGGGAAGTTCCTGGTGCTTCTAGTGGGGCAAGGGTGTGTTTTGGCATTTCCATGAGGACTATTAGAAATGGAAGGTCCAATTGTCCCATGTGTGTTTTGTGAAGTATTCGTAGGGCTGTTCGTTCATACTGTATATCTTCCAAGAGTGGCCTGTCTCTAATAGACGCTGGTCTCTAATACGGGCCTAACAGATGTTCATTACTTTATATCTTGGTCTCTTATAGACGTTTCTAGTGCAGGACTCTGAATGCATTTTTTTGTGGTTGTGTCCACATGTTTAAGCTTTGGTCACATGCACTCGTTTGTGGGTTGACCGGAATGAGTGTTTTTTAGTTGTCTGGACCCATGGAGGGTCATAGAGAGGAGTGGCTGCATCTTAAAGTGAGCCCAGGTGTATCTTGCAGTTCCCTTGAGGCTCAAACGGCCCACTCAAGAGACATTGAGTAAATAGAACGTACCATTGTTGTTAATGAAGAATTTTGTATGAACTTCTGACGTACCGGTGATGCTTTCACATGGTGCCCTGATACCATTGTGTCTATTATTATGTTCATAAGTCACAACTGCCCTTTGCGCTAGACATCGAGATAGATCTTAGCAATAGCCCATATAAGCTTTTTGGAAAATATTTTCCACTTGCGTTCCTCTTTTCAACACATGCAGGAAAAAAAGCAAACCTACCCACGCTGCTGTATCTGCATCCACACAAAAACACAGAAATGACACAGAAATCTGTTTGACAGCTGATGGCATGCATAAGGTACAAGTGTCTTATTATCCTCCAAACCACATCTTGACAATCCAGAGGTGTTCCGTGTTGTATGATCTTCACCTCACCTGCTAAATAGCACAATTTGCTTAAAACATTTCTGACAGCTCTGACAGGTGACTTCTCCTCTGAGCGTGGGTGAACCACTTCACTCAGATGTTGGAAGAAATCTTTCTCCAAACTGCAGAAAAACGAGCGTTTCTCTCACTCTTATGGCTCTGACTCAAGGTCCAGTTGTGTCCAGAACCAGCGACACTAGAGTGGGTTTGTGATGAAGATTCTGTAGCAGTGATTTCAAAGCATATCCTAATTTAAAGAGACACACCTTAATAAGTCAAAGGACACAACGTTAGCATCATGCTACAGTGAAACTCGCTAGTTTGATACAGCGTAGTTCGCTAGCATTCTACAGTGTGGCTCTCTAGCTTACCATGTCAAGATTCTGCACAGAATCCTTGCTAGATTAAAGCTCACTAGCATAGCTTGCTAGCTCGCTACAGATGATCTTGCTAGCATGCTACGGTGGAGCTCGCTAACTTGTTACAAGGGAGCTCGCAACAGGAGTTCACTAGCTCAATACAGATGAATTCGCAGGCATGCTACAGTGGAGCATGCTAGCTTGCTACACCAAAGCTTGCTAGCTCAATACATAGGAGCTAGCTAGCTTGATACAGCGGAGCTCGCTAGCATTTTACAGTGGAGCTCGCTAGCTTGATACATTGGAGCTTGCTAGCTTGATATAGGTGAGCTTGCTAGCTTGATACAGTGGAGCTCGCTAGCTTGCTCCATTGAAGCTTGCTAGCTCGATATAGGTGAGCTTGCTAGCTTCATACAGTGGAGCTTGCTAGCTTGCTACATTGGAGCTTACTAGCTCGATATATGTGAGCTTGCTAGCTTGATACAGCGAAGCTCGCTAGCTTGATACAAGGAAGCTCGCCACAGGAGTTCATTAGCTCAATACAGATGAACTTTCAGGCGAGCTACAGTGGAGCTTGCGAGCTTGCTACATCAAAGCTTGCTAGGTCAATAAATAGGAGCTTGCTAGCTTGATACAGTGGAGCTCGCTAGCTTGCCACATCAGAGCTTGCTAGCTCGATATAGGTGAGCTTGCTAGCTTCATACAGTGGAGCTCGCTAGCTTGCTATATTGGAGCTTGCTAGCTCGATATAGGTGAGCTTGCTAGCTTGATACAGCGAAGCTCGCTAGCTTGATACAAGGAAGCTCGCCACAGGAGTTCATTAGCTCGGTACAGATGAACTTGCAGGCGAGCTACAGTGGAGATCGCTAGCTTGCTACATCAAAGCGCCACACATTATTCAGATATTGTCACATTTATTAGATGATTTTTTCATGTGTTTTAGATTATTATTCAGCATTCTAAGACAAAAGTAGAAGGCGTGATGTATTTATTGTCTGTGATGGATAATCTGGTAGAACACGTCCATAAAACTGAGAAATGCAATGATCTCATGTGATTTCAGGTTCTAACATGTGATCCGGAGGAATAAAAAAGGATGGTGAGCATCGCTAATGAAGAGCAGAGTCTATAAATGTGTTTTTAACACCTCGTTTTCTATCGACTGAGCCGCCGGTGTGTGGTTTAAACACCACAGAAGCCCCTCCCTCAGCCGTCAGGGAGCATCTCCAGCATCTGGAGAGTTCGCTGTGAGGCATGTACAGCTTTCATTTACATTTCACTCACTCCGTGTTCCCATTTATTTTTCTTTTTTTTTCCATTTTGTACCGAGGAAGCCCCTCTCTCTCTATTTGTCATTGTATTTTCATGTCCTACTTTTAATTACCGTGCAGTGATATGACTTTCCCTGCATGCACAGCGTTCCTGACAGTGCGTGCGTTTGTTGATTTGACCCCGCCCCCTCGCATATGGCTTACTTCTGCTCCAAATGTTTCAGCCAAGACTCCACGTCGTTTTTAGTCACCAAAATAAACTTCCAGTGTAAATAATGGAGCTTAGCCTGTAAACGGAGGAGGCCAAAGAAACGTTTGTTCTGAAAACTTGAGATGTGATGGAAAGATAACTTACAAATCTAGACATCAGGGACTGCCAATGGTTTAAGAAAATTACAAAGAATTCTTGACATTATAGTTTTCTAAAACTAAGATTATTGTACAATTAAGAAACATTTTTGCTAATGTTATTAACAGATAGACGATAAGACATTTTTTCTTGAAGAAATGTTCTTTTTTACTTTAGTAAGATCCTATTTTTGCACTGTGGACCTCCTTGGTGTTTTGTCTTTGTTCTCATAGTGTTTATAAGTTTATACGTTGATGCTGCAGAAAAACCTTCTGATTCAGAGAAAATGTAGGAATTTCACCTGAAATATTTGTGATTTTGAGACTAAATGGTGTGACATTGAAAAACATACAAGAAAAACGCTCGCTTGGTTGATAACAGTTTTTAAAAAAAGAATTAATACCAGTAATTCTTATTTTAAGGACAAAAAGTACAGTGAGTTTAACATGTTTTCTTAAACTTTTTTAAAAATTCAAGATTATTCTTGCAGCACTGTTAAGTAAAACATTGGATCAATTAACAAAATCTCTTTAATTTTTTACATTTAAAAATGTAGGTTTTTATCATATTAAATGATTAAATTGATAAAAATATGTACTCAAAATTTTAATTTGATGAAAACTAATTATTTTAAGCGTAAAGAATTACAGAAATGTTATTAATTGATTCAACGTTTCACTTTTTTTAAGTGAAGACGACCATTTTTGTTGGATTAAGGGTTATTTTTAAGCCCTTGGAGTTCAGTTTTTGCTGTGTGGACACAAACAAAACTACCTCACTTCAAACAAATGTGCAATGTGTCTTTTCAAAATCTGGTCAATTTGCAATATTTCAAACTCCTCAAATCGCTCTTGCACTACTCCCGGCCCTCCAGGGATATTTTCTGATGTATATATTTCGTGATCTCTATACTATTATCTAAACTTCTTCTTTGACCTAAACTGTGACTCTGAGAGCTTTGCAAAATAATTCCAAAGTGTCTCAATGTAAGTTGGTGCATATATGGCAAATAAAAAATACACTTTATATTGTCTTTTAGTGATTTTAAAGTTAACTTTAGCATCTAAAGACCAGACACCAAATCAAATGTGCTACTCTTAGTAATTTTTTTCTGTTTTTTCTGTTTTTATGTTGATAGTGCAATAGAAACAGTCTGATTTTGAACACATTTTTTACATGCGATCTAAAATGTTTTTTTTTTTGCTAAATTAGTGCTAAAATGTTTACTTTTTAATTTTTATATATATTTATATATATTTAACATATATATTTCTAAAGAAAAAAATAATTAAAAAAAATTTAAATCATAAAACAATGTATATATAGTTATTTTTTTAAAAGAAATAAATAATAAAAAAAATAAAAAGTTCTAAATTGAGGTGAAAATAGTGAAATTACATCACCACCAGTTTAGATTCTATGTAAAAGACAGTAGTAGGAGATAAATATCCCACTTTTATTTCTCATAGGTGAACACAGGTCTTGTTGTTTCGCATGTTTCTTTAGTTTAGCTTTTGTGTGTGTGTGGCGTTCTGATTGGCTGTAGACTTTGTCAATCAATCTCTGTGTTGTTCCTACCGTTCAGTTTGGTAAATCCACATTGGATGTAATTTTCTACAAAGGTTTGAACTTTGAGAGTTTAAACAAGAAAGAAAAGTGTGAAAATGTTTGTCTGTCTGAGAAAAGTCTATAAAGTGTGTAGTGAGGAGATTTTTTTTTCAGATTTCATGTAATGCAGGTTATTTTTTAGAACGCCATTCCTGCGATCAACGAGGGAACTCTGTCTACTTACTTGAGTTTAAAAACAGAATTAAACTTTTAGTTTTTAGATGAAACATATAAAAAGGTCCAACATGGATTGCTACTATAGAAAGTGTTTTGGGGAAAGGCCTCCTTCGGAAAAATGAAAGAGAAAGTTGGATTTTAGGAAAAAAAAAAAAACCTCATTGGGGGAAAAAAGTGAACCGGTTAATTCTCCGTTCTATCTCGGCTCCCCGGCTGAGATAAACCACTTCCAGCCGCTACCCCCCTTCTGAAACGAGATAGAAACACGCTCCGTCCTCTGCTTTTGGGGAACAATGTCTTTGGCGCTAAGCTAACCAGCGTAGCATTAAGTGAGATAACGGGGGGGGGATTAGCGTGATACTCGCCGAAATTATAGCAGAAGTCCCCGCTTTGGAGTGCGGCTGGACTCCGGTGATAACGACAAGGTGGAAAGCGATGCCGCTATTAGGGAGATGTTTCATTTACCCAGAAACCCTTTGGATTGGGGGGGGGTAATCGTCAGTGTCAAATGCGCCGGAATGGTGCGTTTAAAACCGCCGCGAAGGTCGTTTGAGTGAACTCTTCCTTAATTATAAAGAAATTGGGAAAAGTGACGGGTTAAAGGCAAATCATATAGCACTTAATTAAAACCTTAAATACTGAGGCTCATGGTAATTAATGTAGGACTACACTTTAATTAGCAACAACTCTTCTCACATTAGTCACTGTCGTTGGTATTGAAGTAGAGATCTTTACGTCCTCAGAGCAGATGTGAAGAAAAACTATAGTTCTGAAGTATTTTCGTGTGGCGCCGAGGGTCGTCATTTTTCTGGGAATAATTAACTCGGGCGAACCGACTGGAACCCCTGTCAAATGGACCGAAAACACACATAGAAAACATGGAGTCTCAATTAACACGTTTACCACCTCTATAGCTTGAATACACACATTCTCAGCAGTATTGATGGAGTCACACACACACACACACACACACATCGAGGCGTATGGCAACAAGCTGGCTGTTCGTTAGCACCCCTGACATCTCTGACAAATTGACTCCTTTATGTGAGTGGAAGTGTGCGGCAAGGTGGCGGCGGTGGAGGCTGCAGGAAAGGTGGATCATCTCATTGGCACGGTGTGAAGGAGAGAGATATCATTCTGACACACACACAAGCTCCACCTGTGACATCAGCAACAAGAGCCGCTTCGGTAATGGCGGGAGGAGATAGAGGCGCTGGAACGGGGGGTGATTAGAGGATGGAGGGGCAAATGAAGGAGAAGTGGGGGAATTTGTCAGGGAGACAGTTTGGAGGATCAGGAAGAAAGTGTGGAAGTAAAAGAGATTCTTTTGGGTGGGGGTAAGGAAAGACCGCAGGATGAATGCTGGTTTATCGGGGCTTTCAATGAGTAAGCTGTTGTCTCTAAATATAAGATTACAAGTTCAAAAATACTTCTAATGCGGCTCCAGATCCGCATGTGGCTCTTTTATCAATCCGTGGTGGCCAAACATAAAATAAGTCATAGAGACTGCTGACTCAGTCATGTCAGCAGCTCCCCCTAACCAGAACAAATAAACAAAGCCTGCAAACGAAGACTACCAAGGTCCAACCCCAAACTAACATAACAAAACCCAGCAGTGTAAGACTGCTGAGGACAAAGAGGTAAAAAAGAACAAAAGATAAAAGCAAAGTAAGAATTACTGAATTAGAATTTATTAAATTTAGATTAGTTAAAGAAACTTAAACTTTAAATATTGTTCCATATTTAACCTTCCATAAAAATACATTTTGTCAAAATTATACAAGTTAGAAATAAGTGTAAAGTAACATCTGACCCAAAACAAAACAAATAAACAAAGCCCACAAACTAAGATTACCAAGGTCCAACCCCAAACTAAAATAACAAAACCCAGCAGTGTAAGACTGCTGAGGACAAAGAGGTAAAAAAGAACAAAAGATAAAGGCAAAGTAAGGATTACTGAATTAGAATTTATTAAATTTAGATTAGTTAAAGAAACTTAAACTTTAAATATTGTTCCATATTTAACCTTCCATAAAAAATACATTTTGTCAAAATTATACAAGTTAGAAATAAGTGTAAAGTAACATCTGACCCAAAACAAAACAAATAAACAAAGCCCACAAACGAAGACTACCAAGGTCCAACCCCAAACTAAAATAACAAAACCCAGCAGTGTAAGACTGCTGAGGACAAAGAGGTAAAAAAGAACAAAAGATAAAAGCAAAGTAAGGATTACTGAATTCAATTTATTGAATTTAGATTAGTTAAAGCAACTTAAACTTTAAATATTGTTCAATATTTTACCCTCCGTGAAAATACATTTTGTAAAAATTATACAAGTTAGAAATAAGCGCAAAGTAACATCTGACCCAAAACAAATAAACAAAGCCCACAAACTAAGACTACCAAGGTCCAACCCCAAACTAACATAACAAAACCCAGCAGTGTAAGACTGCTGAGGACAAAGAGGGGAAAAAGAACAAGTAAGTAGGGATAACTTAATTAGCATTCATTAATTTAGATTGGTTACATTTATAAATGGATGTCTGAGGTGCACATAGCTGATAGCAATAAATGAAGTCATATGATTTAAAGCTATCGCGCACATACATGTGTGAAATTTGTTCTTCACTCTGGACTCCTCCCCATTATTATTCCGCCCCATATTATTCCTGAATGATTCAACTTAACCTGAAATAACTTTCAATATTTTATTCTCAAAAAAAAGAAATTTTGTCAAAATTATTTCAGTTAGAAATAAGCGCAAAGTCACGTTGAGCCGTTAATAACAAAATCAGATGATCTGGAGGGCCGGGACCACAAAGACACTGACTCCAACAACAGGTGGCCATTCTACTAAAATGGGTTTAACTTCTTCTGGAACATGTTGTGCACCTGATGTTCTTTTGGTTGCTATGCAACAGGATCTTCCCCAAAGAATAAGACAAACGGGTCCGTGCCTCGGAGTGCAGCAAAGTTCTGACGCGACGTTTGACCCGATTTCAGGTGAGATCCGTAACGCTTGGAGCGCGTTGAGCAAAACCGCCCCCTGAAAAATGTAAAATACAGGAGCATCTCCTCGCTTGCTAATTATCTCATTTTCATCTCACAATGAGCCCAGCTGTCTGCGTCTTTGTAAACTTAATCTTAGTCTTGTTTGTGAAGGAAGACATTCTTCGCAGCTATGTGCTGATGACAAAATTCGAGGATTATACCAAAAAACAGCCGGAGGTAGACAGAGATAAATGGGCGCGGGGAAATGGATGAGGAATGGGACGGCCTCACAACTCTTAACTAATTCCTTCGTTGGGGGGGACAGCGCAGATAGCGTGATTCATATCCGGTATTATGAGGGGAATGATAAATTTTCCGCCGTCAGCTATGTGCTGTGTTGTCCTTCTTCAAGAGTAAAAGTATTTCTGCCAGCCAGAACGAGCTGCACATTGCTGCGGCATGGCTGAGGCAACCGTGCAGAATGGGAACTCAGACGTGATATGTGAAGGTGACAGAAGGGACAAAAGCCGGTGATCAATATTCTCTCAAGGAACAGCTGAGAGAGGCAGCCTCTGGGTAGAAGCAGGCCTGCAACTTCTGTTTACAGACACATTTCTATCCAATAAACTTCTGTTCATTTTAAAAATCTCTAAATGTGTAAAAATGACATACAATTAATCAATAAAAACCCTCAACCATGCTCTTGAGTGGTGCTGCCACAAACGATTATTTTAGTGTGGATTATTTTTTCAGATTAGTCGACTGATCGATGAATAAAGTAAAACACACATCTTAACCATCATTAGCTTTAAACTAACTAAAAAACAATATATATTCACACTAGCGTTATCTGCAATAATGCTAGTGTGAATGCTGTAATCTGAATTTGGCCACTGCAGATACTAGTGACGAAAGCTGAAGATGCTGAAATTGATAGTTGAAAATGCTGAAGCTGATAGCAAGCTAAAATATTAGTTAAATGCTAAATTAGCCAAAATAGCTAGCATGTAGCTTAAAAAAATAGCTAGATTCCAAAATAGCTTTAAAAAACAGAAAAAGCTTAAATTAGTCAAAATAGCTAGCATGCTCCTGAAATTTTAGCTTAAGACCAAATTAGCCTAAAAAACTGAAAAAATATTGAATTAGCCAAAACAGCTAGTATTTAGCTAAATTCCAAAACAGCCTAAAAAAAACAAAAAAAAGGTTAGTTAGCCAAAACAGCTAGCATTTAGCTGGAATATTAGCTAAATTCTGAAATAGCCTAAAAAGAGCTTAAATGAGCTAAAATAGAAAAAAATGCCAAATTAGCCAAAACAGCTAGCATGTTGCATAAAAAATGGCTAAATACCAAAATAGCCTTAAAAAAACAGAAAAAGCTTAAATTAGCCAAAATAGCTAGCATGCTCCTGAAATTTTATCTTAAGACCAAATTAGCCTAAAAAACTGAAAAAAATATTGAATTAGCCAAAACAGCTAGTATTTAGCTAAATTCCAAAACAGCCTAAAAAAAACAAAAAAAAAGGTTAGTTAGCCGAAACAGCTAACTTGTATGTGAAATATTAGCTAAACTCTGAAGTAGCCTAAAAACAAAAGAGCCTAAATGAGCTAAAATAGACAAAAAAGCCAAATTAGCCAAAACAGCTAGTATGTAGCTTAAAAAATAGCTAAACTCCAAAATAGCCTTAAAAAAACAGAAAAAGCTTAAATGAGCTAAAATAGCTAGCATGCAGCTAAAATATTAGCTAAACTCCAAATTAGTATAAACAAACAGAAAAAAAATCCTAAATTAGCCAAAATAGCTAGCATGCAGCTGAAATATTAGCTAAACTCCAAAATAGCCGTAAAAACCCTTAATAAATATAAAAACAGTCCAAAAAGCTAGCATAATGACATTGTAACTTCCAACTTTACAACACGGACTCCATATAATATAAAGTATTGACTAATCGACTATTAAATTATTCGTCGACTATTTTAATAGTCGATTAGTCGTCGACTAATTGTGGCAGCCCTACTCTTGGGGAGCTGCAGTTACATCAGTTCACCACCAGAGGCCCACTTTTTCTGAAGCTCCGAGGCTTCAAATGTCAAAATAGGAAAATTAAAATGCAAATACTCTCAAATACTATTTTATTTCTCCAATTTCCTTATCCAGTCTCCTTTTTATGCATAGCTGTCCGTATTTCAATACACCTACGTTTGTGTTTATGCTAGCATTAGCATTACTCTTTTACATTCTAAACCAGCCCGCCAGATGGTTTAATCCAGCCCAGTCATGAAGTTTTTATTTTTTTAAAGAAATTACTTCAATGTGCAATTTCGCCACTTGGGGCAGCAAAGGAAACACAAGACCAGCATAATAAAAGATTAAGAAATAAACACAATAACAAGTTTTTCAGCTTACGCTAGAGAAAAAAGTTCTCTTTGGATGGTTGTTTGTTCATTATTGCTATTAAACAATCAGGTTTATGGTTTTTTTCTACTTTTGCACGTTAAAAATTCTGAAAAATAGTAAAAAGTGAACCGCGATATTGCGAAGGGCTTTTGTAAAAATCATTTGGGTAATAAAACCTGGTATTTAACATATAACATATGTATTTAACAAATACTTCTTATGGTACAGTTCTTATTGGTATACCATATGGTATATTTGTTATTCTTACCAAGATTTTCACTGCTTTGACATTTCACACTTCCAAAAGTACGTGCGCTAGTATCAGGTAGCGTCATTCCAGTGAGATCACTGGATCAAGAACGCGCGTCGTGCATTCGTCACATGCCTGATGTAAATATAAAATCCAACTAACTCAAGAGTGATGCAAGCTTCGTTTTAACATTCTAGCGATAGAACACGTCATCATCCGCGGAGATTTGTTCTTCCCCGCGGTGTCTTCGTGACGGAAAAGCAGGGCACAGTCAACTGGTGCGCAACTTGACATCTGCAATTTTTTTTGCCCCTCGACAGACTCACAAACACGTGGTGATCTGGCCCGGAGCCGCTCCCCGCCGCTTGTCGAGGAGCACAGGCTGGCTGCAAAAACGTGTTTGCTCGTGGCAGCTGCTTATTGCTGATGCTGTTTGATATCGCAGTGGGAGTCTTATCTGTTTGGTTGCTACGGCGCTGCAGTTGCTCTGATAACTTGAAAGGCAGCTGGGTTTTGGGGGTTGGTGGTGGCGGTGGTGGTGGGGGGGTTGCTGTCGATGCCGGCTCCTTCCTGTTTCTCGATCTGTCTCTGCCGGGCCGCTCCAATCTGTCATGCCCCTTTTTAATCACTCAGATCGTGCGAAATAATTAGAAATGTATAGATCCTCAACCTCCCCCCCACCTCCCATATGGAGCTGAATCAATTAAGAATGATGTATTAATATTAGAAGAGACTCGCAGCGTCATGTGTAACTGTGGATGTCACCTGTCTCATTCCGGTTTATCACTAGAGGCGTAAATCAAATAAATAAATGCTCGCAGTTCTGGAGTCCCAAAGCTGTCTGTTTATCGAGTTATCTCGTCTTCCATAACAGGAACAGCTGCCGAGATACAACCTTATTGAGATTTATCTACTTAAGCCTTGTGTTTAGGCTAGGACTGGAGTTTGAGGCGAGCGAGGAAACAAAGTTTTATGGATTCTCATAAAAAGGATATTTCTAAAGTGTGTTTTTTGTCTGTAGAATAAAGGGCTGCGTTAGCTCTATGGCTAAACCGACCTCGGGGAGAACTGTTAACTTATAGCGCGCTGACAGGAAGCAGAGATGCTCAACAGCAGGCAGCTAATTCGGCATATGGTGAGCATGCGGTAAAATAGACGTAGCATGTGGCTCCCGCGACAGAAAAGAAAAGAGAAACACGGAAAAACCGCGGTGTGGATTATGGCGTCTTTGCTGATATCTTCTGCCTAATGACTGTTAGCGCTGTCAGATGCTACGGTCCATAAAGAAACCTTACATTTAGCTGACTTTAAACAACAAGAGAGCTGGTTTTTGCCTTGTAAATAACAAGCTAATTAGCATCCTAGCATTCTTACATCAACTAAAAGGAAGACTCTTCTTAGTTTTGTAGTTTTATTTGAAATTTGAAGAGGTTGGAGGAGTAAAATACCATGCTGGCGTGGAAACTTTGCTAACGAAATTAACATTTGACATTTTGAACTAGCATAACTCCTTGACTGTTCGACCAATTAATGCACTAAATGAATTATATAGGCTAGAGTCGCTAAGCTAGCTTGTTGCGTACACAAAGTTGGATGCCATATTGGATAGGGCTAGATCTCTGTTTATGCTACGAACTCTTGATGATAGAAAAACTTGATTTAACACTCCAATAACCCTTTGTAATAGTAATTTAATTTGAAGGATATTATATAAATGTAGACAAGTTAGGCTACATTCAATCTCATTATTTTGGAAACAAAAATGCAGATTTATGTTTTAAGTTTTTAATTTTACAAGGATTTGTTTAGATAGGCCAACTTTATGACAATACTTCCACTTGTTACACTAGTTCAAGTACACAAGTATTGAAAATTAAATACAATTAGGTACATAAAAACTTTTAAAAATACAATTTTATAATTTTCTTTTATTGAAGCTTTTCTCTTCCTTCAGATTCAGATTTTTTTTACTTTTAAACTTTCTTTCGGAAATTTTTTAACCTTGATTTTCAAACAGTAAAATATTATGCACCAAAATATAAATTTCTTTCTTAAATATTTCAGTGTTCTTAAATTTGAGACTGAACATTTCAATGGCCCAAAAAGTTCAATATAAAAAAACTCGCTTTTTCTGTCTCATTAGAAGAACTAGTCGATCTAAGATCACAACAACATCCAACCAATCAAAAGATTGAATTTTTTTTCCATTTAATTTATGGGTCATCCAAATGTTGAAATTAAAAACACTAATATATTTAAGTTAGAAAATAATATTTAAGAGAATGAAATGTTGCTGTTTGAAAATCAAGAGTTCAAAAGAATTTGAGAAAGAAAATTCAAAAGTTTCAAAAATTCAGAACCTGATGGACCAGAAAAATGTTATGCCTTAAAATGTAATTTTCCATTTTAAATATTTCTGTTTTATTTTTATTTTGAGACTAAACATTTCTTTGACCCAGAAATTAAATGGAAAAAAAAATTGATAAAAAAACTCGCTTTTTCTGTCGATCAACAAGTCGATCTAAGAGCACATCGATATCCAACCGATCAAAATATTGAATTTTTTTCCATTGAATTTCTGAGCCATTAAACTGTTGAGTTTTGAAATGAAAACCACTGATATATTTATGATAGAAAATCATATTTAAGAGCATAAAGTGTTGCTGTTTAAAAGTCAAGGGTTCAAAAGAATTCAGAAAGAAAATTCAAAGGTTTTTAAAAATTCAGAGCCTCATGCAGCAGAGAAAGATCCATATTTCTTTTGTTTATTTTCCCATTTTCTAATGCTTATTATAAGATTTCAAGGTATGTAAACATTTCTTGATTTCCTCCTTAGGATTATTGTTTTTTACAACCTGTTTTTGCAGTTTTAATCAAAATTCAGTTTACATATGCTTAGCGTTAGAGTTTAATTTCAAAAACGTCCGTTATTCAGACTCTTAGCGTGTTATGAGTTCAATTCATGGATTTTCCAAAGCCGCCTCATTGGATTCAAGGTCTTCGGTAAGACCCTGACGAGGTCAAAAGTTCATCCCAGGACTCCCGTGATGAAAATAGCTCCAGATCCCTTTTTAGCTGATGACAGCTCGCATGCGGACGATTAAAATTCAGCCGAAACGGCGAGAGCTGTGGGCGGGACCCGGCCCCGCTCTGACATTTCTGCGGTGGCAGACAGAGCTCGAAACAAAGCGGTCGGCCGGTGGAACACTATCAGAGCACCTCCGCAGAATGGGCGCTAATGCCCCTAACATTCCTGCCCTTACTGCTTTTTCCGGCTAATCAAAAAGCCGTCACGCCACATTGCTTCCTATAATGATTTTTTTCCCTGTCTGGACTCTGAGGTATTTAAATGAACAAAGGGGGAAACGTCACGCCAGGCCCTTCCAGATCCTCATGTGGGAGCTTTTCAAAGACATATACATGGCATCTAGACATAGAAAAGCTCTAACCTAAATAACCATCCTCTAGATTCATCCTATTGTTGCGTGAATGTGATAAATCCAGAGATCCATAAACACAGCGTGTATTTTAAGCTCACATTCACAAGCCTGCTGATGTTTTTTTGTGTCTCTGTGCCACGGCGTTTGTTCCATCAAAGCGCTTCTAAAAATAGCAGCAATGGCGTACGCCAGCTACGCAGCAGCATAATGTGTTATATAACCTTGTGGAAATGCATAGCGAGCCCGCATCGCCAGCTAAGCTGCTACCTGTTACAATGCAGCGCCGATTACACGCTCGTCTTCATTATTCCTGCAGGATTTCTGAGTTTACTGGAAAGTACACACGCAGAAAAACTGCGAGGGAAAATAAAATTAGCAACTGCAGCGTTGATTTAACATGATTTAATTCAGTCACTCTGTCTTTCTCATTGGGTTTTGTGTTATTAGATTTATCTTTTTTTGTTTTTTATCCTCTCAAATACATTTTGATGTTTTAGGTTCTTCTTGTAAACTTTTTTTTATTTATTCATGTGTAAAAATGTATTCCTCTTTGATGCTAAAGACCCACTTTGATTAATTGTGTTTTTAATGTGTACTTGTGGCATTTCATATAAAGAAAATTAAGATTAAAACTATTTCTTCACTGTAAAAAGTGAAACTTTGTAGTTTTTATCAGATTACATTTTTACCACAAACTCAAAATGTAATTTGAGAAAAAGTAACACTTTTGTCAATTAATCCAGTGTTTCGATTTTTACAATGTTTACTCAAATTGTTCTGATATAGCGATTCGTAACAAAAAAAAATGAGGCTTAAAAAGATTGTATTTGTGACGTAGAAAATACGCTTCTCAAGTTCCCTCCTCCACTCCTTACTGGTGCGCCCTCTTATGGTCTTCCTTGTTTTCGCTAGAACATCGGCCATTTTAGAATTTACCGGTAATGTTAGGTTACTCTAATTATTTTTGGATTATTTAATTAAAATTCATGTTTATTTAGTGACGGGTTTAAAAAGATATATATTAGTTAAATACTCATTTGTATTTCTTTTTATGCATTTTTTATACGTTCACACCGGGTGTTTGACGCGCACTTTGAATGGTGTGATGTTCACACTAGACAAACAGGGAGGAGCTTCTTCTTTTCTTGCTCTACTTTTTACTAGCGCATGTCCACCACCTAAAAGCTTGAAAATCTCGCATAAAGAAACGATTTGGTATATTGCTAGCACCCTTGCAATGACGGCTACAGATTACCATCTCATCGAGACATGTCGCGGTGACATCATCAAGCTCTTCGCCATGTCTGGGTTTATCAGATTAACCAACTATACTCTGAGTTCGGAGAGTCTCTACCAAACCAGAGTCCCTGATTGAGGAAATTTCGACCCGGTTTAGATGACAACACAAGTTCAATAGCCATGTAGAGCCTGAAAACGGTTGTAGAAACTTTTGAAAGTTTTGAAAGCAAAAACCCGAAATGCGTCTACATCAACATTTCATTGAGATTGTCCGCCCGAAAGCACTATAAACGTAGAATTAGTGTAAGATTAACCCTTTAGCAACAGTAATTAATGTTCTTTAAATTGTCAAAACTTTTTAACCGTTTACGTGATCATTGTAACTCAATGCAAAAGACTGTTTATTATTAAGTGGCGTTAAAGGGCTAATGTATCACTCCTAAATTTATGATTTTAAATACAAAATCATAAATTTTATTTATAAAATAAATAAAAGCTAAATAAAAATTCCTTGTTTACTTTTAAATGCAGGCAGGATTTGGTACTCTCAATGAGAAATCAGCCCTGAAAACTTCGCCTCTCTCCACTTTTTTATCTCAAATGAAAACATTTCAGGAGCCGATGACTTTCATTTAGACGCTCAGACAGCCAGCAGACAGAACGTGGATTAACCGTCTATAAAACACTCGGATGCTCGTCCCACTGCTCAGAGTCACAGAGACACACGGTTCTCTCAACGAGGCAATTCCCATCATTTCTCTCCATCTTTAACACCCCATTGGCTGCTGCATGACTCTTGCTTTTACAGCACTAAGGTGTGTAAACATTCCCCACTACAATGATGGGGGAAGGATTCCTCTAAATGACTGCAGTCGAGGCTCAGGAAACCGTCTCATAGGAAAAGAGGAACAGCATTTGGTGACATCATCTAAAACTACTCCATCTAAAAGAAACCGCTCAGACTTAAATACAAAGGACTCAAGCAAACTTCTATTGGACAACTGGCTTGTTCAAAAAATATATACATAAATATATATATATAAATTAATATGCGCTCAGGCGTCCTGCCGTGCAGCTGTATCTCAGCGTAATAAGACTCAATCAAAATTATAATTTTTTTTTTTTTACATCCTCTAATTGAGATTTTATTAAAGAGATAATATAGCATTTATTTGTAGTTTAAGGACAATCTTCTGTTTAAATAAATAAGTCATAGACTAATCGTCTGATGAAGGCTAAAGCGCAGAGCACACATGCTATGGAGGGCGGAACCCCGCGGTTCTCCGCGAAAGTCCCGCCCACCGACGCCGCATGAGCTAAACATTTCAAAGAAGACAGACACGCCTCCACCTGTGAGCAGCCAATCTGAAATCCAGCTGGATCAACTTCTCCCACAAAAAAAACAGTGCTCTTAGGAAAGAAATTGTTATTTTTGCACTGCCTGGTGTGAATATATTATATATATATTGAGAAAAGAGGTACATTCAAAACTAAAAAAAAAGGGTTTTAGATTCAAAAAGATAAAAAATAAATGGTCTAAATATACAATTTTCTCTTGTGATTTCATATTATTATTATTTGCAGATAGTAAGTAGTTGGCAAATTAAGTAAAAAAATAAAATACAAATTATTGTTGATTATTTACGATCAATTTTTTCCAGATTTCCGATTAATTAGTTCATTGTTTTTAATCAAGTTCTGGCCCTAATATATATACATATATATATGTGTGTGTATGTATTATCTATAGTTTTTGTCTTGTTTGCCTTACAGGTTTTTTTTTAAAATTATTATTAGTTTTGGTCATACCATTAAACGTGAATTAAGTGAAAAAATAATAAGAGTACATTAGCCTTGGCTCCTCCCACCTTATAGAGCCAAAAAATAAAGTAAGGTGGATGAGTTTAATGGAAAGTGTACATTCTTACACAGTTATCACAGTGGAGATTTTTGTGTCACAACATGGTCTATGTAAAACGGGAAGGAGAATTAGAAATAGTTTTTGAAACATGCCAGCTTTGACAGAAACGTTTGGGTTTCCTTGTACGTTTACACGCTTCAGACCAATATTCTACAGATCGGGGCTTTTGTGTTGGACAGATTTCACAGTTACCATAGGGGGTTATTGTAGCTTCAAACACACAAGGTGTATATTTGTATAAACCCCTTTTGTATTATCGGCTACAACGTTTTTGTTTTTATTTTAATATATTTTTTCAATTTGGCTCTTTTGACCCACACTGGGCAATGAAATAAATAAATATGTCATGAAATACTTAAATGTGCTCTTTTAATCTTTTAATGCCACATTTATTTCAACATTTATTTATTTATTTCAACATTTATTTATTTATTGCCACATTTATTTATTTAATGCCACATTTATTTATTTATTTAATGGTGTATATATTTGGCTCTTTCGAGACTCCATAGATCACATGCGGTTATCACCACCTCACTAACATTTCTATTAGCTATAAGCCGAGCGAAGGCAGGTCTCATGCATCCCACCCGCTCCATTGGTTTGTGGACTGAAGCGTATCATTCAACGGAAACATGTCATTATCGTAATTAATTTACGCAACCGCAAGGATCAAAGATAAATTGTCAATTTAATGGTCAAACTTTGTTTAGTAATAATTTTAATGAAGTTGCCGGGATTGAAACTTCAGCATTCTGCCTGTTGGGTCAATTATAATTTAACTAGGAGCTAATTAAACAGACCTCGTATCTGAAATGTCAAGTCCGACGCAACAGCGGTTAAGTAACTGTACAGCCTCAGTTCTAAAGTCTTTCGCCACACACTGCTGGGCGCCGTTTCCCATCCAGCTTTAACAATGAAATTGCACTGCATTTACAGAGGGAGAGACAAAAGAAATTGTGCCAGAGTGAGGACAAGATCAATATGGACATGTGTTTATTAGATTGAAGCGTTGGATCCAGCAGCGCGACCCGTGAGCGGACAATGAGCATGCAATCTAGTACTTCTTTGTTTTCTCTGTCCGATCGGTGGGAAAAACCCATCACTAATGTTCATGGCTGTAAAGAGCCATGCAATAAACAACCATCTATTCAGCCGCTGTGCTGAGGTAGTGACTGATGCGGAAAAACGATGCTCTCGCTTAGCGTCTTCACATTGGCCGCGGTAATGTAATGATCCTGTTATTAGAACCTCTAAATTCAGTTTGGTACGAGGTAGAATTTGTACTCCAAGGCGCTGATCTGCTGTTAATCAGTCTACTATAACCTTAAGAGTCTACTATCACTTTTCAAATAAAGCATTCCTCTTGGGAGAGAGGACACTTTTCAATACTACGGCGGCCCAATTAGGACACTGCTACATTTGTTTGTTTGTGTCCGTCGGCCAACAGTCTCCACACCAATACTGGTGATTATTTCTCGGCTAAACGAGCCACTGGTCTCCAACTCAGCCAAAGAGCCATTTGTGAGAACAGGCGCTTGGCACAAGCAGGTCTCACATTTTATTTGTGTAATGAATACGTGGTGTATTACTCATTTGTTGTGCCTGGTGACATTCCCAAAAGTAACTGAGCTGGAATGATAACAGAAGTATCTGGTGATTGAGACAAATGGAGCTCTGCCGCAGAACGCACAGTAACAATACATCAGCCACAAGCAGCCGGCATGTTGTTCCAAAGAGGATTGATGGAGAAAATAGTGTGGAATTCGTCTTCTCTTTCATTACTATGCGAGCTTTGCGAAGCTTTGTGCCAACGTGTCTGAGTCAAAGCAGCCTGGACTCCAGCCTGCAAGACTTTTATGAGTTTAGAGAGACTACTGGGTTTTGTGACATATGATAGCTCTTATGGTTTGGCCTTGAAAAGTAGTGCAACCATCAAACACAATATATAAACCAAAGAAGATAAAAGACACCAAAAAGTCTTTTACACAAAGTGTCAACTTATCTAAAGGTTGTGCTTCTTTTTACAATGGTTTGATATCAGTTAGTATTAGTGTTGAACTCCTCAATTGATTTAATTTAGATTCACTGGGTTGTCATTTGTTTTAGTTAACTATTCAGTCCCAATCGTTCAAAAGCAACCAGTTTTTCCTTTCTAGAGCTGGTTTTGTTTAGCTGAACATATGACCTTTACCATAGACTTTAAGAGTGGGATCCGGTGCCTCCCTGCGCTGCACTTGGCATCAATGGAGAGCTCACCACTCTCCCACAAGCCAATTAGTAAAACTAATTTTGGACAATCAGATATCCCCGACTACGGGTAATGCAAATTTGTCCTCTATGGAGGACATTTCTAAACTCGAGTATTCAGCACATTCTTCTTCCCATCGCAACACTTTTTGATATTTAAGGTACCTGATGCAGTAGCGGTGTAGGTACCGTACCATATGTGCTCGGCCTGCGAGATCGGCTTGAGGGCTTGCGACTTGATGATGTGTTAGATTGCGATTGGTCCAGACCATCAGACCACCATCTCGTGACATGGGATATGACATACATGTGCCATACCAGTGCACAGAGTTTTCCTGAGTAAAGAACCGAGGAGGTCGAACAGATGGAAGAAGTCCAGTTAGAACATACAGCGCTCACTTTCTGCTCAGTGACTTAAACACTGAGGAGAGCAGCCATTTGTGAAGGAGCCACATAATATTTAATAGCCCGAGCAGATCGTGACACTTTTTACTTTCTTTTTTTTTAATAAAACTTTATTGTAAACATCATTTTCAGTGCAGAAAATCTGTGCAAAATAGCTAAGTCATTAGCTATTTAGCTAATCCCCAAGCCGAAATTGCAGGCCAAGCATGTGTGGTAACTAAACTGGTACTCTAACCCAGTACCAGTACCCTATCCCAGCACCTGGCGCAGTACTAAATGCGGCACTGGACCTGACCCAGTCCGGTCGTTTCGTTGGACGCGTCCGATTCCGGTACCCTAACCTGGTCCGCGTCCGGTATTGCATTCGGAAGTGGTACAAGTACCAATGTGTTCCCAGTTTTGGATAGGGCTATGGTGGGACTGGTGTGCTTCATGTCCCGGTACTGGACCAGTTCCGGTCTGCGGCCCTGAGGTTGGAACCCATGGAAACATCCAGAACATCAAAAAATGAAAAAAACTTAGGGAAACCTAAAATGTCAACTTTTAACACAGAGGTTTACAGAATGTCAATTAAGGCTCCCTGTTAACTGTTATTCCAATTAATTTGACATTTCTTCATACGACGAACAAACTGACTTTTGTTAAAAAGTTTTGCATAAAGTGTCAAAATTATTCTTAATGTCCAGAGTATTTAAAGTAATTTGATCTCTAAAAAGGTTGATATAATTGTCATAGCTGAGCTTTTTCATCTTGATTTTAAAAAGGTATTTTTAAAGATTTCGTCTTGTTTTTAAATCCTATTTGTACTTGTTTCCTGCAGGTTTTACTTGCCATGCTCCCACACTTGTTTATAGTCGTGTTGATTATCCCACACCTGCTTGTAATCAGTCATAGTTACCCTCAGTGGTGTATAACACCCCCACTTTAATTCACTATTGTCCAGATTGTCTGTGTTCTCCTGCAACTACCTGTCCGACCTGGTTTATGACTGCAGCTGGATTCCAGGTTTCGCCGTCTGCCTTGTCCGTGTGGGGCCAGCTTGTGGATTATTTTTGTCAGCTCCCTCTCTGGAAATTAACCTCTTGGACTGATTACCTGTGCTGGACCTCTGCTGTTTCATCAGCCTCACCTTGTTGGTGGTTTATCCGGCTGCATTTGGAGTCCCTTACCACTCAAGCTGCTGCACAGATAAGCTGCAGTTTGGAGGCGTTGTTGGTAGATTCTCGGGGACGACTCAACAGAAATGAAAGGCTTAGAGACGGAGCTTTGCAGAAACAAACGCAGACGTGTTGTTGCATAAGCTTGTGTGAAGTTAACTTCTAAATTTGGGAGCGGCGCAGGTGACGGAGCAACTCCATCTGGCCTCTGCAGCTGTGGCACTGAAGGCGTGGGTTCTGTTCGTGCAACACCCAAAAGAAGTCATGTTGGTGCAGAGCGTGCGCTGGTGTAGCTACACCTACACACAAATGCCTCAGGGAAAAAGGGAAAACAAGCCACTCTGACACACAAACAGAGGGCAACCTAACACACTTTTTGGGCAAAAGTGTTTCTCTTAAAAACTCAAGCTTTAGCTCCAATTTAGACGGTCTGTAAATGATCGTAACTCTTCAATCATTAATTAACAAAATTCTAACTGATGGTGGAGCAATACTTTACACAGTAGTTAAAGAAGTTCAACTATTAATCATATTCTCATTCCCAACTCGTCACATTTAGATGTTTGGTTAAGGATGGGGGTCTGCCAAAATATCGATATTGCGATATATCGCGATATTTAGTCCTGCAATTGATTTTCGATGGGTTCTCATTAAGTATCAATTTTTTGTTTTTGTTTATAGAGACTGTAAAACGTTTTACTCGTCATTCTTTGGAGAGAAGTTCCTTTGGATGTATATGGGGGGGTGCATTGTGAGACTGACTGTCGTGGGCACAATGTGCCTGGCGCTTACTTAAATTATTACATTTTTGTTCTGTTGTTTACAACAATTTTGCACTTAGTATTGACACTGTTGTTTATGTTTACTATTGTTAACACTGAATTTTACAAATAATTCTAATTCAATTGGTGTCAATACTTGTCAGATATGTAGTATTACTGATTTGAACTACAGAGTCTATAATTTGTTGCACAAAACAAGACAAAAGTTGTCTACTGTGATTGTGTTCAAGCTAAAAAATTAATAGGGATATATTTTCCAAAAAAATTTGTTCATCTACATTTTGCGAGTTATTAGAGATTAGAGTATCATTATTATGAGCCATGTATTGTGTATCAAGACTCAGTGATTCCCAGCCCTACTAAGGACCAATCCGTTTTTGACATGCTGGCTGTTCCAATTAAATCAAGGCTCCCTAACCTCCAGGTCGCAAACCGTTACCGGTCCAGTACCGGGATGTGGATTGCATGTGGATTCACCTAACCCTAACCTTAGCCCGGTAGCGGACGCAGATCAGTGCTGGTTCCGGACCCAGACTGAGCTAGGGTTAGGGCACTGGTACTTACCGTGTACCGAGGTTAGGTTCACATACAGTATCACGTCTGACAAAATGACTACACCAGTGATTTAATGGGAACAGCCAGCATGTCAAAAAACGAAGAGTTGGGGACACCTAAAACGTCAAAAAGTGCTCATTAACCATGTGTCAAAATGTTATGACTTGGGAATGAGAATATGTAAAAAGATCCGGTTATGTAGTTCAGGTGTTCCAGGGATACCCACTGACTGTATAAGGACCTGGACAAAACGGAAGTATCTGCTAGTTCCAAGAAGCCAAAATCCCAGACTTTTGTAGAGAAATAAACAGCCATTACTCAGTCGTTCGATTTGTAAGAATAACTATTCCTGCCCTTTTCCTTTGTTTAACAAATTCTTGCTTCCAGAAAATACGGTCACAAGTTTTTGATTCCACGTTATTTGAATAATTGTTCAAATGTTGTATTAATACACTAGATTCCTCCAGTGGTTAACAAAACTAAACAAAAGTGTGGATATGTCCAATCTATCGTTGTTATCTACTACATTGTTATGATTTGCCTTTCAAGATGAAGTGTGAGTTCTCGGTTCTGTATTTTGCTTAATAGATTTCTCTCAAAAATGGTGCGACTTATACTCAGGTGCGACTTATAGTCAGGGTAAGTATGGTAGGTGGTACCTGCTAGCCAATGCGTTCAACATTCAACGAACACAGATTTCATGTAGCCCACTTTCAAGTGGTAGGGGTGTGGACTTCCATCAATCTCACTCCTGATTGGTGAGAATGGTTGTCATAGAAACAATGACTTACTTACTGATAATTTCTTGTCCCAACATTGTGACGTCCGTATCACGAAAAAATAGCCACTGAATTGATGTAATTTCTATTGATGACATCATACTCACTCACTCCAGTTCTCATATTCAGTCAATGGAGTTAACCTCTACAAAAAGCTAGTAGAGTCTTTTCTGACAAAAAGACAACAAAAATTTAACTCCCTACAAGTATGAGTCCTTTTGCTGACCACCAGGGTCAAACTCAACCCCCTTAGGCTCCTGCAGACCCGGTCATATGTGTCCATGTGAAAATGAACAGGCCTAAAGCTCGAGTCCAGCCCACACATGAGCGCATGTTTGCATATCTTGGTTGGCACATGGCGCATCCTCCGGCAAAGTTGACCTTTCGCCTACAGTGTACACGGCTGACCAAAATGTCTCGCTACATATTTAATATGTGCGCCAATGTAATGATGACAGAGACCCGGAGCGTGCCCCCAATTATTCAGGCTTCCACTGCTGACTCAGTGAGCCTCCCACAGGGGGCTGTGGCTCCCCATTACCACAAACACACCCCGTCACTGCTGACTGTGTGTCTATTTCTGGCAGCAAACGTCTTCTAATGCCGTTTAATGCAAGCTTATAAATAGAAAACTGTCCACATCTGTTTGTAATAAACTCGAAGATGTCGGGGAATCAAAAATACCTGTGACACCGTTAAAAGATGTCACTTTTCCGACGCCTCTCCGCACGCACGCGGATTTGTATGTGCGACGGTGAGACCGCTAAGTGAAGGAGAGCTTTTTGTTCAGTCCCTTCTCTAGAAAGCAGCTCGTCCTCGTCCACTGCTGCAGAGCTGAAAATAGACAAACTGAGCTGAACTGAATAAAATATGAGCGGACAGCACAGTTGTGCCCCCATCAAGGCCATCCAGGAGGAATGCATGTACACTGTATCTTTTCCTGTTCGTCTAAAAACGGATACTCAGTATGATGCCCTCAGGTGAGATGGAAACATTTATTCAACTCCACATTTGTTTAAATTAGCATACCTTACCATCTCTTGCTATTTTTTTTTTTTATTTAAATGTAGTTTTCATAAAAATCTCTACGAATATTGGATTTTGCTATTTTAAATGTAATTTTTATTTTCTTTTATATTATTATTATTTGTATTTTCGCTATTTTATATATATATATATATATATAATTTTTTTTACCATTGTAATAAAAGAAACAAAAAAGAAATAGCATCAAGTATCTTCATTCTAGAACTGTATGGAGTGTCCAAGTAATCTCATATTTGCGACAAGATTCCAAAAAAAAAAATCAGCCACAACATTTTGTGACATCTGTGAACCCTGATTTGCAATCATTATAATTATAGTAACACTTAAAAAAATACACTTCAGGCTATATCATTTTCACTCTAGAATAGCAGAGTGTTGGAAATCAAGTATTTAATCACACCTCTGTCGCAGGAAGTAAACACAATAAGTGAAAAAATTAAGACACCCTCGATGAATAATCAGGTCTGTCTAAAAAAATGTTTATAAATCAATGCTGAATCTTATTTTGAAAAGTTTAAAAAAAAAAAAGGTGATTTTGTAAAAAACAAATAAATAAACTGAAAGATCAACTACTACTTATAATTCTACTCAAAGATAAAAGGTCCTGAACAAAAACTAATATTTTAACCTAGGTCAAAGTTTGGACCTCCTGCCTCCTATTAGCTATTTTTGCTCCTTTGGCTGATATTGTGTCATTGAGATACTTTTTAGTGGAATCTACCAGTCCCTTAAATGTGTTGAAATTTCTTGTCTTAAAAGTGTTGATTCAGTTTATTAAAATAGGAGAGTAATTTAAAAAATTGAAATATATTTGAACGTTTGAACAAAAAATTATAGTGAATATGAACTTAATATTATGATCATTTAGTGATCAATACTGAACCAAAACAAGTAAAAAAGAAAGCGGGAAAAATAGAAAAATTGAGGGAGTTCTTTGGTGTTTCCTTAAAAATGAAAAAAGTCGGTTTACAAAACATGTTTTCTGTTATAAACTCTGTTGTCAGTAAAGATGAACCTTCACAGGTGTGTCTCATGGATTTTTCATATTTTCTGAACCCTCAAATCCTACACTTTGTTTATGGAGCCCATTAGAGGTGTTCACGTGATAGGTGCTTGCTCCTTAAGGGCACTGAACAATGGCGTCACCCGTACGATAGACCTGCCCCACACATGACTATTGTACATACCGTTTTATGATTTTCCTTAAGGTGGTTGTAGAAACCTCAAGGGTACATACAAGGAAGCCCCCCCATCTCTACAACCTTTCAGGGTCCCGGACAACCCAAAAACTCACAGAACCTGTGCAGGTCAACCCAAGTGACTAAGGCTTTGGTAATGATCCAAACCACTACTTCAGTCTTCTTCCTCTGAGATCAGAAAGTCCTGAGCAGCCACACATAATCATTTCTTAATATCAACATCTTCAGATTCTTTCACACGTTGCAATAAAGCAAAATCATTTTTTACCCGAAGCACTACGTTTTGTAAAATCTCTCTCCCGACAGCATCCTCATTTGTTTGGATCATGGCCACAAACCGGCACCACGAGTTGCTGCAAACTTAAAAAGCAGCATGAGGTGACGGCGCCCGCCTCTCTAATCTGTATGCTTTCCGATAGGGAGCCTTAAATCCCAGAGTCTGCCCGTGTGCCAGGGAAAAACAAAGGCCTCACATAATAACAAATCTCAGCCATATTTCACACAGCACTTTGATTTTTGCTTTGTTACCCAAGCACGAACCTTCTGGCTGCGCTGGGGATCGAGGGGAAGGAGGAGGAGGAGGAGGGGTGGCGGGGGGGACAAGCGGAGTCGAGGGACAGACAGAGAGCCTGTTTGTTTACTGAGCATAAGTAAAGCAAGTAATTACTCCAATGTTTGCACGCAGGTAATGGTGAGGAATGTGTTTATGTTCTCTGTCATAACTGCTTCATTTTCTGGTGGCTTCATTTCCAACTTGCTGACCCTGATCCGACTTCTTCTGATAATTGACTGGTTAGATGTCGTTTCATTCAAGTTTCTGTTACTCTGGGGGTTAAACGTACAACAGCCAGGAAACCACCACTTTGAGGTGTTGTCCTATGCACTCCTATGGAGGGTTGACCCTACAGCCACGTCAAGGTACCAGTACGACCATATGGCCTCGTCAAGGGACCAATACGACCCTACAACCTCATCAAGGGACCAGTATGAACCTACGGCCACATCAAGGGACCAGTACGACCATATGACCTCGTCAAGGGACCAATATGACCCTACAACCTCGTCAAGGGACCAGTATGACCCTACGGCCACATCAAGGGACCACTACGACCATATGGCCTCAACAAGGAACCAATACGACCCTACAGTCTCGTCAATGGACCAGTATGAACCCACGGCCACGTCAAGGGACCAGTGCGACTCTACGGCCTCGTCAAATGACCAGTATAACCCTATGCGCACATCAAGGGACCAGTATGTCCATATGGCCTCGTCAAGGGACCAGTATGACTCTGCGGCCACGTCAGGGGATCCCATGAAAATTGAACAAAGAATGATCCGGTCTGTGTTTGGTGTATTGTGAGGTATTCATAAGACTAATGTAAGTTGTACGCATTTGTTACTTACAAGTGATGCTGTCATTTGATTGGCCCCATGCACTGATCCCTTACTGACTATGTGCAAATGCCCCTTGCAGTGGTGTCCAGGAATAGATACCCACAGGATCTCCACACAAATTTCAGGATGATTTTCTGTCAAATTTTCTGCTTTCAAACAGTCAATCCACACGCAAAGAACACACATTTGTTATTTAAGCCAACACATTCTCACTCCCAACTTGTCACATATTGATATTTTGGGTGTCCCAAACTCATTTTTTGATGTGCCAGCTATTCCTATTAACTCGTGGGTCCCGAACCTCTATGTTGTGAAACGGAACCAGTCCAGTACCGGGACGCGGAGGACACCAGTAACTTAAGCCAGTAACGGTGCCCTAACCATAACCTAGTACAGGTTCACGTCCGGTATAGCATCCGGTTCGTGCTTGGAACCTCATCTGATACCAGTTTAGGTCCCGTAACACATCCAGTACCGGGATAGGGTACCAGGACTGGGTTCTGAACCAGACATCAAATATGTGACGACTTGGGG
Source organism: Oryzias javanicus (assembly GCA_003999625.1). Classification (NCBI taxonomy): domain Eukaryota; kingdom Metazoa; phylum Chordata; class Actinopteri; order Beloniformes; family Adrianichthyidae; genus Oryzias; species Oryzias javanicus. The sequence goes on from CM012454.1 coordinate 21,306,509, forward strand.
ATGAGAATGTGTTGTGTAAATAGCACCAACAGGCACCTTACGCACTCTGCAGGATTGACAAATGAAAAATGTGTACGACAACCCTTACTTCTCCTTGTGTGTTGTATATGTTTTTGCTGTGACCTGTCTCTTGCAGCATTCCTGAAGTAAAAAATCAGCATTACCATTTTTGCTCTTTAAGCTTACTAAGTGGTCTACAACGTTGAAATTTCACGAGTTGACACCGCCTTCGATAACATACGTTCAAACAACCAATTTCGAAGACAAGTCTATGTAAAAGTGAAACTCAGACTTTAGAGTTCAAAACTATGACTTGCATGAGTAGCTACACACATTTCTAAGTCAGTTTTGGGGCCATTGAACCTAAAGTTAAACCACTTAAACTTTGACCAGTCATGGACTGGGTTATCGTAGTGAAGAATGTAGGGCCTTCATTTTACTTTCACGAAAGCGCCAATCGCTTGAAAATTAATTATTTAGGAGAACTTGATAATTGCAATCTGTGAATTCTATGGCGCCAGGTCTTTATTTCAGAATAGAGCTATGAAAGCTCACTAAGCCTCTTCCACTTGTAGATACATGCTAGTATCATACAACGACTTTCCACATTCCGAGCTAAACATGCCCTGTGCGAACATAGCGTCAGCCTTCATCCTTTTGTTTCTGGTTTGCACACCCGCCTACATGTATTAGTATGTGTTACACACTCAGTGGTGGTGGCCTCTGGCCGGGATGGAAGCATCCTCTCACAGAATGCCCAAGCAGATTCATTTACCACGAGAAACGTCCACACAACCCGTAAAAATGACTCAGAATTTCCTTTTCATTCGTCTCTAAAACAGATGGATATGTTCCTGTGACACAGAGCAGTCTCTGAGCTGAAACTAAACACTCTAATCTGTCATTTTCTCCATATTTTCCTGGTTAAGAAGCTCATGAATTTATTGCTAGTGAGACTTAAAGGGATACATGGCTGAATAGAAGAGCCATGACTCAGTTTTTTCCCCCCTCTCTTTGAATGCAGTTCTCTGTTGTCACACTCAGAAAGAAAGAGTGCATGGTGAATCTATTATCCAAGGATTCTTCAAACCATTTTTGCTGGAGGCAAACAGGACTTTGGAAAAGCCTGTTTTAAGAGAGGTTGGTGATTTGAAGCTATTTTTGGACCCAACTTTCTGCTTCTTTACTGCACGCCTCTTTAGCTCCATCCATCTCCTTAGTCAGGCAAGAAGGGAACATCCCACAACTGCAACACTTCTCTGCACACAGGTATTAACAGAGTTCACTTTCAAACCTGTCAGTGAGCGAGTGTTCCCTGTGACTCAAATTGTCTCGAAAAAAAAAAAGAAAAAAACAAATTTAGCTTGACTAACAGTTTTTGTAACACAGACGTTCAATCCACATCCTTCCTCAACCAACCTGCCAGAGCTGTTTACTCACAAGCTTTCCAGCTCTAATCCGGGCTTTATCGCTAATGCATGTTAGCTGTTATCCCAAAATTGCAAAGAATTAGCTTGTGTTAGCAAATAAAATGTCAGAGAAAACATATTTTTGGAATTAAATGAGCAAAGAAACAATACATCAAAAACAGAATTCAGCTGGTGTTTACCTCCAAAACATATATTAGATATTGTGCTATAATCAACATAAATTATATTTAACTTTTGTTAGCGTGCAAAATATTGGTTTAAAAAATGTTAAAATATAGAAAAACCTTTTTTAAAAAAAGGTGGAATTAGTTGGTTTTCTAAAAAAGCTAGATTCCCTCCAAAACTACTGTATAAGCTAACAAGTTAACCATTGTGGTCTCATTAAAAAGTGCTAGTTAGCTTATATTAGCATGCAAAACATTGGTTTAAGAATATTGATTAAAAAAATTATTTATTTCCAGGAAACTTTTACATAAAATTGAATCCAATTGCCTATTTACTGTAAAAAATACACTACAGCAAAACTTTATGCTAACCACATGTTAGCTATTTTGCTCTAATTAAAAATAAACTATATGTGTGTAAAATATGGGTTCAAAAAAATGCTAAAATTTTGCAAATATTTAAACAATAGATGATTCCAGTTGGTTTAAAAAAAAAAAAAAGAAAGAAATTAAGCTAATTCTAAAACTCCTTGCTAACATGTTAGCCATCGCATCCGGATTAAAGAAAAATTGGAGGACAGGATTCGGACGGGGACGCCAAAATAATGATCAAACAAATCAAATGGAGAACCACAGGTGAGTGGGTGGTTACCTTAAACCAAAAAGAACAAAAAAAAGTGAGGGCTCAAAATTAAGATGGTCTAAACTGTCTTAATCCAACTTGTGCAAATTGTCCCAAAAGAATATCGGTTTAACAAATATTAAAAAAATATTAAGCATTTAAACGAATTCTTAGCTAACATGTTAGCTATCGTACTCATACAAATAACTAGATGTTAGCATAAAACTTCGTAGCACCTCTTTTTTAGAGATTGTTTAGGATGAGCAACAACTATCTTATAATAGAGCTAACATGAATAAAAGTCAACACTTACTACAGTCAAACTTACTGCTATGACATGTTAGCCGTTATTTTTTTTTAATGTCAACTATCAGCAATGAGTAGTTCTAATGCTTATCAGCTCAATTAGAGCTAAAAATATGTTGTGTGCTTAATGTATATGTCCTATAAGGGTGAAATGTAGCCAAAACGCCAAATATTTACAAGCTACTGGTTCTGCTTTGTTAAATTAAAAGTACATTTCAACATATACATTATTAAAGAATAATGTAATGATGCAAAAGTCAATAATATGTGGTTGCTTTTTAGATTCGTTTCTACTGGAGAACTCTATTAGCTATATCTGTCTTACCATCCCCCATCAAAACAAAAAACTTTAACGTTACTTTAACGTTCAATATTTTCCATTTTCCCCAGCTGGTCCCGGCCTGTTTTTCTGTGATTTACTTTGTATCATTGAATGAAGAGATTTTCAAAAGATGGCATTGATAAAGCAAAACAGAAAACCTTTTTGCGCATCACCATCCGGGGTTATTTCAGTTGATGAGTCTGAATTCGTTTGCCAAGTGAGAGGAAATATAGAGGAAAGCCAATCGATAACTTTAAGGTCAAACCAGATGTTTTTATTAAATACCAGGAAGCTGTCAAACCCAACTGACAGACTACTAGAAGTTGCTTTGGAGGAAGTGTGCAGTGGAGGGAAAAGAAGTTGATGGAGTGAGCGGAGGTGAGGGGGTTACAAGAAGCCTGATGGTCTGTAAGCGAATACAAGAGCAGGGGGGGTCTGCTGTGAACAGTTGCTGTTATTAAGGAGCTGTGTGAGGGAGAGAGATGACTGGTCTGGGAGTTGTTTAGAGGAGCAGTGTGGGAGATTTAGGGAAGCAGGGTGCAGGTGTTCCAGTGCCCTGGTCAGGACCTGCTGCCTCCCAACACAAGTCTTGCCATCTACACCACCTGAACCAACAGCTCTGTCACTCGGTGGGAGTAGTCCTTCTCCAGCTGTTCACCCTGCTTTCCTGCCAATTTAGGACCCAAATCCGAAAAACTGGAAACAAACAAGCCAAGAAACTAAACCCAATTGGGATGAAATTAAAAAACAAATTCAGAATCATCAAAGTCCGAAAATGTGACATAACTAACTCTGGAATTGAAACAAAAATAAAATTCTGATGCTCCATTACTAGTCTTTTCTATTTTTAAAAAGTGCTCAATCACAACAAGAGCAATCCCAGTGGAACAGTCCAAAACTTCTTAACCCTTGTGCCATCCTAGATATGTTGACGTTGGGAGTGGGGTCATATGGACCCCACAAGAAAGTTCACTGAACTTTTTGTTTTCATTCTTTTTTTCTATCTTCACTAGTGTCCATGGCGGATAGGAAATCCAGTCCACCTTCATCCATATTTGTCATGGGATGGATAACATGTCAATGTAAGGCTTGGGTCATCTGGACCCCATAAGATAGCAAAAGGAACAAAAGGTATCCAGTTTCCCCATCACCAAACAAGTATAAAGTTAAAGTCACATTTTGGATTGTCTGGATTGGCCAAGAGTTGTGAGGAGGATTGTCCACATGGTCAAGTTACAAATATCTCGTGAACAGCACTTCTGGACCACTTGCAAAGTTTACAGGATTTAAGGAGAGTTGAAAACATAAAAATATCCATACAAAACAACTACTAACACCAAATTTTATCTTTGCTCGCCCTTAAGTTTTGTCTGATGCTACGTCCATATTAGGTTCAGTAACACATGGGGCGGTAGGGCAGTCGACTCCAGATCATGGGTTTGATTCCAGCCTTGCGCACACATGTGCAGAAGTGTCCTTAGGCAAGACACTGAACCCCTAATTGCCTCTGGTGGAAGGTTGGCACCAGTCTTCCATAAGCTTCCAAGGCAAAGATGCATTTCAGGCTTCTGCGTTAATAACTCTTTCATTGACACGTTGCTTTCCGAGTCTTTAAGTCTGTTTTTGTTGTAAGTCTATTGTAAAATGCTTGCAAGGCTAATGGTTGCAGGGAATTGAATACGACTCGAATAATTGCTTGCCGAGTGGTATCTCCTTGCGGAGATACATGCTAACTGCAGGCAAAAAATGGGCAAATCTGTTGCAGTCCACAGGATTTAGGAGGGTTCAAAAAATAAATCTATGTGACACACCTGCGTCTAAACTAATTTACCCTTCCTGTTGCATTCCTCTGATGCTATATTTACACCAAGTACAAAAAAAACGAGTCCAAGCGACTACTTCCAATGAATACTGCAGTTTACACACCACTACGCAATTCTCTATGTCTGTTTTCAGGCTTTTGGTCATGAAGAAGGAATTGATATTTGCTGTTAGTGCCTAACTGGAACTCTATTCATATATCGGAATAGAGCTGTGAAAGAGAAAGCCTGGAGCAAGATGGGCGGGATTTGCACCACTCTGACATTTCACTTCTTCCAACTGTGAGTACATGTGTTAGTATCGGAGCGAACACTATAAGCGCATTTAAGAAAACCTGTTTAGTACGTTCTTGAATGAGAATCACATTCCGGTGTGTTAGTAGCTTGAATGTCCACTACAACCTGTTACTCACAGGATCCCGGTAGGAGAAATTAGTGTAAATGTTTTTCCTCTATGAGATTACCGAGTGGTAGGGCTGTGTATTGGCTGGCGATACGATACGTATTGCAATGCCTGGCTCACGATTCAATATGTATCGCGATATATCCCAAGACTGCACCTTTTTTTAAAGAGTATGACTTTGACATTTTTTTTTCACCTAAATAATAATTCATTGTAATACTCATTTTATCTGAAGATAACAACATCAAGAACGGCCACTGTATCTCATATACAAGCCGCTTTTACCCAAGCCAAGTCATGGTGCTTTTCTTTTGGTAAATTAAGAAATATTTGCTCTTAAAGGAACCAATCAACATTGTCTGGTTTCCACAGTAATATATTTTTTGGCATAAGAATAAAAAATGTAGAAAACAAAAGTAAGATATATATCGCCATGTCGGCATTTTAAAACGATAAAAGTATCGCCAAATGAAGTATCGTGATATATAGCCGAATCGATTTTTGGTCTACGATCTTGACATTTTATACAGGGCATCTGCGGTGGTATTTAGCCTTAAGGGCAGTTGAGATTAAAGCTTTAGGCGACAAAAGCATAGTTACAAGACTGACTACTGTCAGTCACTTCTTTGAACTTTACAAGTAACACAATTCAGCTGAAAAAACAAAAAAAAAAACCCACTTGTTTTTATTTCATTTTCTGTCAATACATAACAATGTTTGTCCTATAAAACCGGCGCACAGGCTCAGGACTGCATCTGCTTAACGGGTCTTGGCCAATCAAGCGATCATTTTCAGATAAATCAAATTCAGTTCAGGTAAAATTTCCAAAACAGCCCCCAGCATGAAGCGGCTCCCAAACATCCTGGATCAATAACTCATAAACAAAACGTTGTCAAAACACAGACAATGCCGCCGTTCGACTGTAGGTACACACGGAGCAGCAAACTCATTTCTATGAAAATGAGCCGTGCCGGGAGTCAGTCAGATAGTGTTTGAGTGCATCAGACGGAGCGATATGTGCAGGGGAGCATCTGCAAAGTGTGAAGCTGAAAAGAGCAACAGCTTTTTTTTTTATCTCTCCTGTGAGATAAACAGGGCAGACCACAGCCAGTTTTCAAATTAAAAGAGGGAAAAACCAAATGTTTGTGGCTCTGAAAAAGAAAATCAAATTCGGACATTTGAGGGAAGCAGATGAAATGCGTCTTCTAAATGTTTAATTCTACATTTCAACCACTTTTAATGCGATGCTCCTCTTAACTATCAGGAAATATAGTGATTTTCAGCTGCAGTACATATTATAATAAAGGGAGGGAAGCGCCTGTATGATTATCCATTCCTCTGAATTCGTGTTATTCCCGTGATTATCAAAATGTTGAGAGTGGTTCACTGATCCACATGAATCACAACGGATTTTTGGATATCAGATCTGTTTCCAGTCAATATCTTTGGTGAAATGAGTCGTGCAGCATCTGTCCTTGTTCAATCCATCCATCCACACATCCCCAAAGCTCATTTACGGCCTCTGAGGCGATCAGTCTCCTTCTGTTGGCTGGCCTTGGTGTCTTTCTTTGAATGGCTTTGTGCTTATCTCTATCTATTCTTTCTTTTTCTTTTTTGTCCAATCCTCTGCAGCAGCAATAAAAAAGGGGAAAGTAACAACATAGTGGAGAGAAAACTCAATATGGGGAAAAGAAGAATTTAAAAATGAATCAAATTAGTGGTGATAGATTAAATAAATGGCTTGAGGGGGATATTATAAGAAGGTTGCACCATTCTAATGGTGGCTTTAGGAAACCCTATAGATTCAGTAGCCCACATGCACGCAACCTGCTTGTTACTTTATTGTTGTCCATAGCCCAGCACTCTCAGTATCGTAGATAATTGTGTGAATTATAGAGAGCATTCACACTATAGTGTTCTCTTGCTCCTTTCCGTTTGGTTTTGGAATGTAGAAACTCACAAAAAAAAAGATATTTTCAGTAATTTCAGCAATCTTGGTATCAAACATTCAGCTCGTTAAGTACATTATTGCTTGTATTTTGGGTATTTATAAACTTTATAGTTTTTGAAATACTGAGCAAAATAGTTTCAAAAAGAAATAAATACAAAAGTCTTCACATTTCAAAATTTTAAGTAGATTAAAAACAAGCCTTTAAATATATTCATGGACTGTTTTAATGATTCATATTAATTAAATAAAAAATTGAGTTTAACCAATAGTTTAGCAAGATACTAACTTTTTTGACTAATTTAGTTTACTGAGGGTTTTGGTGCTAATTTGGAGTTTAGCTAGTATTTAAGCAAGAAGCTAGCAATTTTTTGACTAATTTGGCATCATACTTTTTTGCTAATATTTTAACGTATTTCAGCTACTTTGTTATCTACTAAAGTTTTTTAAGCTAATTGAGAGTTCAGCTCATATTTTAACAACATGCTAATGTTTTTGACTAATTTAGTTTACTGAGGATTTTAAGGCTTTTTCGGAATCTAGCTAATATTCACGCGACACACTAGCTATTTAATTTGGCACCTACTGAGGTTTTTAATGCTGTGTAGCTGCGGTGCAGCTAATATTTTAGCAACGTGCCAACGTTTTTTGCTAATTTGTTATCTACTGGGTTTTTTTTAGGCTAAAATAAAAGTTTAGTTACTATTTTAGCAACAGGCTATTGTAGTTGAGTAATTGAGTTTACTGAGGATGGTTAGGCTATTGTGGATTTTAGCTAATATTTAAGCAAGAAGCTAGCTATATTTTGACTAATTTGGTATAAACTGAGACTTTTATGCCTATTTGTAGATTAGCTACTATTTTAGCAACATGCTATCGTTTTTCAGCGACTTTGTTATCTACTAAGGTTTTTTAGGCTAATATTTTAACAGCATGCACATGTTTTGGACTAACTTAGTTTACTGAGTAGTTTTAGGCTATTTTTGGACTCTAGCTAATATTTAAGCAACGCACTAGCTGTATAATTTGGCACCTACTGAGGTTTTTAAAGCTAATTTGCAGTTATGCTAATATTGTAGCAACGTGCTAACGTTTTTGGCTAATTTGTTATCTACTGGGGGCTTTTTTAGGCTAATTAAAAATGTAGTTACTATTTTAGCAACAGGCTATTATAGTTGAGTAATTTAGCTTACTGAGGATGATTAGGCTATTTTGGAGTTTAGCTAATTTTTAAGCAACAAGCTAGCTTTTTCTTTTTAGCGAGTTGTTTGTGAATGGGTCTGTGACTATGAAGCACTTTGGGTCTTCGAAGGAAGGTAAGAACCGCTATACAAATATATGCCATTTTACCATTTTATGAGATGACAAGATGTTTATCACCAAATTTAATTATAAAATCATTTCAAAATGAAATAAAGTGATTATACCAATATTGGAAAATACTAGGGTTGTCCATTGGTTGGGCTCTAACGATACGACACATATCACGAGGCAGTACTACGACGATATTTTACTTTTTTTTATTTTTTTATTTTGACTCAGATAAAACTTTATATGAATGTGAATACATTTTTCACATGTATAATTGAAAAATTCCTTTAATTTAATAATCAGAACAATGACAATTTTGGCTAAAGATGTCCTAGATCTATCTATAAATAGGATCGCACATTCTTCATATTGCTACATAAAGTAGGTTTCTGTCAAAGGAGGACTAATGCAGTACAAAAAGATACGAAAAGCACTGCAGTGTAACACAAACCTGTGCATAGACGACAGTCACAACAAGCTAAAGTAGCTTTTTAGGCCATAAAAATAGCATCAGGCACACATCAGAGTTCCTTCAAGCATGTAAAGAGCTTGTGTTTTACATTCTCAAAATACTGACAAAAGCTGTTTTTTTTTACAGCACTTTCGTCCAGTTCATTAAAAAACATGTTTTTTACGCTCCGAAACCTATTAGAGAATGCCGCTTTTACAGTGCACTGGTGAGATGCATAAAATGGCCCATTTTACATGGTCTGGAGCTGGAAAAACCAGCGTTTTTACAGCCCGTTTCTCTGGGGTAATGAAGCCTTCCCTCTGTTTTGAATAGCCAATAAGTTTAAACTTCTTGTAGCCAATTAGTGGGGACTTTCTGCGAATTAGACATGAATTGTAGTTCTTGCACAAGATTAAATATTTATTTCCCCTTGGACTCTGATCACCTTGTCTTATGTTTTAAATTGGTTTACTCGTAAAAAGAGCCTCGCTAGATAAAAGTGATTTTAATGGGAATCCAGTGAAAATTGAGGAAAATGAAGGCACTTCTGGCTCTCGGTAATGGTGGTTGTTGTGCGCCTGTGTTGCTGCGATGTGTGTTTATAGTGTACGTTTGTGTTTGGCTGTTTGAAGTGTGCTTATCTGAGTCAGTATGTCCATTTATTTTTGCCTCGTTCGCGAGTGTGTGGTGATGACTCATTAGTTCTTCCTGAATTTGGAGCATCTCCATTTCAAACTTTAATCATAACATGTAACCCCAAACCACAGAAGAGGCAGCGTGTCGAGAGAGATGAGGATGAAGGTAATGAGAGCTGGAAGAGAGTTCTTTGGAAGTGATTGATCCAAATCGACTGACTTACAATTCAAGACAAATCTTTACCCAATTGAATTTTTATCATTTTTATTAAATCAGCACTTTTGATTGGTTATAAAAGGTACATTTAACTAGTATATTAAACTGAGAAAGGTTAAAGCTCGGTAAAAAAACATGGGTTGTTACATTAATCAGAAAAGCAGTTTTTACCTAAAAGTGTAAAAATAAAACCCAATAAAATTATTGATTGAAGACTTTATTTTACGTTTTTTTTAATTAAAAATGGATTCAAATGAAGCACTCCCATTTTATATGTGGTTAACCGTTTTACACTAGAGCTTTATGTCCGAATTACATGAAGGATCAAGGAAGACAATGTCAATTTTAGCTCCCAATAACACTAACATATGCAACTTTACGTTTGTAAAGCGTTGGTGAAGTCATAAAATATTTAAATTCGAAAATGTTTTGCATGTCAGTGCAAATAAACAACTGTAATTAACGGTCGAGTGTGCCTAATTTAGATGTTCCCGGTGCCAACTCCAGAGACTTTTATAGATTTGAAAATTAGCTTTCCAGTAGAACAAATTTTGCATTATAAGAAAAAAAAGAAGCAAACAAATAAAAGCTATAACGATTTCTCTACGAAGTGGTGGAAATGTGGAGACTATATTGGAAGACGTTATCAACCTAAATGTGAGTTTTTCAACAAATTTGACAGATTTTAAGAAAAAGCTAAAATTTTACGATGACTGGATCATTTTTAGGGCTGGGTTGATAAAATTATCCATCTGAATCGATCTAAGCTTAATAGATCAATAATCAAAAAGTAGAGATCGATTTAAAGCATAATGCTAAAGTCAGCTTGCTCGATGCCAAAATATAATGGTATTTCCCAAAGGACGGCTAATGCTAACGCTCAGTATACCTAAACATACATTGCTGACTAAATTAGCATCTTTATAAACTCAGACATTAATTTTCCAAACTCTTTAACTCAATTTTTTCTAAGTAACCATTGGTGGTCTAAAACATGTTTTTTGCTCATACTTTCTTCTTTCTCTGGAATAAGGTGTAATGCTATATCGCCACCTAGTGGCCAAACTGAAACACCCTCCAGGAGACATGGAACAATTGTTGAAGCTTCTCTGTATGTTATTAACAATTTCATTATAATTTCACTAATAACAGAATGTGAGCTGTATCAGATTAATAAATAATCTTCAAAACAGATATAGATTATTAATGTATTTCTAAACAAATTTGTCTAAATGTGTAAACTGTGAAAACTCAAAATTGAATAAAATTAAGTGGTGATACTCACCCTTAAGGATTTTTCTCTAAACGTTAACATCAGTCGATGGTTTGAGATTTTACAATGTGCAAATGTCTCCACATGGCAGTAGTCTATATTAAGGGCTGCTGGCCACCAGTTGCCCGGTAGAATAAAAAGTGGGCCCTTCTGCAAGCCTGACTGCAGCCGTCTACATTTATGGGCATGCCAAAGATTAAAAAAAAAAATTGTACAATGGCATGAAACCTTGAAGATTCTGCCAATGCCTCCTATCACGCGGTGGCGTTACCATAGCCTTACGCGAAGAACTGAGAACCGGTGCGTAACAGAGCCAGCTTTCCCGCCTTTGTTAACCTATGGTTTGGTTCACGGTCTATTATTTTCCTTAGGAAGTGAGCAATCTGCGTCAATCCTGGCAAGAAGTTACGACAAGACACGAGAAAATCCGGTCAATTTTCGAAATATAAGTAATTTTTCCAAATAAAATACCACTTCCGGTGTGAACCTGTGTTACACTTTTTTGGCATTCAGTCACCCTAAGAAACCAGGGTATTCAGATCATATACATGCACCAATTTGTCATGAAAATCTATGGAATCCATGACAAAACCTTTGAAAAGAGTTGTCGTACTTTAGCTTGCCTCAATAATTTTTGACATTTGAGGAAAGGCCTCGTTAATATCCTGAATTGTGGGAAATATTTGCTTTAAGTAAACTCTCATCTGTGGGTTCTCATCATTTTTCCAAGTCTAATAGGTTTGTTGTGACATGATCAATTCCTTTCTTGGCAGAGGAGCTCAGCTGTCCTTGCCGGTCCCTTCACTTCATTACCGTTCGATGCCCAGCCAACGATGGCGCAGCGTCCACTCTGCTGATGGCGATGCTGGCTAATATCTGCTCATCCTGTCCCCACATTACACTGTGACACGAGGACCGTGGGTAATATGTGGCCGGAAAACGCAGAGTCAGGACTAATGGAAGCCTTGGGGACCAGACGCTGTTTATAGCCACCAAAGTGTCACATTTTGAACTGAGCTTTTTACCTAAATAGAAATACACTATCTCACATTCAAAATACAGCAGAGTCAGCTCTTTCTTAACATTATATGCTTGGTTAACTTGGGCTACAATCTTTATAATTAAACTTCACATCAGCAAATCTTACTGGTAGAAATAAAAAAAATAAATGAGGCACTTGTTGATTTTTGTTAAGAAGGGAAAATTGTATTTTGCTTAAAGGCAAATGTTGACACCACAAGTACGAACTGGCAGAGGAGACGGTGACAAATACAATCAGAACAGCAGGTAATAATCATCATTGAAGACCTCATGAACTCTTTTCATATAGGCCAAAAGGGACTCTTCATAATCAGCTCGCCAATAAATCAAGAAAGGAGCCAGTTTTTAATCGTTTCAGCCCTTTTCACTTTAGGGTCAAGTATTTACGATCCAACATTAATCCAAACTTCACATTTATCCAAAATGCCATCTTGTCTGTTTGTTCCTGCAACAGAGCTGACTGAATTTGCACCGCTGAGGGATCCTTAACCTATGAAGCTAAACCTTCCTCCACTTGCAACTCCGGCTCCTCTTCACAGGATCTTGAAACGTGCCCGCTGTGGCCAAGAGGAGGCTGCCGTTGTCATTATCATCTTTACTCAAGTAGGAAGTGACTCGTGTTGTCTAATCAGCGGAGGCCATCTTGACTCCACGCCTCTCTGACTTGATCTCCCACCACTTGGCTACGGTGAAGAGCAGCATAAGTGGGAAGAGTATGCCTGTGATTGAGCCAAAAATCGTCTTGCTTTCTTCCCAGGTGTGTTATTCAGCGTGTCTTTGGTTCCAGATCAGGATTTATTAGGGCAGGCTTCTTTTATTTTTTTTTTTTAATTTTTGGTTCCTTCCTAAGCCTTTGGGGGGCCTCCTAGCACCCCTCTACGCGAGTTTGTGTCAGAACTTCTTTTGTTATTCAAGAGACCAGAACAAACAAGCTTCGTTTGGGCCACCACAAGAGCACTCCAGTTGTAAAGCCAACATTTTAAAACACTTCTCTCTTTGACCTGCTTCAATCTTCAGTGCAAATTCATTCTGTAAAGAAGACGATGACACATTTTTGTGGCGTTTTTCAAACAGGTGTTGCAATGACTTTACAGGTGCCTTTAGGCCAGAATAGTATAACATAAAGATAGGCAACTCCTGGATTATTCCTGGATTTTTTTACAGTATAGCCTGCTCTGGAATATTCTTATTGACTGGACACACCTGAACCAGGTAATCAGTAATGAGTAGGGCTTCAGTATTTGTAAATGATGCAGACACAGCATCACTTGAGGCCTGGAATTCTCAAAGGTACCAACAATTTGAAAAGTGATCACAAAGGAGAAATTCATATTTGCGTTTGTACCCTACCACCAAGTCTTTCATATATTGGAACAAAGAAAGAAAGAAGAAGCCTGGAGGAAAAGTTTTACCGCTTTGACGAGCCTCTTTCAACTGTACTTACAGGTTGTACTATCACATGCCTGGTGTATACATAGACCAGGGGTGTCAAACATACAGCCCGTGGGCCGTATCTGGTCCACCAGGTGGCATAATCACTCATGAAAGGAAAAAGATATAGGGTTGTTGAAAAAATAAGCAAATTTCTAGCCCATCCCTGTAACGAGTTATGGTTCTGTAAAGAAATGACCGCAATGCACAATTCCACCGCTAGGGGGAGCAAAGGAAACGGAAGACCAGAATAAATACAAAAACGTTGTATGGTCCCAAAATGGCAAAATCGCATGATGTCCGTACTGCGGAAAAATGGAATTGGCATCATTCCGTTGGAACCTGATGTAACAAGATGGCATCAAGGCTTGTTTTCTGCATCTCTATTCATGTCAATGGTGTATACGCAGCATAAGGCTCATAACCAGAGTATTTTAGTCCAGGATCTCAGGACATTTATGATAAAAAGAACCATGATATTACATTCAGAACTGAAAGAATCATAAAAAACCAAAGAACACTTAAATAAATATATTTTTCTCCATCTATTCTTTCAGCTCAGAGTGTGAAGATGCTCATTAGTGGCATGTACCTCCAGACTTGACATCCAGCACCATCAGCACTTGGTTTCAACATACTCTTCCCAGAATTCCAGTGTCATCAGGAATGAACTCCGTGTTCAATATTTTCCCAAACAGACAAAAAAAGGCAGCTTTTTCTTCTGCACTACTCCGCCGATATCTCCTTTTATTTGTTGATCACTGTCGCCTTCCGGAGCCACTTAACATAATTTACGTCCCGTTAAATTTGTTGATGTACTGCACCTCTACGAAACGCTCTATAATTCGGTTACGCTTCAAAAACCAATTTAAGTCCCAGATATTGCAAATTCTTTCTCGCCGTTTCAATGTTTGGCTACGAAAAACTCTTCGGGGAAATTAGCCGATCAAATGAAATCAGATAGATTGTCACAAGTGAAATTATGGATCTATCGCACTAACTCACTTTAATATGGATTTCTTGAATGAACATGGATCTCCTGATATTTTGCACACGGCATAATTTGCAAGACTGTACCCCCCCCCCCCCGCCCTCCATCCCCCTCCCCTCCTTTTCCTATCAGTCTGCAGTCGATTCCAGGCTGCAACAAACTAATCATGTCGTGTGGATGCAGAACCGTGGAGATGACCCGCTGTGCGGTCTCCAAAACGGTCAAATTGAACAGCTGACTGAAGGAACTGAACCCCGTCGGCTGATGGCTCGCCGGCGTTATTAGCTTCCTATTGGCTGCTTCTATGTGCCATGAATGACAAATAGCTGTGTGGCACGTTGAGGCTGAACCACATTTGTGTTTGCATGTTGTGTTTTTACGTCATGTTGGGCCTCAAATGTATGTAAACTCTACCATGCAGAACTTCTGTCTTCCCTATGCTTCTTTTTCTTTCACTACGCTCTATATTGTCCAAGTTCTACACATTAAACATACATTTGGCTTCAGTTCTGAGTAAGGAATAAATATAGAAATTTCTATTTCAGTGTCTATAATAATTTTCCTTCCTGTCAAACGAACCAGTTGAGATTTCTATGATTTAGACATTGAGCGGTTGTCATGAGAAAGTACCAAGTATTATTTTTTAAGGAAGACTTTGAGCAGGCCGGCACAGGTGTATAGTGAGTAGAACTCCAGCCTTAAAGGAAGAAAGAACTGGTTTGAATCCCAGTCGGGTCCTTTCTCAGGGGAGTCTCGAGTTTACCTCCCTCATGTTTACCAACATGATTTATTAGTGATTCTAAATTGCCCTGAAGTGTGAGTGTGTAGTTGTGTGTCCTAGCAACAAACTGGTGTCCTGTCTAGGGTGTACCCTACATTCCCCCAAAAGGAACTGGAATTGGTTGAGAAAATGGATGGATAGAGATTTACAGCAAACAAACAAGATGACGCCAGAAACGATCTCTAGCCGGATGCAGAAATTTTGGAGCTTTAGTCGCTTGCAAAGCAGAAATTTGATAGGAAGTGGTTGCGTTAAAGTGCGCTGTGAACATGACTTTACAAAAAAAAGACACACTACTTACTGTAGAGCACATTTACACAACCAATACTACAAAAATGACAGACATTTAAAGAGAGAGCATTTGTTTAAGTGTGGAAACAACACAAATTTAAACAAAGATGAAAAAAAAAACTATAAAGGTCACCCGTAAGAAAAACTATATCACAGAAATAGGCTTCACTAAAACAGACGATAGAAAATGCTAGAAACATGTCAAATCTGAGTGTAACTACTTCAAAACTGACTACAATCCGCTACAAAATATCTTTCGCTGGAAAAGGATGGAAAATCAGCAGTCTATCTTCTCAATTTCTCCTGAAGTGCAAGAAATCTTTGTGTTTTTTTCTCTATAAAAGCAGTTGGAAAGACATTTGGTCAGTGTAAAAGTGATATCATTATCTCTTTCAGAAATACATGAAACATATTTTTCTATGTATACATCTAAAGCTACATAGAGCCCCATTATCACATCAATAGGCAGTACTATATTATATGGTCTGTTGATGTTTGTACAAATAGACTTAAGTGTCTGAAGACTGACCGGATGATTCTGGTTCCTAAATAGGACTTTTATTTAAAGAAACATACACGCACAAAAGACTGTGACAGGTATTCTCAGAGATTCTGTTATCTTTGACAGCTTAAACCGCCTAATCCTACTTCTTGCTGAGACAGTGGCTTCTACTGCTTTGATCCCACTGAATACCACTAGAGAAATGAGAAACCGTTGTAATTTTATCCCATCTGACCTTGTTACTGATTTTTTTTTTTACTGCGTTCGCATATTTTTGATTGAAAAACCAGGACAAGCTTTACCCTCTACCGGTTACGTGGTATTTCCCACACATCCCATGGCAAAATAGTACAAAGTAAAAGTACAATAGTGAGATGTACTCATAATTGTCCAGGTAGTTTTCAGCATAAAAATCATAGAAAGTAGCCAAGTGTTCAACATTCACTGCCTTCAAGAAATGTTTTACTGCACTACTATCACAGACGGTGATGCTAGCAGCCCAGTAAATGTGGTTTAATAGCTACATTCAAACACAATCACGAGTCTCATTTGGAGTCAAATTGAGTTTGAATATGCTTAATAAAAAGTTATAATACTGAGCTTTAAATCGTGGTTTATATAAGCAACACTGGTTACATTTTAATATTCTCCATTATTGTGAAAACTGTTCATCTTCCTTTGTGTTGATTCTAGAAAATCAAACCTTACTTTAGGCATTCATTACATTTCTTAGATGAAACTTTATTTGCAAGTGCAAGGATAAGGTTCAAACAAAAGCTGTGTGTTCGTGTGTGTGTTCATGGTCAATGGCATACTTATATAGCACTTTACTACTATCTTTGAAGGCCCAAGGTGCTTTACAGTCAAAGTACCAATTACCCATTGGTACCAATGGGTAATTGGTACTTTGACTGTACCAATTACCCATTAGGTGGAAACCGAACCTGCGATCTTTCAATCAGAGGTCGACCTCTTTACCTCTACACCACAGCCACCTTATGAGCGTATGTGTCAGTGTCTTCATGTGGTATGTGTGTTCATGTGTGTCTGTGTCTTCATTTGTTCATGTACAAGTGGTGTGTGTGTTTTTATGTTTGTATGTGTAGATTTGGTAGGATTTTGAGTATTTGTTGAGTGTGTTGGTAGGTGTATGTGTGGATGTTTTGTGTGTGCTCATGTGTGTATGTGAAGATTTGTGTGTGCTACTGTGTGTATGTGGCATGTGTGATTCCATGCCTCTTTGTGGTGTGTGATTTTTTTGTGTGTATTTGGTGTGTGTGTTCATGGTTGTATGTGTGGTTGTGGTGTGTGCTGATGTGTGCATGTGGTGTGTGCTAATATGTGTATGTGCAGTTGTTGTGTCTTCATCGTTGTCTTTGGAGATGTGTTGTATTAATGGTTGTGTGTGATATGTGGGGTGTGTTAATGTGTGTATGTGCAGTTGTTGTGTGTTCCTGATTAGATGTGTGCATGCAGAGTGTGTTCGTGTGTGTATGTGGTGTGTGTGTTCATGTTGGGTTTAGTGTTCTATGTGTGTATGTGTGTGTTCGTGTGTGTATGTAGTGTCTGTTTGTGTGTTTATGTGTTGTGTCTTTGTGTGTGTATGTAGTGTGCGTTCATGTGTCCGTGTGTGTATGTAGTGTGCGTTCATGTGTAGATGTGTTGTGTCTTCATGTGACTATGCATTGTGTGTTTGTGTGTGTATGTATCGTGTGTTCATGTGTATATGTAGTGTGTGTCCATGTGTTTATGTAGTATCTGTTTGTGTGTGCATGTATCGTGTGTTCATGTGTGGACGTGTTGTGTGTTTGTGTGTATGTAGTGTCTGTTCATGTGTGGATGTGTTGTGTGTTCATGTGTCTGTGTGGATGTGTTGTGTGTTCATGTCCGTGTATGTGTTGTGTGTTCATGTGTGTATGTGTTGTGTGTTCATGTGTGTATGTGTTGTGTGTTCATGTGTGTATGTGTTGCGTGTCCATGTGCTGATACGGTGAACACACGACTCGTAAACAACACGGCAACTCGGGACCAGACAGGACCCCAATCAAATCAATGAAAGGGTCAACGTCTATTACTCCTGTGTGTGCGCGTGTGTGTTCATGTATGTGTGAGCGCGCACGTGTGCGTGCGCGTGTCCAATCCATCTCTGAATCAATCCACAGGGAGCAGAAGTTGACAGAATAATGACCTGTCCTCTGTTTCATCAGCCTCTCTCTCTATCTGCTCATATATCCTCCTTCACCAGTCACTGCACTTTACCGTCTTCATTTGGCCCCCCATTAGTCCTCCACCAAGGCTGCGGTTAAGGTTCACACACTTTCAGCGTCTTAAGCCTTTCAGTGATATTGTGTAACACTAAACACAACTTACAACGGTTTCATTTCTCTGCTGGAGAAGAAACTGTGTGACGGAATCAAGACAGATTTAGTGTAAACAAGCCCTTTGCCTGAAGATAGATGGATGTCTGATGGATGGATGGATGGATGAATGAATGGATAGATGGATGGATAAATGACAAACGGGTAGATAACTAGTTGGGTAGAAAATGAATTAATGAAAAACAGATTGATGAAAGACAGACAAACAGATGTATAAATGAATGAGAGGGAAAGTTGAAGGTTGGATGGATAAGAGACAAACTGAAGGATGGATGAATGAATAAATGGATGGATACTCAGGTGGATGCGTAGATGAATTACAAACATTGATTGATAATTAGTTGGATTTATGGATAAAAAATGAATGGATGTTTGAATAGATAAAAAGATGGAAAGATAGAGAGACTGTAAAGTAGATGGATTGTCAAATGGTTGGATGACAAATGAAGAGGTGAAGTGATGAATGGATGTCAAACAGCTCCATGAATGGTTGGATGAATAGTTTCAAACATACAGGTTGATTAATAGATGACTTGATCGATGGATTGATGACAAATGAATGGAAGGGTTGATGGAGGGATGGATGATAAAAGGATGGATGCCACAAAGCTCAATGAAAAGATGGATGGAAAGATTTTCAAACAGATTGATTATTAGATGATTCGTTGGATGGATGGAAGTTAAACATTCAGATTGATTGAATGATGACTGGTTGGATGGATGAATGACGAATGAATGAATGGTGGAAAGGATGAATGGAAGGATGGATAATAGATTCATGGATGGATGATAGAAACAGATCGATGGAAGTAAGAATGTATGCATCAATGACAAACGGATGGGTGGATGGATGGATGGATGGATGGATAGATAGATGGATGGATGGATGGATGGATGGATGGATGATGGATGGATGGATGGATGAATGGATGATGGATGAAAAACAGATTAATGGATGAAATGAATGATGGATGGACTGATGGACGGATGGATGATGGATGGATGAAACACAGCTAAATGGATGAAATGATTGATGGATGGATGGATGGAAGGATGGATGAAAAAACAGCTTAATGGATGGATGAATAGATATCAAACAGATGGATAGATTTGAAACAGATTAATTGATAGATGAATGGAAAATAGATAAATTAATGGTTGAATGGATATCAAATGGATGGATGGATCTAAAACGGATGGATGGATGACAAACAGACTGATGAATGTTTTTTTTTTAAATCAGAAACACGTCTCAGATTAGCATCAAACCAAAGGGCCTAGAGAGAAACATTCTAGAAGTCAGTAAACAAATGGAAACATTCTATTCCAAATCTCCACTTCTCACATTGTTTAAGATCGATTTCAGTTTTCTTCTACAGTCTACAGCAGTATCTGAGTTTTCCACCCATCTCTGCATTTCTTGTTTTGTCCCGAGTCTTTTATCCCTTTGTGAAATCCCCCTCCCCCACATTTCCCATGCAGTCCTCTCTTTGATGCATCATGCATGCCTCTGCTCCTTAATGCACTCTTCTTCATTCACTGTTACACTATCAAATCTTCATCATTGGCTTTTATCTGCTCTCCAGCTCTTCTCATGTTGAAACGCCTCTGCGTCTGCGCCTCTATCTCGGTCTCTCACTCCATCCCTGCTTTCCTCTTTTATTCTCCCTTCACCCCAACTCATCCTTTCATCTCTGGCACTTATTAAGCGAGCCCTGCTCGTCTTTTGACCCGTCCCTCTCCTTTTCTTTCCATCTGCCGCTCTCGGAGGTGAGTGGCGGAATGCGGATGCTCAGGTCGCGGTAATGGGATAATCCTTTACATCATCTGCGGCATCGGTCCGGCTACAACTCACTTCCTGGAGGCTTTAATCTCTACGCCACAATCTATGTATTTACACAAAAAGTATTGTTGAGCTCCAGCTCTATTTCTATCCACTGGGTTGCTGGTTTGGAGCAAAAATGCGGTCGATGCGACGCCTTCCTGCAGCAAGAGCCGTGCATGAAAAAAAGTACAGCAACTGCTGAAGCCACAGGAAAAAAAAAAAAAAAATCATTCTGCAAATGCAGACGTTAACACGTGCACGGCGGAATAACGGGAGAGCGCTGACGTGTGGCTTTGACCGTCCGTGTTCACCTGCGCCCAGGAATAGCTTTAAAAAGTGCAATCTCTCTGCAGCACCTGCCGTGGATCTCAGAGCTGCTGCAGGAGCCAGCAGCCAGAGGAGAGAATAAAGAGGCGAAATGGATGCGGGGCTTAGCAAAAGCTTGAGCTTGTGTGTGTGTGTGTTGGTGTTTGTGTGCACGGGCTGGATGCAGAAAGAGGAATAGATCACACTCCTAAAACGGTCTGCTAAGCTGTTTAAACATGACCTGAAGATACTGACTCATAGCTCCATGCTTAAAGGCATTTTTCAATAACCCTGCTAATATATATTCCCCTACCAAAACGCGTCTTCTGGCATCAGTAACGGAAGCTGAGCCCGCAAAGAGCAAATATTTGATCAGTTCGATGAGAATCGCTTTAATAAGAGGAAGCCTCTTCACTAGTTTACATAAAAACCAACTGAAGGGATTCAATGGGTTGTGATGTTTCAAAGGATTTAAATCTAGATTTATCCAGGTGTGATAGCACACTTTGATTTAAAACTTTATTGTTTGGGTTGGAATTACTCAACATATGAGAAAAAAATAGACTAAAATTTGTTGCTTTTTTGAGTAAAGTAGTTAAGGTATTTTAGGTCAACATTTGCAGCCAAACAACAAAAACATAATTTAAATTGAATACTTAATTACAAATACCATTATGGCTAGACACTTTTGGGGCAAACTAAATTAGCTTGCATGACCTAGAAAGGTTTTAGAGAGCCAAAACAACAAAAATCTTCGTGCGTATGTTTTTTTAGGGATATGTTGAAGGGACAGGTCATATTTCCTTTCGATGCTTTACTAACGACTTGAATGTCATACATCATAAGTGCGTGCAACTTATATTAACCAAACATATCGTTCAGGATAGACTTACCACACGTGTGACAATACTGCGCATTCTCATTCCTAACTCACATACTGACACATGGTTAAGGAGCCCCCCGCATCACTTTTGAGGATCTGGATGTCCCAACTCATTGTTTTTTGATGTGCCGACTGTTCCAATTAAATCGGGGGTCCAGTGGTTTTGTCCTGACATAGCCGGAATCGGTACTCTAACCCTAGCCCAGTCCATGGACTGGGGTGGGGTACTGGACGCAAACTGAACCTCGGGACACAACTGTTACAGGTACCCTAGCCTGGTACACTAATCCTAGCCCTGTTCCCATGCTAGGGTTAGGTACCAGACAGGGCCAAACCTCGGGACACAGCCAGTCCCATAACCCGGAACCCTAGCCCAGTTTGCAGGCTAAGGTTAGGTACCAGACGGGGCCAAATCGTGGAATGCAACCAGTAACATAACCCGGAACCCTAACCTTAAACTAGTTCGAAGGCTACAATTAGGTACCGTGCAAGGCCAAACCTCTGGACACAGCCAGTACTCTGGCCCAGTTTGAAGGCTAGGGTTAGGAACCGGATGGGGCCGAACCTCGGAACGCAGGTGCTTCCCGTGACCTAACTGTACCCTAACCCAGAACCCTAACACTGGGTCAGTTTGCAGGCTAGAGTTAGATACCAGAAAGGGCCATACCTCGGGATGCAGACAGTACCCGTACCATAAACTGGAACCCTAATCCAAGCCAAGATCACAGGCTAGGATTAGGTACCGGACGGAGCCAAACCAGATGAGGCCGAACCTCACAGCCAGTACCAGTAGAATAACCAGGAACCCTAACCCTAGCCCGGGCTACGCCTGAAACTGGTACCATTACAGGAACCAGTACTAATTCGTGTCCAGTACCAGAATCAATCTGTGTCCAGTACCGGGTTAAGGTTATGGTTAGAAGGAAAGCGTTCAGAGCATACTCTCAGGACAAGATCTAGTTCGCACTCCATTCAATAACACCCTACACCCCACCCCCACCCCATGAAGGGCAAGGCTTCAACCCTTCACAGGAATCTAGTCCCATCACAGGAATCTCTTAGAATTACAGTTGAGGAGTCACAGTAAGTCAAAAGCTGCGTTTCTATTGTCTATAAAACTGTGCAAATTGGATAAATTCAAAACATGACAATAAAAAAAATAACAACTCGCATTTATCGACCCAGAAAACCCAAAAACCTGCAGCAACTGTACAGGTCAATCCCGTACAGGTGCTGTTACTATACCTTAGGTTATGTGAACAAACTGCATGAAAGTTGCTGACTTTTTAGACAAAACATGAATGACTATAAAATTCTTTTGGGATATCAATATTTGATATTATCAAAATATTTCCTTCAAAATGTTTTTATCAGACAGTTTTTGTGATCCTGTCTTTAGCAGTTCAGGAATTGTTAATATAGCAGGCATCATCTGACATTTGAGCGGGCTAAGCTGATTAAAAGGCTGTCACATCATTACTGTTGCTGTGGAAACAAAGCAGGAAAATGGAACGAGGCCCCCTTTTTGTCTGTTAAAAAAGCGATCCAGACGTACTTTTGAAAGAAACCTTTAAACTTTCTTAGAGTCTTTACAAGAAAAAGGAAAAATCATTTGTTTTATTTTAAAAAAAGAGCACAACTGTGACTATTTTTGTTAATGAAAGGCAAAAAGATGATGTTTCATTTGAGGGATCTACAGAACCATAAAAGAACATCTGATGTTTCTGGGGCTGGAAATGGATAATCTTGGTTGTTTAAAGGCAGAGGAAGAGATGAGGTTGTGAAACTAAATGAAAAAAGGCTCAATCCTGGTCTGCTGGGTGCTTACAGCTGGGCCTGTCAGCTGAAAACAGCTTTATGATGATGGCTGACTGCAAGTCATAATTTACCACCACTTTACTGCTTCCAGGTTGAAGATAATGATGAGGATTAAAGAAGACACGTTATGTTCTTTTTTGCAACCAGTTGGTTGAATCCCCTGAGATTTTAATGAAATCTGTAAAAACTTTTAGTTAAAAGGCCAAAAAATTTAATTTTACCACACATTACTTCACATGAGAAACTTAACATCGTCTATTATTTTCAAGGGGGTTTACTTTTTTCTGGAGCTGTAGTGTATTGGACGGCCATGCAAATGAAAACTAAAGATGAATTAGTTTTTTTAGTCTTTTTCTTCTAATCTACCACGACAAACCACAATGTACAATGACATACCACAACACGCCATGCCATATCACAGTGTGCCACGACAAACCCCGACATACTATAATGCATCATGATGTATGAAGGACATCTGATGTCTTTTTTGTGAGATTGGGCTATATTAATGAAATTGAATTGAATGTACCACGCCATACCACAATGTACCATGACATACCTTACCAAATCACAATGTGCAGTGATGTACCACCTAGTACAACGCCATACCATGATGTACCATGACACACTACAATGTACCATGATGTATCACAATGCACCATGACTTATTCACGACATACTGTGACGTACTATGTCGGACCACGACATACTATGACATCACACAACGTACCATGAACTATCACGACATACCATGACGCACAATCATAAACAAAGCTAGTCCCAATAACGTACCATGATGCACCACAACGCACCATGTCGTACCATCCTAAACAAAACTAGTCACCATGACGTGCCACAACGTAACATGAACTATCGCGACATACCATAACATATGATGACCCACCATGATGTACTATATCATACACATTGCCACAATGCACCATCACGTACAATCATACAAAAAACTAATCCCCGTGACGTACCACAATGTACCATGATGTACCACAATGCACCACAAAGCATCATGATTTATCATTACATACTACAACTTACTATTGAATACAGTGACTTATCACTACATATCATAACATACAATGACTGACCACAATACACCATAAAATACCATAAAGTACCATGACATATAATGACGTACTATTATGTACCACAATACAAAATTACATAGTATGACATGATATAATGCGGTGTACCATGACTTTCCATAACCCACCTAACTGTCTATGACCATCATCATCAATAAAAGACTAATCCTCCATAAAGCTGAAAATGCCTCCCAAAAGAATCATTTGTGCCTTAATTTTACAATATTTTTAATTAAAACCCAGAATAAACATTTTTGCCTGAATAAATACACTTAACAGGCTTTAAAGAGAAGTTGACCCATACAGGTAATTACGTATCATTACACGTTTTAATTTTGGGTAAATGTTATTCCACTGGAATATTGTTTAAACCACAGTCTAATGATGAACACAAAACTTTGTTTATAGCCAAAGCAACAGTGAAACCTGTCATGTAGGACCTAAAATACAGGAAACCAGGCTGGGTCACAGAAATTCAAATAAACTGAAACATGACAAAAAAAAAACACAGAGAGACAAAAACGTGAGAAAGCAAAACAGATGACCAGACAAGGATGAACTGAAAACAGGACACTTAAATAGATGGAACATTATAACATTTAAAACAATGACCAGAATCCAATGACTGGAAAAGACCTTACGTTCAACTGGTTTGCAACAGGTTTGATGAAATATAGTTTCTTCTTTTTTGGTAAAAGTGTAAATAAGTGGAACAAAAATTTGACAACTGTTGAATATATGCAGTAAATGTATTGCAGGGGATGAGCTTCAATTCCAATTACCGCTCTTTAGAAATAGAAAAGTTGTTTCTTCTTGGTTTAGCTTGAGAAATCCAGGAAGGCCTTTCTTCCCCTAGTGGCGATTTGGTGAACTGCACCCATTTCCCGTTATCCACAGTTTAAAAGACACTTAAAATTGCTTTTTCAAAGTTTGTGTTTTCAATTTCTCTGAACAGAAGAGACTATATTTTAAAACTTACTCCAGTTTCCTCACTTTTGACTGGTTTCAAAAGTGGTCCTCTGAGTTTCTGAAGGATAATCGAAGGTCAGTTACACAGGTAATGCAAACCAAGCACCAGACAGAAATAGATTCAAGGTCATGCTCGGCGTCCCGAGAAATAAAGATTGTGAATACGATTGCGGAGCCGCTTCCTACAGAATCTGTTAATCCAGGGGCCAGGAATGAGGGGGTGTTACATATAGCACCTTTCCCGCTCTTTCCCCCCAAACGTGTGACGGCGTAATCTCTGACCTTGATTTCCAGAACTCTTGGGAAACGCATTTATCTGCATAAAAACCCCAATCTCTACCTTGTTCTCCCTTTGACTCTAAATCCCCGTCTGCGGCGACTGACCTTGAAGTCCGACGACAGCAAATGTAATAGCATTTTAACAGTTGTGCACAATAGACTGGCGGGCTGGAGGGAGAGCACTTGGCAGATGAGATCATTCCTTGAAACATATTTACTCCTATGCTGTAGTGACAGTTAGAGCAGAATGTGCCCGAGGCAAGTGAACCCAGCATGTGTGCTCTGGACTGAGGGAGTCCGTGGCCCCCGCGACACACACACAAAAAAAAAAAAAAAAAAAAATCTCAGACGCCAACCCTCCACTGCAGATCTTCAGGCTCTCAAACCCCCTCCAGATAATCGCAGCGGGCGGGGAAAGCCTTGTTCTCGTGATTCTCTGCAGCGGCACACACACACGCTGACATTTTTCTCCCGTCTCTATAGCACTAAATCTTGTTTCCATTACATACACATAAGGGGATGTATAATCGAATACAGGAATGCCCCCATAAGCTGAATCTCCTGGGGTAGGAATGGTGAGAAAGAAGTCTTCTGCAGAATCCTTTCCCTCAAGCCTTAGCAACAGTGGGCCACCACACCAGTAGAAAGAAATCCTTTCATCACACCCCTGGGCATGCTCAGCTCATCTTCGCCCTGCAGGCATTCGCTACCTTTGAATCCTCATCGTCTGTGACTCTTTTATATTTGCAGGGGTCACCAGGGAGGGTGCCACTTCCTGTATCTTTTTATTACTTTTGTAAGAGCCACCTTTATTCAGAGGCGGAACGGTCTTGCACCTGTCAAGGTTACAAGGAATGTCAAGAACAGAAAACAAACAAAATGGTTGTGTAATGGCTCCGAGAGAAACAGACGTACAGCGGGACCAGTCAATAATTCTTTTAGAAAGGCCAGATTGAAAACTGGAAAGAACAAAAAGGGCCAAGTATCTTCTAGCGGCTAGAACTAAGAGTTATGGTCGCGGGGAAACTAAATCCCTGGTTTAAGCTCTTGAAAGTAAGAAAAGAATTTTTTAAAACAGACTCAAACATTTCAAACTTGAACTTCATCAAAGTTACAAATACTCGATTATTCACAACTATGTTGAATATTGAAATAGTCGACGACTTATTTAATAGTCGATTAATCATATTTTTTAAAATCTCAGAACTACAGTGTATTGAAGTTGAAGAAAGTATTCTTGTTATATTTAAGTCAGTGACACCAAAACTTTATATTTTGTGAAAAATTGGCCCCATATAGTTTACCATTGGGCTGAATTGGTGGCCCCCAGGTGGGTTTGTCTACAGGTTCCATGGTGGCGCCATATGTGTTTGCCCACACTGGCTTAGGTTATGCTAACCAGCCTCCCGGTGGACAGCGTAGCGAGCTAACAAGCTGCCTGGCGGACAGCATAGCAAGTAAGCGAGCTCCACTGCCAAGCAAGTTAGACTACTGAGGGCCCACTCAAGCCAGTGTGGGCAGACACAGGTGGGGCCACCATGGAACCCATGGACAAACCCCCCTGGGGCCCACGAATTCAGCCCAAAAGTAAACCATATGGGTCTCACATCGAAATGTTTGCTAGGTAGTAATATTGTGGTCCGTTCACACCAAACGCGATTGGCGCGGCTGGAACGTCAATGTTAAATCAATGTACAGACGGAATCTGAGGGCTTGTGACGCGTTTGGGAGTCAGGTGTGGCAAGGTTTGATGGGGCATGTCAACCAATCAGGGACTCAGCTTTGGACACTGATATCTGCAGACTTGATCAAAGGGTAGAAATAAAAATTCAATATGGCCGCTCGATGAGCTTCCATCCATTTTCTTAACCCGCTGTCCCAGTTACTGTTGGGTGAAGGTGAAATACGTCTTGGAAAAGGATGCCACCCTGTCACAGAGCCCATGGAGCTGGAGAGATCGCACCTGCAACGCCAGCCAGCTACCGGTGGACAGCGCTAGCAGGGTCACCAACTCTGCATCCGTAGAGCTCTCCAAGTTATGTAAACCCAAGATACTTGCTCAACATCATCCATGTTTTTCATCACCTGGCAACGAATAAAATCCAGAAAAACTTTGGCAGTTGCCCTGGCCGTTAAGCAGTAAATTTGACGCACATCTAAAGAAAGGGGCACTAACCTAGCAGGAGAGTGTGTAAACAGAACTTTTAGTTATACAATGATGGTATTTTTTTGGAGCATTGTACTTGTTACTACTATCTATTTGGTTGCAGTGAAGTAGAACAAAACTTTTGCTTCTCTGCCTTTGGCATTTTGTCTGAAGCTCCTGATAAAATCACTGCCTCAGCCTTTCTTGTGTTGGCTGCCCGCAATCACTGGAAAAGTAAAACAATTCGCTAGAATTATACAGCAAAACAAGTTATTGAAACAAACCGCCAAAATGCGTTCTTGTATAGGACTGGTAGTACCATATACATTGGTACCAGAACTACTTTCAATAATGCTTCTAATTAAAAAATTACAATGCCTAGACTTGCAGCGTACTATGAGTTTCCAGACAAAACATCTCTTTCATACCAAATCTCAGAAGGTTGAACTAAATAAGCTACAGAACAAACAGACATATAAAATGGCCTTTTCATTTAAAACACTGAATACAGAAATAAAATAATTTATTTATTACTTTGAGATGTAAAATCTGTCAAGATTTCAAGAAAAACAACATCTTCTCAGATTTTCTGCCATTCTGGCTCCCTTACTTGGCTTTGCGCTTATTCATGTGTGAAGTTTCTGAGCGTTTGTCCCAGGTGGCTCTCACATTATTCGTAAGAGTAAACACCTAATTAAATATGTCAAGAATGTTGCAGATGTCAATCATGCAACACTTGAAAAGAATCCGTCCTTAATGAGATTCTTACTCGGATGTCTTTTCAAGGCAGTTCCAGTTTGGATTTTCCTAACCGGAGCTTAAGGTCCAGAGTTAACATTCTTACAATGATGCACTTTACGCAATTAACATATTTCCAATGCACTCTGACACGGAGAAAAACTGCTGTATCATCTTTTCACTGATATGTAAAGTGTTATGTATCATAAAGCTGCCCTAGAATCAGTTGGAGATGGGTTAAATGTATAAATGGTGGAGGAGTTACTGAATCTTGTTCTGGTTCACTACAGTGTGGACGCTACAAGGATCTAGACCAGTGTTTCTTAACCATAGGGCCACGGCCCAATCTCGGTCCGCGAGCGCCCTCTAGTGGGCCGCGAAAAAAAATCTGTGCTAAACCTGAGGGCCGCGGGACCTGAATACAGCCTCCTACCACTTGGTGGCAGTAAGCGTCACGCCGGGTTCGCACTGACCCGAAAGCACCACGAAGCAGATTGTGCGCGGCTTCCCCCCCGCTCTGTGGTTTACAGACCAGACGCGCATTTTTCCGCGGCGGTCCACAGGGGCTTCAGCGAGAGATTGTGTTGTTTTTGCCATCATACAACCTAAAGATATTACCGCGTGTTTCTGCTAAGAGGAACTCCTCTGCTGCTGTTTTACACCCAAAATCCAGCCCGCCCACCCGCTCCGGAGCCGGCTCACTGTGTGCGCGCGTCCCTGTCTGTTTTGTTTGTGTCTGTGCGCACGCGCTCGCATGTGTGTGCGTGAGTAAATTCATAAACTAAAACTTTATAAAATAATCTTTTAATTAGCATTTTATTTAAATGTCATTTACAGTTTGTTTAATTTGAAACTTATTTGAAGTGTTCTTGTTTTATTACAACACAATTTAATTGATCAAAATGCCTTATAAATATTTTTGGAATTCTAATTTGTGTTGAGGTTGACAAATGTGCTTTACCTGTTCAGTATGAAAATAAATGTCTGAGATGATCACATTGTATCATTTTTCCCCACAAGATTTTACTTTAATAAACCATAAAATGACTCGATTTAATTATCAAATACAAATCAAACAAGATCTGGATCAATTTACATTAACATGCTTATATTTGAATGGGCCTCGAATCACTTTGTACCGGGAAAATTGGGCCCCAGGGTCAAAAAGGTTAAGAACCTCTGCTCTAGACAACAAGTAAGCCAATCTAAAACCAAAGACCTAAACAACCTAAGCGAAAGAAATAATTCACAGCACACTCTTAAATACATGTTACAGATGGTCGTCAAGGAGAGCCAGGTTTTCTTCTATGTACTTTTTCTATCCTGCTCAGTTTGTTTCAGACAACAGTATCCACAAAGGATCATCTGCTGTAATGACTAGAAGTTGGGGAACCACAACGCTGCCCAAATGCAGTTGAGAGGTACTAGTTCAAATGAAAAGTGTCCAGAATTGGACTCTTTCTCATACAAATGTTGACGATGCATCTTAGACTTAAACCAAAATGGGAATTAGGTAGATTTATGTAGGAAGAACTTGTTTTTCGATTGTAAAACAAGCATTGTTGAAACTCTTTGAGGTTAAGAGGATTACATTTCAGAGACAATGTGTCGAACTCTCCTAAAAGGACAGCAGTCAGGAGATTTATGCAGATCCCAACAAAAGACTTGGTGGCTAGAATAAAACGGAAAGAGTCAGACAAAAGGAGCTCCTGCCGAAAAGTGATGAAAAGCAGGAACTTGTTGAGGAGTTCAAGAGATGTACACAAAAAAGGAGTGGAGGAAGGAGCAATAAAAAAAGGCTTCCTCCGTAATGATCTCCTAATTGAGCAAATCTGTGAGTCGGTGCCCAGCAGCCGGCTCTGAAGAACAGGTCAGACGGAGGACCGGCAGAAAGGAGAGGCGGAAATCTAGCGACACAAAGGGAGTTTCAGGAAAAGTGTTGAAACCAAGGGGCGGTTTATAAGCATCTTTGACCTGAACTGAGCTCCGTCTCTTCTGAATCCACCTTTATTGTGACCATGACGGCACAAATCAAAGGTTGGGCCCTGAAGGAAAAACAAACATGTTGCTCAGGCACAAATTTAGGAGGGTTGTGATCGTGATTTAATGGGTTATTTAAGCAGCAGATGGAGAACACAAAGATGGCAAGGCGCTAAGAAGCTTGAGACATTGAGGGACCACAGGGTGAAAGGAGGCCAGTTAGCTGCCTGAAAGCAATGGAAGAGAAGAAACGGAAAATTTACTGGATGAAGAAACTCCTTTTGTTTAATTATCTAAATTAACAAGGACTATTCAGAAATGTCCCTAAATGTCTAAATTGTCAGGATTTTCAATTAGGCACCTCATTAGGACGAGGTATTTTTGAATTTCATTGTTTAAAAACAACTAATTTTACTTTCTAACAGTCTGCAAAATAGAAAATTAAGGCAATATCAGGTATCATCAAACTGCTGCGATGGGATTTGAATTGCAGCTACTCCTGATCGTTGTCCTCTGATAAACTGTATATAATCAGACATATGGACGTCTACAAAAGCAGGTGAGTAAGTATGCTGAAGTGGGGCACTTGGAATAAGAGAAAAAGATCAGCATCATTCTTAGTAAGAGAATGGTTAGCTTTCAAAGACTTTCTGAAGTACTTTGGGGCTCAGTCTTCTACAGCGAGGAACACCGAAAGCAAAGAGTTTGGAGTATTTCCAGGAGTACATGTTCTAGAAAATGTACCTCAAGGACACAAAAAAGAAAGAACTCAATAATCAATTCTGACAAAAAATTCCATGATAGTACTGTTAGAAAAAGGCCAAACAAGTGCGGATTGTATTAAAGAGTTATACAAAAACATCCCTTAGAGTCAAGGATGGTGGCGGAAAAATTGAACTAGTCAATTTTCACAATGAAACAATTCAAAATCTATGTTGTATGTCTTTGTCTGGGTGTCAAGTTGAGATACTTTTTGGGCTCTGGCCAAATTGACTAAATATTATGGAGTACTGTGGTTCCTCATTTATCGCAGACGTAATGTTCTTAAAAAAAAAAAAAAAAAACTTTACAATAATAATAGAAGTTTTAAGGCTATAAACTAATGACTTTATTCATTTTTTGAGACATTTTCACACTTTTTTTCCCATGCTTAAACTTTTAAAGTTCTAACCTTCATAGAAAAATAAGTCCAGTGTTATAGAAATGAAACCAAGGATCTGATCGCGATCAGAGATTTATGTCCATTTGGAAAACTGAACACATTGTGTACAGGAGACACGGCATAGGAGAGATTGATTGATAAGGTCTACAGCCAATCAGGATGTAGAACAATATGGACTATAAAAAAATAAAAAAGCATCCACAACAGAATCCACAACTGAAGACTTCCAAGAAAACCACCTCGTTTAGCATCAGTGGAAAAGTAATGTGTTATGTAGTCTTGTTAGAAAGTGTTTCTCTTTATCAGTATTAAACTCAGGTCATTGGTATCAGTATTAATCATTTTGGATTATACTTAGCCTTATGGATACCACATTATTCAACCAAAAACACATCAACACCTTGAATAAAGTAAATCTACATTAGTGTTATGGGAAAATGAAGGATTATTGCTTTGAAAACAGGCAAAGTCCTAATTTAAAGCCAATTTCAAATGTAACAGCAGCAGATAGGAGAGTGTTTTATAGATGAATATGAACATAAAATTACAATTCAATCATCTCTTATCCTCTTCAACTGTCTGCATACTTACCTACATTCCTATTACAATATACATAAGGTTTCTGGGTAGGTTTTTAAGATGCCGAGCTCAAGTTAAACTATTGTGTTCAAGCTCTCTACTGCAAAATGTGGTGAATAAATTTATGCTTGATAAATAATAATTTGTAAAAAGTTAAATGTCAATCTATAGCCGTGTTTGTTTCACACTAAGTCAAGTGTTGGGTTAAAATGAAATCCAATCTAAATCAAAATGATTCTTACAAAATGAAAGAGCCAAATTTTTTTTTTATTATTTTTTTTAGTCAAAATGAGGCTTTTACCAGTTTTTTAAAATAAAGGTCATAACTTTGCTCAGTTTGATTCCTAGGTAAGTATTTTTAGCAAATAAAGAAAAATCCTTTCAGAATAAAAATTATAAAGATAAAAAACAAAAATATTTAGTTAAATCCTGTTGAATAACAAAAAAAAATCTAAAATCACAATCCATAATCTGGGAGTATTCTTGAGCATTAACCATTTAACAACCCAATCAAGAGAAATAATTAATATAATAATTGATTTTCTATTGCTTATTGCTTTGGTTGAGTATTTTTTCACAATGTATTGTACAGTAAATAAGACTATGACTTTGACCTTTTTTTTAATTCAGATCATATTCTCTGACACCACACACACCTTTACTGTCGTTTCACCTTCTAATACTGGAAGCCTTTCCAACACAGAATCCTTTTAAATGTGTTCATTACCGACAAAAGCAGACAGAAAAAGAGGAGTTTAAAATAAATAAATAAATAAATTATCCGGCCAGGATATTCAGCTGACTTGCAGTTTCCTGCACCGACAGCCTCCCCTTTCATTTCTCAAGTCCCTGTAGTTAAGAACTGAATGCAAAGAGATTGTTTCATGCTGGCACCCTGGGAGCTCTGCTTGCTTTCTTCCCAAGTCTTGGCATTAACAGCCCCACACCGCTCCATTCTTCCTTTTAAGACCATAAATGTAAACTTATATCCCTGCAAAGCAATCCCGACACTCATTAATCATTAGCGGTACTGTGTGATCAAGGTTACAATCCCATTCCCTGGCTAATTAAAGAGGCAAGACGTGCACTTTACATGCTGCATATACACTTCCTGCACTGCTGATTGGGAATTTGTTTTAAAATCTGAAAAGATATGAACATTTCTTCAACATTTTACCCTTTAATACTGGAGCTGTCGCCGGCAACGTGAAATAACAGACGCTCTACGAACTACCAAAACCTATTGTGTATGCTATTAGCAGAATTCCAACGGATTCTGATTCAAGAAAAACTTTGCACCAATGTGCAGCAATTTACACGTGTTGCATATGGGTGCAAGGTTGCTTTTCTTAAATAAGTTTAGCCCACTTTCGCGCTACTATGAAATACTTTAAAGTAGTAAAACTCAAAGCTGCATTACTCCGATGACTTTGACCCAGTGTCGCACCAGTATGAAACACTTTATGCTAGTAAAAGCTGCTTTTCTTATAAGTTTACAAAGCTGATTTTTCGAATAACTTTGGCTCCAAGTTGCTCCAATGTGCAACACTTCACAATAGTAAAGTGTGAAGCCCTTTCTCTCCAATAAGTTTAAGATAGTACAACCCAAAGCCATTTTTCTTATAAGTTTGGCCCTGTGTTGCACCAATATGCAACCCCTTATGGACGTAAAGCACAAACTGGATTTCTCTAAGAACTTTGGCTCAGAGTTGTTCTGATATGGAACACTTTACAACAATAAAGTGTAAAGCCATCTTTCTCAGATAAGTTTGGCCCAGTGTTGCACCACTATGAAACACTTTATGCTAGTAAAAGCTGCTTTTCTTATAAGTTTACAAAGCTGATTTCTCGAATAACTTTGGCTCCAAGTTGCTCCGATGTGCAACACTTCACAATAGTAAAGTGTGAAGCCCTTTCTCTCCAATAAGTTTAAGATAGTACAACCCAAAGCCATTTTTCTTATAAGTTTGGCCCTGTGTTGCATCAATATGCAACCCCTTATGGTGGTAAAGCACAAACTGGATTTCTCTAAGAACTTTGGCTCAGAGTTGCTCCGATATGGAACACCTTACAACAATAAAGTGTAAAGCCATCTTTCTCAGATAAGTTTGGCCCAGTGTTGCACCACTATGAAACACTTTATGCTAGTAAAAGCTGCTTTTCTTATAAGTTTACAAAGCTGATTTCTCGAATAACTTTGGCTCCAAGTTGCTCCGATGTGCAACACTTCACAATAGTAAAGTGTGAAGCCCTTACTCTCCAATAAGTTTAAGATAGTACAACCTAAAGCCATTTTTCTTAAAAGTTTGGCCCTGTGTTGCACCAATATGCAACCCCTTATGGACGTAAAGCACAAACTGGATTTCTCTAAGAACTTTGGCTCAGAGTTGCTCCGATATGGAACACTTTACAACAATAAAGTGTAAAGTCATCTTTCTCAGATAAGTGTGGCCCAGTGTTGCACCACTATGAAACACTCCTCATGCTCTCTTATGGGGTCCAGATGACCCCACCCTTACATTGAGACGTTGGTCCTTCCATGACAAAGGTGGACAAGACTTCCTGTCTATCATTGGACACCAGTAAAGATCGACAATCATTGAAAACAAAAGTTCAGCGCACTGTCTTGTGGGGTTCAGGAAAGCTGCTTTTCTCAGCTTCAAAATCCGTAGGAATAACAATAATTGCTTAAACGGTCAAAGAGTAACGGTCGTTCAAAGAAAGTCAACACTGGAGCTAAAGCTCAGCAGTGAAAGGGTAAAACACTTTCTACTTTAAAAAGTGAAAAGTTAAAGAAGGCTCTATGAGTCACTCTCACCATCAGGCTGTAGCTTGAGGGACGTAGATAAGTGAACTCAATAACATCTGAACTGAGTCAGAACTCTGACATTTACAGTTTGTTGCTGGTACTGTGAAAATGTGGTACAGCTGAGAGGTTCTAACCCAAAAAAGATCCACACCTTTTTTTTTTTCTCTTTCCTTCCGTCGCTCCTCAGAGGAGCAAAACCGTCACTTTTGAGAGACAGCGGGAAGAGCCGCAGATGAATGATTCGGCTAACACCTACTGTTTCTGATGGGGGACAGATGCAGCAGCATTCAATATTAGCACGGCGCCAAAAAAAAAAAAAAAAAAAGAATGAGTAAATCAAGCAGAAGGAGCTGCTGGAAGTGTTTCGACGCGCGCGTGCGCGAGCGCGGCGAAGACGACAGCCTCTGCTGATCCTGACAATAACGGTGACGATCATCGGCTGCTCTGCATCCGCGGGTGCGAAAGTGTAGCGCTGCCATTCTTCCGCTCATTCATCACTGTCGAGCCCCAGCTCTCCTTCATAAATACACACAAACACACACAAGGCCAAGAGGAAGCAAGAGCCTGTCAACGAGGAGACATCCTAATTCACTACGTAGGATGGGTTTATTTTTTCATTAGCATGTGCCATCAGAAAAGCTGAAGCCCGGCCGCCTAACAACACATCAACGAGAACCAGACAGCAGCAAGGAGCACTCCGACTGACGGCTCTTTTTATCCAAAAAATGGGTCTAAATTCAATTAAATAGCCATGGAATTTACGCAACTTTATCCTATATTCTTATTAATATATAACTCAAAATTGATTACATGACTACACAAGTGTAATTTAATTCATCTTTGTTCTGTTATATCTATAATTTCGATACCAGAAACTTTTTTTTTTCTTTTATCACTATTTTTTTAGCCAACAAAACCAGAGAATGTTTAAAGTATTAAATTCCACTGATGAAAAAAACTAAAGTCTGCCTCTCTATGAGGTGCAGTTCAAAGAGTCGGCTGCTTCAAGAGGAGGCTAAGTGCATTACTGAGGATACTTCCTAGAAACCTCAAGTTGGGTGAAATTTCATCAAAGCAAATACTCAGGAAATCTTTTTTTCTCCATTTAAGTCAAGTCAACTCGCATTAGGATGTGGCTTTTCTTCACTTTCACCAAAAAAAACTGTTCAACCATTGAGGCACATGGAGCATGAAAGAAAGAAAGAAAGAAAGAAAGCCTTTTATTTTGGACGATTAGAAAAGGGGTTCCAATAAGCAGTACAAGATGTGGCTCTAAGATCACGATATGAGATTATTGATCTTCTTTTTATGGTGAATTCTAGACTAATTAAATGCAAGTTTTCTAATTGAAGTTTTAAGCTTTTCACAGCAGGTATGTGAGGAACTTCAAGAACGTCCATAAATGAGACTATAGTGTTCACATTGGACAAGCAGGGAGGGGCTTCTTCTACTTTTTCTGTTTCTACAGTTTACTAGTTAATGTCCACCACCTACAATCGGACGAGGGTTGGTGCGAAATGTCAAAGTGGTGCAAATTTTGAGAAGACTTTCTCTCTCACAGCTCTATTCCGATATACGAAAGACTCGAGCTGACTCAGAATTCTTCCCCTAGCCCTCTGGCTTCTTCCGATCCCTTAAATTATAAGGCAATTTGGAAGGGTAGGGGTTTCCAGAGCCCACGGCGGAGGGCTCTGCTTGAAGCTCCGCATTAACGTTGCTGACCGCAAACTATTGATGATGTCATCGAGCGGGAGCGACATCCGTATTAGTCACTATTTTTCCATAAATCTCCATTTGGAGGGCTCGATATAGGGGTAAGGGAAGAATTCAGATTCGGCCTTGGTGTCGTTTAATTCCGGCCACAATGACTCATTTCTCCTCCATGATCAAATTTAAAACACTAAGCACTTCTGTAAATCAAAAGCTCGACCTGGTTTAAGTTTCAATGTGGGTTCAATGGCTATGTACCTACATAGTTACTTGTGCAGTTACGTATAAATGTGAATGTTTTGCATTTATTTCCTTTTACTAAGACTTCTCTTTGGAAGTGACGGCTTGAATGCACGTTGTTGAGGGCGGTTTGGACGTGAAAATGTTTGGTTTGCTTTCACACTGCACTTCAGAGAGAGGACCTACCACTATTAAACGTTCTTTAAAGGCGGTCTTACCTAAGCAATAAGAAGTGAAAAGTAAGAAGTTCCACTACCAGTTCAAATTTTTTACCTAAACTGGTTCTTCAGATGCGAATTTTGCATTTTTTTTTTTACCCTTGATGCATTGGGCTTATGCGACGTTCTCAATTGGTTTAAAAGTCAACTGCTGAACCACACCAGTGTTCACTTGCAAGTGAACCAGGACCAAAATGTGCTAATTGGTCCACACCAGAAGTGGGAGATTTTATAACATTTATGCAAATATAGACCTTGTGTGTCAGAAGACCCATAACCTCCTGCTGTAACAGTAAACCGGGCCTTCAGCTCATATTTGTTTACTCAGTTGTTAGACAAGACACGTTTATAAAAAAAAAAAAAAAAAAAAAAAAAAAGATTTTTATGACAATTTTATCTATAAAAAAAACCCCAGAAAATTTGAAAAAATAAAATATAACAGTCATTTCCAAACTATTTAAATCAAATCTGGGTCACGGGTTGCTGGGGCCTATCCCTGCCATTGATGGGTAAAGATGTACACCCTGAACAGCCCACACAATCACACACTTAAGGGTCAATTTAGTCACTAATTACCCTATGAAGCAAGTTTTTGAACTGCGGAAGAGCCCAGTAAAAACCCCCGCATGAACAAGAACATGTAAAGTAGCTGGGATTGGAGAAAGAGAACTGAGAATGCTAACCACTACCCCACTGTGCAGCCCAAATAATTCTAAAGGCTTTCCAAATCTAGAGTATTCTGGTTAACTCTTAACCACAAGTCAGTGTCAAACTGCACAACGTCAAACACTTTAAAATGTTTTGTTTTCCAGCCCAGTCCTACGTGTCACAACACCAAATCAGGTAATCACCATGACACCGAAAGCTATCGGCGCCAACCTCCTCCAGACGGCACTCCAAACAACAGCCGTCCCCCTCAGGTGACGGTCCGCGTCCGCCGGAGCGCCGCCACTCGCTGGCCGAGCCTCAAACCCGACCACCGACGGTGTCAACAGACGGACATCAAATGGGTCCCGGCCAAGCCGGCGCCGCGACACAGCCACCAGCGTTGTCACCACGGCGCCTCATTATGTTTGAGTGACTGAGACCTTCTCTCAGCGTGTGTGTCAGCTCAACAGGGAAATGTGTATTTAATAACCAGCAGCATCAATATGCAGTTCGGTCGCAGTGTGTTGGCCGTTACAGCCGCCGCCGCTCCCATCGCCCACATTACCATTCAACTGGTCCTTCTCCAGCTGGTTGTTAGAGCTCGGGCTGACAGCTCACGCTAATATATGTGGTGGTGTGTCAGCTCGCACTACCATGCGTGGAGCACAAAACAGATGCCGGAATAGTTGTCACGGCACAACTCGACTCCGCCGAACAGGACTCTCCAGAACCATTTGTTGGTCACTTTTGCAATCACTGGAGTTTCTCTGGTAAAGTAGGTTGTCCGTCCATCGGTCCCGGAGCTGCACTGCAATGCTGCAGCTTTTCCGTCGCATGCTGCTGCAACCCCTGACCTTGGAGGGGAGCCAGGGCCATAACTCAATTTCTCCATGAACCCATCAGAGGCTAAATATAGCATGTGGTGTGATGAATTACAGTAGCGGAGGCTGTATTGAATGCTCATTACAGGGAAACAAAAAGGCAAGAAAAAAAAAATGTTTCTTTTGATAAGGTCGTTCATCTCTGCCGTCCTGTGATTTCAGAAACCCCTGAACGAGA
The DNA here is from genome assembly GCA_003999625.1 of Oryzias javanicus. Classification (NCBI taxonomy): domain Eukaryota; kingdom Metazoa; phylum Chordata; class Actinopteri; order Beloniformes; family Adrianichthyidae; genus Oryzias; species Oryzias javanicus. Next base: position 21,345,295 of record CM012454.1, read on the forward strand.
GTTTTAAGAGCAAACTTCCATGAGGGGAATTCCTAATGACAAAAGTCCCCCACGCCCCTCGCAGGGATGAACTGAGCTCATGGATTCTGCCCGTTACGTCAATCTGACGAGCCAGAAATCCGGATGTATTTAATCTGTCGGTGTCCAACCGCCAAATCTGTGTCACGCTCTCTATGCAGGACTGCGCCGCTTCAAATCCCATTGTGACCGAGCACTTATTATTCCCTGTAACCCCCATTGATGATTTGAATCTTTTTTTTTTTTTTTTTTGTAGCTGTAACCACCTGTTCAATCAAACCTGAGCGGGCGGCCTGGAGGTGGCCCACGAGCGATGCTCCACATTTACCTCCAGCTTTTATCTCGCTGAAGACGAAAGAAGAAGATGTGTAATTGTTCATTGATCGTGGCTGGTAGTCGGCCCGCTTCAAGGTAAGGTTGAGGGGGGGTAACGTCTCGGTTCCGGCTGCTGTTGGCTGGACGCTCTGAAAGCGAAATGTGTCAGAGAGTGTTCAACCTTGATCTAACCTTAATGAGCCCACTGGGGACAAATCGGTAGAGCTCGCCTCGGGGCAGGCGGGCGTCACCGGTTTGAAGACAAACAGAAAGGATAAGGAAAGTGGTTGGAAAGAGCCTGGAAGGGACAGACTAGATTAATAAAAAGACGAAGAGAAGGAAAAAGGAAGAATGCCACAATATACATATTCTTAGGAGCTTTTTAGCTTCAATATGTCTGGTTGGTCTCTAAAAATCAGCACATTTTTGGTGATGACCAAAAGCGTTCTTAGTAAGGGTGTACGGAAAAATCAATTTAATGATATATATCGCAATATTTCATTTGGTGATACTTGTATTTATTTAAAATGCTGATAATATTTTTAATAATTTGTGACAATCCTTCCGAGTCTTAGTCTTTTCTAAGTTATAATCTTTGAAAAAAGGGAAAATTTGTTTTGGGATATATCACAATATGTATCGCATCACAAGACATTTATCACGATACATATCTTTTTTGCTAAATTCTTACCAATAAACCTCCCCATTTCCCAGTTGTGTTTTAATCTGGATAATACTGTTTTAAGCTCAAATTTCAAAAGATATTGTTCTAAAGGACACCGTCTTTTCGGAGCGCCAGTAGTTCATTAGAAATTCACCTCTCAGTTGCGAGCGAGACCGTTGGCGCAGAGCTTTTCACTTCCCTGTTGCTGAGAGTTCTCTATTCACACGCTCTAAAGCCAGCTTAGCTTGCAACCCCAACCTAACATTACCAGTACAACAAAAATGACTAGCATTATTGATGTCCATGGTGCAGCGGTACGGTGGTCAACCTCTGATCGGAAGATTGCGGGTTTGATTTCTGCCTTGCCCGCCCATGCAAGACACTCACTGGTGGAAAGTTGACACCAGTGTTCAACAGCAGAGCCACCACCAGTGGCCTTAAAGGAGTCATGACTCAAGCCGAAAGTCATGAATTAGTAAGTATCAGTGATTGTTACTGGTGAAGCTTCCAACTTTATTATTATTTATTATAAAAACAACCAAATCTGCCTGTGGTTGTACTAAACTCAACTTTATTTATAAAGCACTTTTAACAGAACAAGGTTCACCAAAGGGCTAAACAAAGCATAAAATAAGTAAAAGTACCCTCAACAAGCCCTAAAAGTCTTTGGTCTATTAGAGGTTAAAGGGAATTTTGCCAAAACACCAACAATAGAAGGCGTTACAAATTATGTCAAATTCTTTAGGACTTTTTGAAAACACAACAAAACAAATTACATTCCTGGATATCTAAATCCTACTGTATTTGCTGGGCTGTTCCGTTCAGGGTTCACCAATACCCTCACGATTCACACGAGGTTTGGCAACAGGTTTTTGTAGGGAATGCCCTCTTTAACCCAAATTTGAGACTAGCAAATAGAAGCACTGCAGAGTGCCCCCTAGTGGTTGCTGTAACTTACACCTTTGACAAATGTGCACACAAACCAAAATAAAAGAAAAAAAAACTTAATTAAAAGGTTAGTCCATCCTTAAAGGTGTTGCCATGGAAACAGCACAACAAAAGATCGACTTCAAGGTTTACTTGGAGGCAAATGAATGAACAGAGAGGAGAAACAAGTTAAAAGCCAACAGAGGTTTCATGATAAAGATACTTTGCCATAAAAACAAACAAAAGATGTTTTTTTTTCCCCAATTAAACATGATGAGGTGAAAGTATAGCAGGCAGGAATTTTTTTTTTTTACTGAAATCATTTTAACACAGACACGCTCCCTTAAGAAAAATACTCCAAAAGACACAGTAAGATTCATTGCCTCCACTTACACATTACTATTATAAATCAACTAAACACTATTTCACAATTAAACCTTCAAACTTTGCTGGACAGTAGCAACAAACTTATGCTTTTTAAAGATGACGGGAGTAGAAGAAACACAATATGATTACAGAGAGGAACCAACTTCTATTGGGTCCGTCCTGCAACAGGAGGAAACCGAGCCGCGGTATCTCCCAAAGGAGCCCTACTTGACTTGATAGGCTTGAACGGCCGTTCCTATTGGCTAACGAGTCCCTTCTGTGAACGCATCATGTGCCATAATCATAAAGACTTCCTCCACATCTCTCATCTATAATTAGCTCTGCCTTCTGTTCTCAGCAGATACCCCCCCCCGACCCGCTGGGAAACCTGCGGTCGTCTGGAGCCAAAAGGTAACCAGCAGGGGGGTCAAACTGGCGGCGCTCCCCAAATGTTTGGGGAGGGTGTTTTTTTTAGCATGTTTTGACACTTACCCAACCACTCTGGTTTATGTAACTGTTCAGTTCAACAATTTGAGACTTAGCTCCAGTGTGAACCTAATTTCAAGTACCATAACTCGTCAATCGTTTATGCAAATTACAAAACCAGTGAATTCTGATTAATAGAAAAGCAGCTTTGCACTAATGTGCAACACTTAACTTCGCATATGTATTATATACTAATAATAATTTCATAAACGCTACATAGTAGTTTACACAATGAGCATAAACTAACTGATTTTGGAGTAAAAAGGAACAGCTTTGCACTGATACAGAACATTTCACGTAAACAGTCAAAAGTTACGATATTTTGAGGAGTTAGTTTCATTTCATGTCATCTGCGATTGTTGAGGGTTAACAGTTTACCATGTCAGCTGTCCCCGGTGACACGCGCTTTCAACTACCGTAACTTTTGTACGATTTACTCAATTAGCTAATTTCTGACAAGTTCTGACGCGAACAAAAGCAGCTTTGTGCTAGTACGCAACACTCTGCACGAGTACTGTAAAAACCATTTGATTCTGATGTAAAAATGAGAAGCTTTTCTGGCGATATGCAACACTTTACTTTGCATAAAAAATCAAAAAGTTTAGCTAATTTGAAGAGTTTGTTTTATTTTGTGTAATCTCTGTAGAGGGTTAAACCCTTGAACACCAAAGCAGTTCCCAATGACAGCAAAATAATATGCTCTTTGAACTACCGTAACTTTTCAACCATTTACTTAATTAGCATAATTGGGACGAAAAGCAGCTTTGTTCTAATATGCAAATTGATCCAGAAACCAAGTGTTTGCTACGATGATACGCATCATATTACTTTGGAGTAAGTCAAAGTGTTACAGTATTTTGAAGAGTGTGTTTTACTTCTAGGAATGGCGACATCTCTGATAGTTAAAGGGTTAACTCTTTATAACCTCACCCCGGGCTAACACCGCTAGCGTTACGGCTCCTACTCGAGCGTCGCACTCTTTACGCAATTTTAAAAGTTGCGTAAAGACGTTCACGTCCTGCGTCTGCGGTCAGGCCCCTGCAAATCCATTTCGTTTGGTTCAAATTTTCGCCAGAAGACTCAGCTGAACCGCAGCGAATAAAGGAAGGATTAGCATGAGTTTTGCGAGGTTTGCAGAGAGCCTGTGGCTACAGCCAACCTGTAGCTAACATAAGCCGTCGGCTGTAGCTACACCTCTCGGGGTAAGCCATCACCAGCGATACCAGCTTTGCTCAATTACCGTAACTCCAGTAGAGATAGTTAGAGTTGCGCTAGTTCGAAGAGTGTTTTGTTTTATTTATAACACACGCTCTTTGAACTACCCAAAGTCTTCCACCATTTAAGCAATTAAAGTAATTCACATTGATGCTGTTGCACTAAAAGGCGGTTTTACACCGATATACACTTTACGTTGGTAAAGTGCCACAGATTTGCCGACGTTAATTGCCAACGGAGAGAAAACACGTAAAGTGCCGTCAGAATCAGCTGATGTACTGCGGTTGCGTGAACACTTCCCAATCCGTCGGAATTACAGTAATTGTGTAAACGCTTGAGGACGTGCGCTTGTTTGAAGCTCGCCAACTGGAGCTCAAGCCCCAGTGGTAACGAGGTAAACGGGTCAGGGGTTTGGCATCTTGGCTGAGAACATACTGCGGATCGCCCCCTAAATCCCCCACGGGATAACTGCCCTTCCACCTGAGCTCTCCGTCCACTCAGTGACACGCTTCCAAAGGCCTCGTTCCATCTGCTCCCACCTTGCCCTGGGGGGGGCGAGCGTAGCTGTGATTTCATTGGCTCTGCACGCCTCTCTAATTAGGACACACACCGAGACACCGAATGAACCGCTCGGCGCACACACTTTGGATTTCAGAGGGTTGATTGGAGATCATTCCTGAACAGCGGATGCTTATGCAGAACATCACCACTTTTCCTAAACACCTATGCACCCCCTCCAGACAGTCCCCACCGGGACAAATAGAGACTCCTCCGTGACAGCGTCCATTCACAGCAAGGATAATGGAGCACCCCCCGTCGCCTCAGAGGTGTCCCAGCGATACCTGACCGAGCCGAGGAGGGAAGCTGAGGCAAATTTAGATGCCTTGCACCCCCCCCAATCCCCGTTCATGTCGCCGCAGATAAGAACAGAGGTCCTCTTGTCCCCCCGCTGAATCCTATCATCTCGCGGGCCTTGCCAATTCCCACAACGCCAGCATATGAATGCGCCCCATTCTTCTTCCTGTGTGGGGGGGCATTTAGGGGGAATATGCCCTCATGGTCGTGGCGTTTCCTGCCCCCCCACCCCACTGAATGATACACATGGAGGAGGGGGGGTTACGGATAGTCATATTAGGCTGATGGACTGCTGAAGGACACTTTTGTCCGTTCCGGGTCGTCTCCGTCTATCTGGGTGATGCCCGATTAATAACCGGCGGACTGATGAGGAGGCGCAAACCGCCGGCGTAGGAGGTCAGCCTCCCCGAGAGTGCAGGGTCTCTCCTGAACGGTGCGACGCATCTCTGCTTGAATGGCAGCAGATCCTGTCTGACCAAACGGCGATTAGGATATGTCCTCGCCGTGTTTAGTTAAGGATTGTGCAGAACAAACCCAACAGAGAAGCACACATCTGGAATGATTTAAAAATAAAAATAATTTTAAATAATGGGGGCATCTTGTAGCTACCTGCTGGTGAGTTGGGTACCAGATCCCCCTCAGGGCTTCCTGGGATTTTGCCCTTCTCCTTGTCCTCTTCGCCACCCTCAGGGGGGGTTGGTTTGGGGGTGTCAAGCAGAGAGTATGTTATTTTCTTTCTTTCCAAAAAATAGAAGAAAAAAAAATCCTTTCCAGCTGGTTCAATCCAACCGCAGACGGGACTTCATGACAGGTTTACAAAATAAAAGCATCTGTAGTTAGGATGACCCATCCGAGCAGGGGGGGGGGGTTATCAGAACAGCCATTCAATCATTCTTTTGAGAGAAAAAATATATATTTTCAGCTAAAAAAAATAAATAAATAGAGCGTTTGGCCGGACGTTTGGTGTCAGAAGTATCACCTGTGCTGACCGCTAACCTCGCTCTGACGCTCTTTTTTTTCTTTCCTTCCGGTTTTTTCTCTTTTCAGACGCGATAAAATCCACGGTTAATTCCCCGGAGGCGAGCGCGGGAAGCGGCGTGGGTGGCGGCGGCCGGGAGTCCCGGTGGCTGGTGTCGGTACCGGCGGGGTGAGAGGATGCTGCCTCCCTCTCTCTCTCTCTCTCTCTCTGGATGCCGAGACTGCTGCTAACCGAGGCGTGAGCGCGCACGTTCGCAGGCACGCCGCGCGCGCGCCGCAGTGCCCCCCTCCCCTCCTCCCTCTAGCCAGCCGGTCGCCCCGGCAACGCTTTTCCTCTGACCTCAATATAGGCGCTGCTTCTCTCTCATTTTTACATTTTTTAAATAAATATTACTTTAAAACCTGCTTTATTTCCGTTTATTCATCAAGAAAATAGTGTTTCCGGTTTCCGGTTTAAAAAATAAAAGTACAAGACTTTCTTTTTTTCCCCCTTCTCTCTCTCTCTCTCTCTTTCTGCTTGCATCATCGTGACGTCAGAGCAAATTAAAGGGATACAACTCCACTCTCTTTTCTTATCCTCCTTTTAATCAGGCCTTTTTTCCCCTTCAGCCTTCAGTTCACTGCAGCTTCCACTCCCGAAAGCCGGCACAGAGAAACCACAACATTTCACTTTAATGGACAAATTATATCGACCTTTGTTTGGAGGTAAATTAAAGGAAATCAAACACAGTTTAAAATCACGCCTCAATAATCAAAAAAGATATAAAACACAAAAACAATCACTGAATTATAATACCGGAATAGCCAATCTGTGATTTTAAAGATCTCATACCATGATTTTGTCTTTCAAAACAAATCATATCCATATTTGTGATTATTTATTACTTTTCGAACACTAAAAAACAAATTATTTATGGAATACGAGTTATTTTTGTAAACTCTGGTGGCTCTCGAAGCTACCTCATCACTGCTAGCTTTGCGGATAAAGTGTTTGCCTAAGGCTCTTCCTGGAGGGGGCGGTTCCCAACTAATGATGTAAGCATGTTTTGTGGATTTGGGAGGGGCTGATCAAAATACCACTTTGGGGTTGTTTAAAGTGAGGAATTTAAAGTATAACACACCTAAAAAAAAATCAAAATTCATGGTATGGATGAAAATAGCTTGTTCTCAGCCCTGGCCAGGGCAAAACGTGATTGGCTGCATTAGGCAAGGAGGGGGGGCAGCACCGGGCAAAACTATTGATTACGTCAAACTTTTGAGTTGTTCTAAATATGTTTTTAATCCTAACATTTTTTATCAGTTTACAAAAAATGTGTGTTTCAAACTGTAAAAAGAAAAAAATAAAATAAATCATTGCAATTTGGCACCCCCTAGGGGGCCGCCTAGCTCGCCCATGCCCTGGACTAGCCCTGCATGTTCTTGTGGTGTTTTTCTGAAAACAGAGGACATATATCAAATAAATTAATTATAAAGTTACATCTCTGATTAGCCATTTTTTCAAATTGTCATCAAATAGTTATCAGGACCGGTGAAAAAAAATGTTGTTGGAAAAAACTTGCTGCTTTGACATAGAGGCTATAATCACAAACTCCCATCTCTGCTCCATTCTGATGCATCCACGCATAGATCCATGTACGTCTTTGTTTCCCTCATCTGAGATTACATCAAACCTGTCCCGTCAGCTAGCTCCAGTTTTGCTCAGCGTTTTTGTTGCGCCGGTAAAGCTAGCTTGGGTTGTACGCTAGCAGGAGGGCATGTGAACAGATGGATGATGGGATACTCTGTTGCTATGTCCAAATTACCTCCGTAAATACTAAAAAACTACCTAGTATAAGACTATTTACTGTCTGGTAATTCGGACATAGGTTCATCCATGGATTTTTACATATTTTAATCAGGAATCAACTGTTTATGTTGCTGGTTTGATAATTTGATGCCTAAAAAAAGAGATTTCTTCATTGTCTGCAACAAAGAAAGTCTGTTTTGATGTTTTATACAAGAAATACATACTTGTAAAAACACAAGATAAAGAAAAGGAGGAGTTAAAAAGAAACACTTAGTACAATCAAATTACTACTGTTGCTAAAAGTTAGCAAAAACTAAAAATAGCTGTATACATTGTGGAGTTGAACTCACAATCCCCACATAAGAAAAAGACTAACAGCAGCTGTCTTAACCCTTGAGCTATCTTTGGGGTCCAAATGACCCAAGCCTTACACTGATGTCTTATTCATCCCATGAAAAATATGGATGAATGTGGACACTATTTCCTGTCTGCCATGGACACCAGTGAAAATAAAAAACCATCGAAAAAAATGTTCAGTGCGCTTTCCTCAGGGGTCCAGATGACCCCATTCCCAATGTCAACATTCCGAGGATAGCAGTAGGCCACAGCAGAAACCGGTCTTTGGCCAAAGCCATTTTATTTAAGCACAGTGATACTTTTGACGCACAGTTCTGAACATGTTAGATTGACGGTTTCAACCCGCGGTTTGTATGTGATAAAATGGGTCCTTTTACACCCGTTTTGTAGCAACACAAAATGGCGAGCTACTTTCAAAACGTGCTTTAAAAGCTGCGTTTTTCTTGGTCGATATGTGTTTTTTTGAAGGCTCTTTTCCCAACTAATATTGACCCCTTTTGCTTACTATTTCGTATACAATTTGTGCTATCTTATGGGGTCCGGATGACCTACGTTGACGTGTTATGGCACAGTCCAGTGTATATATCTTTTTTTCTACATATTTTTTATACTTTATATTGTATTTTATATTATGTCTTGTATTTTTTATGCCAATTTCTTCTATCTATCTATCTATCTATCTATCTATCTATCTATCTATCTATCTATCTATCTATCTATCTATCTATCTATCTATCTATCTATCTATCTATCTATCTATCTATCTATCTATCTTATCCCTCCCATGAAAAAAGTTAAAACACATTGAAAGTAAAGTTCAGTGAACTTTCTTGTGGGGTCCAGATGACCCCACTCCCAACATCAATATATCTAGGATAGCACAAGGGTTCTGACCGAATAAATGGAGCTAGTTTAGCCTTTGCATCAGGGGTATTTCTGACAAGATATAGCTTCAAACCTCCCGCTAAGGCAAATGGTCTAAGATGGCTGATGCGCATTCCCCCAGTGATATCCCATCAGGCCAAGGTGCGGAGGCAGAAGCTGTGCGAGAGTGTGTCTTCATGTTCGGGGGGTAATGTTGATGTCCTCCACTCGATAGACCTCAGCCAAGCGTCGTCTGAGGTAATGGCCCGCCAGGGAGCCCTGACAGCTGAGCCCACATGGAGATATACACATTCACACACACAAACACTTACTTCACACGACTCCTCGCGGTTTGTCACTGATAAACTACACTGATATGTTCCAGGAAACATGTATCGTGTCAAAAAAAACAGGCTTTTTTACGTCTCTCAGGAAAACACGAGTTATCCCTCTTCTTACACCCACACAGCCTTAAGCAGTGACGAATGGTGTGCCAGCAATCACTTCAGACTTTAGCAGTATTTATACACCTTTAAATTCTATGAATCACTGATTAGTAAAGGCTTTTGTACGCCGTAAGACTTCAAGACTAAAACTACTCTAATCTGAAATAGGTGACATCCACAATGTCAAATTAAAATGTTGGATTGAAAACACCCATTATCCCTGACATGAAGACATTTTGGGAAATAATAAGAGATTTTCAAAGGCTACATTGGTGGAAATGAAAAGGTTCTACAATGAGTAGAGTTGAAGGAGTAAAGTTGCATTCACAGTTTCAATGATATGTCAATGCAGAGACTTGATCAGTACATTTGTTGTGGCGGTGATTTTCAGAGTTCAAGTGTCTGATTTGGTGAAGAAGACGTGTCACATTGACCAATCAGGGTCTCGGACGTCTCTGATCTAATCATTTCCTGAACGTTATGCCATTTTCTAATGTTGTTCTTAATGTTTCTCTCAAGTGAAACAATGCGGGACAGGAAGTCGTTAAACTGGATCACAGACAGATGGAAGTACCGCTGAAAGCGGCCTTCATTTGATGCGCCTCATCATACCGAGAGTCTTGAAAGCCTTGGTTCCTCTGAGTGGTATAGTCTGGTAAGAACGGTCCAAGCTATTCAGGTGAGTGTTTCCACTCAATGTCTGTGCGGGATAAAGCGAAAGCAGCAAAAGGAAAGCTGACAACAACAATGGAGAACATCCAGCTGCTTGTTTTTTGGTAGCATTTAATGTTGTTTGATAGAAGATTGCGATGGGCTATGATGGATACATCTTGATTCTTTACATTGTTGGAATGACCTTCTGCCAATCAATGGGTTTCATTGTGTGATGAGAGTAGCTCCGCCCCAACCGTCCCGTTCCATTTTACTATGGACGTACAATCAACAGGGGGTCAAAAATTGCATGGTCTAGTCCGGTCTGACCTAATGGGTCCACCTTATAAGAAAAACGTTCAAAATACTGGACCGGACCACAGAGGGAAAACGAGCCTTACATTATGACCGACATGATTACTAGTGTTTTTGTAGAAATAAAATACATCAACCTAGATAATGTCCAGCCGTATGGTTCTGATCCGGATGTCAGCTCAGATCTTCATGGACCGAACTTCCTCCAAAATCCTGATTCTTTCTCCTTCCAGTTCACCAAAGACTCTTTCAGCTCATTCTCCAATGTTTATTGACGTTGCTGTGATCAGTCCATTTAATCATTGGTTTCTCAGAGCAGAAAATAATGAAAGCTAACATCCAAATGCTCTTTCATTCATTTACAATCCTTTCCAACTGCGGTCAAATGAGCCGCCGTTCACATTTCTGTGGTCACATCAAGAAGCTCCGGGGAGTCTGGTGGAGATTTTCCAGCGTTCTCAGCCCTGCTACCGTAAGTATTGGATGAAACTCACACCAAAAATCCAGTGACGGCTGACTGGACCACAGAAATGTGAACGGCGACTCATTTGACTGCAGTCAATGTGAAGATACAATCTTCTCTTCTCCAGAACCTGAACTAGACACGCTAGCCGGACCAGATGAGGGTTTAGTGCATGTGCAGCAGAAAGAAGATGATTGATGAAAAACAGAGTCTGTTCAAGACAGTTTGATTGACAGAGATTTAAAAGGAGAAATACTCAGAAATGTAAAAACAAAACAATTTCTGATTACATTTGCTCTCTTTCATAAGAAAAATGCCACAAATACATTTTAAAAACTCAAAAAACAGTTTTTTCATTACTTTAAGGAATATTAAGTAGTAATATCAAGAACTTTTGAACTTTTTTAATTCAGTGCATTATATATGATGCATTTGTGAATCAAAAATTCAAAACTTTGGTTCTTCCTCCCTTTACTTATGTTTTTGCAAAAATAGTCTAGTTTTAATAGCGTTTATATTTTGGTAAAACCTGCAATATTTTCTAAGTAATTGGAAAATTCCAACAGAATTACAGACAGTAGCGGTCCACAGATCTACAAGACATTCCACAACACTGAACAATCACTCCATTCATAGAAAAATACCAATTTGGGAGTTTTGTAGCATCAAATTGAAATAGACTAGAGTATATGGTGGAATACGTGTTCGGGGCTCGTCCTTCAGGGATTGGGCAGATTGTATCCATATAATGAGAAAATAATTAGTGTGTCATCTGACGAATACTTCAGAAGGCGTTGCCATCTGTGCAAAAGTTGAGTCCTCTCCAGAGTTTACCAACAAATCTACTCTACAATGGCCGACGGCAAAAAGGAGTTGTAGAATTATTAGAAAACAAATACGAATAAACAATTATGCAAAACGACTGCAAGATGTTTCATGTTAAAGGAGGGAGAGCTTGTCAATGTGCACCAAGCGAATGGAATAATTGACATTTTTCGGAGTTAAACCTGAGCGTTTATAGGCACGTGTACATGTCCGCTGCACTGTAAACCGTAATCACTCATGCGCCCGCCTGGGGATTTAATATTCCATTTGGGGCGGGCTGAAACAACTGCTGCATTCTGCAATATTGCAATCAAATTATTCGTTTGCTTGAAGGTGTTTGCAATAACATGTCTATGTATTCTCATAACGCCAACAACTTTACTGCCTGAGGGTGGGAAATAAATAAATAAATAGGCAGAAACCTATTTCAATCTTTCCCAGATTTACTTACTTGTGACTGAGACCACTGAGCATGCTCAGTGTCTGCTTTGTTGCAGAAAGGAGGAAAGGTCTCTTGTTCCACTGTGACTAGCTCTAAGTTTTTTTCTGATGATAGAGGACATACACACAGAAAATAAAGCTAAAAATTTCATTTCTGAGTATTAATTCCTTCAAATTTTTGTGAATCCGTGAATCTATTGTGACATCACAGATATGCTGGGCTCCGTCTACTTGCAGAAAAAATAGATCCATGTATGTCTTTGTTCTCATCGTCTGAGCTGGAATCTCGGCTTGATGGCTCAAATATTATTCGCCATTTTCTGCTGCACTGATAATGTTAAGTTGTGGCTGTGAGCTAGCGGGAGAGACTGTAAACAGAAGGTTTTAGCATTGAGAGGGGAAAAAGGGGCAGGGATGCCCTTCTCCAACTGTCCCGCCCACAACTCAGAAGACAATTTCTAATAAACTGCTGTATATAGCGCACTATAAGGCATACCTAAAAGCTTTCTTTTTTTTTAATTCAAAAAACTAGTCTGCCTTCGGGGAAGGAAAAAAATCGTCTGAGGAGGGAGAATCTGTCACAGTGTGGAGAAGCCATAGTGGTAGGGAGAAAATGTCAGGGCAGGGAGAAACTGTTTTAGCAGAGATAAGCCATAGGGGTAGGGAGAAGCTGTCAAGGGAGGGAGAAACTGTAGAGGTAGGGAGAAATTGTCAAGGTAAGGAGAAATCGTAGGGATAGAGAGAAATTGTTGGGGTAGGGAGAAGCCATAAGGGGTAGTGAGAAACTGTCAAGGTAAGGAGAAATCATAGGGACAGGGAGAAATTGTAGGGGCAGGGGGAAGCCATAAGGGGTAGTGAGAAACTGTCAAGGTAAGGAGAAATCATAGGGGCAGGGAGAAACTGCAAGGGTAGAAAGAAGCCATAGGGGTAGCGAGAACCCTTGAGGGGCAGAGAGAAATTGTCAAGGGAGGGAGAAACTGTAGGGGTAGGGAGAAATTGTCAAAGAAAGGTGAAACTGGCAGGGTAGGGGGAAGCCATAAGTGGTAGGGAGAAACTGTCAAGGTAAGGAGAAATCGTAGGGGAGGGGTAGGGAGAAGCCATAAGGGGTAGGGAGAAACTGTCAAGGTAAGGAGAAATTGTAGGGGTAGGGAGACACCGTAGGGGTAGGGGGAAACTGTAGGGTAGGGAGAAATTGTTGGGGTAAGGTGAAACCATAGGGGTAGGAAAGCGATTCTTTTTTAATTTTAGGTAAAAACGGTATAGTCAGAATAATTCCGTCCATTGCCACCCTTTCCCAGTTACCCCAGATTTACCTTCGACTCTTTAAGTTCACAGACTTGTAATTCCTCACTTGGACTTCTTCGGCTTTCCCAGTAAACCTTTCTTTAATCTCCAACTGGTTCAGAACTCCGCCGCTTGGACCATGCAAACAAGGTTACAAAGTGTCCTTGGGAGCCCAAAAAGGCGCATATAAATGACACGTGTTATTATCATTATATGGAAAGACGACTGGGATCAAAAGACGATCAGAGTGTGACTATTTCAACCGTCAGTTTTCAACTCACTTTTCTGTAGGTTCTATAATAAAATGTTTGTTTCTTCGTCTCATGAGAATTAACTTGAAAATATAAATTTAGAAAGAGGAACTAAAAGGCCCGTCCTTTGCTGAGCATTATTTTTCCTCATTTGGAGCAAATGTGAGAGCGGCTGAGCATAAACCGGGATGGCGGGAGCTGTCAATTCACAAAGATCTCTCAGCGGAGGGAAAAAAAAAAAGAGCTGTAGACTGAGCTCGGGCCCAGTTGGAGGATGGCTGCAGCTTGGCAGGAGAAGCAGAGGAAGTGCGTGGCACGACCGCTTCAAATGAAATGTGCTCATTCTCCTCGTGTTCCCACAGCAGTGATTACCCTCCGCTCAATACACCATGACACTGCAACTTCAGACCCCCATTCCTCCGCTTCCCACTGAAAAACCCATTCCTGCTCCTTTATTTTGATTTTCTCTTCTTTCTGAAAAGAAATATCAGTCATTTTTTCACTTCACATTCAGTTGTTTGAAGGTTTTCTGCTCTTTAAGACAATTTCTTACTAAAGATGTTGAATCCACACCTTTGTATGTCTGCAGAATGACAAGGTGAAGCCTCCACTAGTTGTTTTTTTTTACTTTTAAGCACTTTTTTAATTTCATTTTATTAATTATAAGGAAGAAAATACAATATAAACTTCAGTTGTAAACTTAAACATAATGGAAATTTAAAAAAAAAATGAAAAGGGGACAGAAAGAAGAAATAAATCAATAAAATAAAAAGAAAAATATTAAATCTTCATCCGATTTAGTAAACAATAAGAGACGATTTGGAAAGAAAAAAAAAAAAATTTTATAATTACAACATCAACCAGTTTAAAATGAACACCATATCTCAGGGACGAGTAATTATTATCAGTAGTAAATAGTTTTATAGTCATTGATTAAACTGTTTTTAATGTAGTTTTTCAAACTTGATATTGTTGGAGCATTTTTTTATTTCTACGCTCAATTTATTGACTCCATACACTGATACTTAAAAATATTTATTTGGTTTCATAAATATTTCATGTTCTTCTAGATTAAATTAGTTTTTTCTTTTCCTGTATATTTTCATTAATTAGGAGGAAGGCCTTTCAGATTCACTCTATATATACATTCTAAAAGTTGATAAGATCATAAAGTTCTAATAGCTTTAATTTCATAAATAAGAATTAAATAAAGATAAATAAATAAAGAAAAAATATGTCATCCAGTTAAGATATATCGTTTGTACATTTAGTGCATTTACTACATATGACATTTTGGTGATACGTGCTTGATTTACATAATTCACGAGTTTCATTACTTGTCGATGTGCGCGGATATCCGTCGAGGGTTTCCGCGGACGGGTCTTTACATAAATTAAGTTCTGAGCTGATCAGACTTTTGCTTGAGTCTTGCTTAAATAATTACTTAATCTACGCAGTTTTTACGTAATTACTATGTAAATCTTAAACAATTGGGCGTGATTTTTGCAAGATGCAAACTTACATTTGTGGCTCTCCACGTCCGCTCCACATATGCTTTTCATGCTCGTGCCACCGACAGATAAATGTTATTTCTTGTATGTGTCATGTGTTTCTCCTGGGCTGATTGCCACTCCTCACTGACGGGTGACACCTGTGTCCTTTTGTTTTTTTTCACTCCCCTTTCTTTATATAATGGGTTCCTCTCCTCACTTCCTTGCAGGTTTGTCTTGTCACTTCATGCACTTAATCGTGTCTTCCAGTACAGGGTTTTGGATTTTTGGAGTTTAGCCTTGGTTGGTTTATGGACTTTGACTTTAGTTACTGATCCTGTTTTTCCAGCTTTGTGCTCCTCCTTAGTTTTGGATTTGATGTTATTAAAGACAGTTTTTTTTTTAGCTCCCAGCTGTCCTGCGATTGTGTCCACACACCAAAGCTCACCAGTATATGGCGCACATAAAACATTAAAGTTATGTAATCACTAATAATTTGTACATAATCATGCTGTGATAAGCATGTACTGTGAATCGGTCAATCTTTTACCCCTCCACCAGTCTTTACCGGGGGGGGGGGTCTGCAGCTTAAACTGGTGCGGACCAGAGGAATACGACTTTAAATAAATGATTATGTCATTTCTACCCATTTTTATGAACGTCTAAGTGAAGAAGTTCAATAAAGTGCGTGTTTGCGTGGTTTATTAGTATTTCTGTTGAGGTTTTGACGCGGTTCATTCATGATACATCAGAGAAAATGACACAGAGCTTCTCACTTTCTCCACATACTGTATATTATGACCAATTTTTATCAAATTGTACAGCAGCACTGTGGAAAATCCGACAAAAATCTTCAATTTTAGAACGATAAATAAATAATATGCCTGAAGTATATTTTTACAATAAAAATTGCAATTTAGTGATCCGGACGTCAAAAATATTTGTTCTCATTTTTATGGAAAATAGCGTAAATTTTCAAGTATTCGAATAATCATTACTGCATAGAAATCTCAGTTTCCATGAGTCAATTTTACATATTAAAGTTTAATAAAAAAAAAAAAAAAGTTTCAAAATAAAAGCATTATATGTGATTTTTTTTTTTTTTTTTAGTCTCTCAGAAATTATCTCAGAACAGCTAAAATTACTAAATTAAATCCTAAAATTCATCAGAGTAACTGTTGCATAAATAAAAGCTGAAACTTTTATTTTTTTTAATAAAAATGAATGATTCCTCAAACTAAGTCTCTTTTCTGGAGACGATCCCATAAATGTTTTGTCCGGTTCTTCCTGAACTGAACCAGAATGTGCCGACCTCACCGTTTCCGTGTGGGTCTATTGAAAAACCGCCGGTCTGTGGAGGTTTCTACCCTCCGACTCTGCTGATTGCCGCTCAGCACGCGCACCTGCTAACCATCCTCTCAAGCCTCGGCGCCGTTCGTCATCCCGCCACTGCCAGATTGTTGTGTCAGCCGGCGCGGTGGATCACGATCTTCGGGCACTTGTAATTGTGCACTCTAAGCTTTTGACACTCATGTTGTTTTTGTTAATTAGACTAATCTTTGTCTCCCTGTGCCGCGGGATTATTACAGGCCCACCTGCTTCCCCGCCTGCACCTCCATTAATCAGCCACTCAACTTTACTCAAACTCAGAGGAGCTGAACTTGTTTTCCTACTTTTTATAAAAATATTAGCACTTCAAAAAATACAGAGTAAAGGCTTGAGAATGGATTACACTTTATTTTATTTTACACAATCATTATATTTGTTAGAATAACAATTTTTGCTTCTTCTAACATGTTCTTGCTAATCCAGTATTTTCTTCATCGAAAGTTATTTAAGTTATAAATCGACCAATCAGACGCCTCAGTGAAAGCATGTGGTTCTCACCTTCATCACTGACTCGACAGATTTCTCCCATGCTGCTTTCATTGGAAAGGGACGTTCTCTCATGATTGGCAACAGTAGTCGCCCTAGAAATGTGACTCAGACCAATCACTGTCAACTGGTTTCAAAATGGCGACGCCCATATCGCAGAATTGGGCTAATTTGGCTGGTAAGTAAGGCCTTTTCTATGGGTAACACCACAGCCAGCTTTGTCTATTATTATTTTCAGCCTATGAGGTTTACCTACCATGAGTTTAAGCCCCTCCCCTAAACTCCCAGACACTGTTACCTTCACAACTACTACAGGAAGAACTTCGCTAATTCTATGCATTCAAGTTTGCTTTTTGTTAGTCGGTAACATTTTTTTTTTCAATTTTTTTTAAGATAAAAAAAATTAATTTAATGAAAAGATACATGAAAAGAAAAAGTAAATTTAATCTAAAAGGACATGAAATATTTGTCAAACCAAAACACAGAATTCTGCTAAAAGAACAATGTGTATCAGTATATGGAATTAATAAATGAAATAAATTGAGTTTAGAAATTAAAAATACTACAACAATATCAAGTTTTAAAAACTACATTAAAAACAGTATTATCAATGACTATAAAACTATATTAAACAAATAACAATGACTCATCCCAGAAGTATTATTTTCCCTTCACACTGGTTGATGTTGTAATTATAAGATTTTTTTTCTTTTTTTTTTCTTTCTTTCCCAATTTTCTCTTACTGTGTAATGAATACGCCAAATGCTTATGTATCTGTATCTTTCTTTTTTTTTTATTGATATATTGATGTATTGATTGTTAAAAGGGGCAGACAAAATAAGTTTTTCTTCTTTCTGTCCCCTTTTCATTTTTTTTTCCTTCATTTTCTATCATGCTTGAGTTTACAACTCAAGTTTATGTTGTATGTTTTTTAATGAATAAAAATGAAATAAAATTAAAAAAAAATAAAAAAAATAATACACTAAAAATAAAGGAACTAGAACATTGGATCACCACTAGAGGTTTTGCGACAGCACATCAAGACACATCAGTGAGAAAAAGCTGAAAAATACCAGAAGAAATATAAAAAAGTCTAAAAGACGGATGTGGATGATTGCTTATTGATAAAAGATTACAGCCAGAGCTGCTGCTGCTGCTTTGTGCTTATTTCCCTCCTGGTCAAAGTTTGTTTGGTGTAAAAGTCATTTTTTTCTCCTGAACACGTGTGACCTCTGGACTGTTGCTTCACACTCAGAAATCTGATCATTTCAGATAAAGTTGAAAATCTTTCTCATCGTATTTTTAGTTTGATTTTTTACTGTCTGCCAATTAAATTAACCCTACTTTAATTAGTTGTGAAGGATGAGGATTAACTTCAACACACGTGTTCTGAGTCCACCAATCCTTTGCCCAACAATAGTTGGGATAGGCTCCAGCAACCCCCAAAATGGTTCTGAAAAAGTTTGTCTTAAAAGGTTTTATTTTTAAATAGAACGTATCACTCAAATTGTTGTAGTCACATTTTTTTATTTAGACTTTAACTCCAGAGCTTCGTGTTCTTCAACTCTTCAACTGTTTGTGCAATTAGCGGTAATTCAACGGAATCCGAAGCGGAGAAAAGCGGCTTTGCACAAACCAACTACGTTCGGAGTCTGAATCTGTTTGAGTGACGTTAATCGTATAAATCAGGGGTCTGCAACCTTTAACACTTAAAGAGCCATTTGGGTCAATTATTCAATGACAGCATCCCAAAAGGAGCCAATCACTTGTCAGAAAAATAAGACACAGATTTGTTTTTATATTAATGTTACTACTAAGATAACTATAAATTATTTTTTTTCTGGCAAAATAAAATAAAGCTTTCTTTTTTCTCAAACTTGAAATATTTTATAATTTTTGTCATAGTTTTATCATGACTTCCTTTCAAAATAAAAGACATCCTAAGTCACATCAGATCATCTCAATGCTGCAAATCATTAGATTTTAATTTTTAGGAACACATTTGTAAATTTAATAAACTAAATTAGAGCTAATTCAGTGACGGTTTTTTTTACAAACACTTAAAATCATCCTTGAATTTGTTTAAAAATAGAAAATCCGGCACTCAAAAACCTGTCAAAAAGCTTTTATCTAATGTCCTTTAATTGTTGGTAAATTAATTGAATCGAGTTTTTATTTTATTATTATTATTTTTTTTACTTTACTTCTTGCGTTCTTTTTAAAATTATACTTAAAAAAAAAGCTTTTATTTTTCTTTAACCAAAGAGCCATGATGGAGAGGTCAAAGAGCCACATGTGGCTCCGGAGCCGCAGGTTGCAGACCCCTGGTATAAACGGTCTTAACTCACGTTCACGCTGCCCTCTGCAACGCGTGTTCAACGGGACCAATCCCCATGAAAAGTCTACGTAAGCGTCCGTGAACGCCAGGATCCCGTACTTTGGGTGTTTTTCTCATTTAATTCTTTGTCAAATAATTCTAACCAGCCTCAACTAGAATTATTTTACACTTCGTACCAAGTCTTTTCCAACTGGTGGACATGTTTATGTAAACAGTAGAAAAAGAAACAGAAGAAGGAGAAGCCCTTCCCTGCTCGTCCAGTGTGAACAGACATCCAGATCATTGAAAAAGGGATTTCTTGTAAAATAAATCAAAAATGAAAACATGCCCAGTGTGTGTGTGTTGTTTGCTATTACTGGTGGGAGCTCTGGTGTTAAAGGATTAACAGGCTTTTTTTTTTTAATATTTGGATGTTGAGCTTTGGTAAGGCCTCTATCCTTAAACTTGTCAAGAGTTTAAGGATTTAAGATGACTCACAGTTAGATATTATCACCATTTCATCAACCAATCACGTCTTCCCTTTGAACTTTTTTGGTGTCCAGCCATGATATTTAACCCTTTAACAGTAGAGACGCTGCCGGCGACACCTGAATAACCCAAGCTCTTTGACACTGCGTAACTCTACAACCGTTTACGCAATTAACACAAATCCAACAGATTCTGTTAGAATATCGGCTAAGCGCCAGCATCTTTTAATAACATAAAGTAGCTTTTCTATGCATCCGAATCAGCTGTAAAACGGTGCAACGTTTCTCCACTTCAGAATCCACTGACAGCAAAAATTCTGCTTTAAAAATCAAGAAACATATACACATAAATAAGATAAATATTTCTTAAAATAACAAAAATGATCTGCCTGACTTTTCAAAACAAGTAAAAATATCTAGCCTTGTAGGACCTCAAATATCCTGAAATTAGCATATTTTCACTAATTACAAGCTCATTTGACTAATATAAATATAATTTCTAAGATTAATGTTTCAAATTATTCTTTAAGATTTTGCTAGTTAGGTTATTTTGACATAATGCTAACCACTCGGATCTGTTTCTTGAAACCAGCAAACTATATTATAAACAAAAGTACTTTTCTGTTCTACGAAAAGAATAGTGAACTGTTGTTAGTACTATTTTTTTCTCACAAAACAACATTTTTTTTTTTTTTTTACAAATGCTTGCAAATACAATAGAGATCATCACAACTTCTCAATCCCCCTTCCACTTTTGATATCTTTTATGGTCTGTAAATCTCTCCCCCCAAGACTTTTTTATGTCCCCCACCTTCCCTCCTCTCTTCCTTGGTTCTTATGAGCCGGCTAATCCCGCAGAGATTCGAGGCTATTTCCTAACCTAATCTGGGATGGCTTTTCCAGGCTAACATGGGAATCTGACTCAGTACAGGGTTACCAAAGTGAAGTGAGTTTCCTAAATCTTTCCCCTCCCGTTTTCCTTTATCTCCCCTCCTCAGCTAGCCTTCAGCCCCTGGAGGTTGGGGGATCATGCCCGTGCTTCTCAGCGCTGAGGCAACATAAAGCCTCCAAGATTAGGAGCGCCACTGGCGTTGGTCCCCCGCCCTCTCTGCACAGCCGAGCACCCCGGCACAGCGCGCCCCATTAGCCGGAGTGGCATCTGCTTTTAATTGGACCCGTCTGAGTGCTGGGGAAGCTCGCACATCCGTGATTGGACGGCACTTTTAATGCGGCCCTCTACCCTGAAAATTATGGCTTTATGGCCTTGTGATCATATATGTGCATGTTATCATTATCTACATGTTAATTTATGATGTCTGCTTCCATAATAGCATTTAATACATAGTTTTCTCAGTTAAAATGTTATTTATTAAACTTTTTTCTATTGAAATAAACAAGATGAACAGAGACATCAACCGCCGTGTGATTGGCCACTGTTTACCTCTTGGGTTCACACACATTATTTAGACTATTTTTGGGCTCTATGTACAAAATCAAAAGCCATTGACCAATCAGGGACTCTGATTTTTTAGAGTTCTAAGGCTGGCGTCTTGTTTCATTTACGGAACAGTTTGAAAATTGATCGTGGAGGATCAGGCTGTACTAAAGTCGGGCTAACACGATTAGTCGACTAATCGACTATTAAAATAGTCGATGACTAATTTCACAGTCAATTAGTCGTTACTTTATATTTTATAGAGTTATAGTGTAGTTAAAAGTTATATTGGCAGTGCGCTAGTTTTTTGGACTATTTTGGCATTTATTAAGGCTTTTTCTTTTTTTAGACTATTTTGGAGTTTAGCAAATATTTAAGCTAAATGCTAACTATTTTAGCTAATTTTGGATTTTTTTTCCATTTTTTTTATAGTATTTTGGAATTTAGCCAATATTTAAGATACATATTTACTATTTTGGCTAATTTAGGATAATTTCAATTTTTTTAGACTATTTTGGAGTTTAGATAATATTTAAGCTTCATGCCAACTATTTTAGCTAATTTCTGAGTTTCTGTTTTTTTTTTATAGTATTTTGGAGTTTAGCTAATATTTAAGATACATATTTACTATTTTGGCTAATTTAGGATATTTTCATTTTTTTAGACTATTTTAGAGATTAGCTAATATTTCTGCTACGTGCTAGCTAGTTTGGCTAATTTAGGATTTTTACTGTTGTTTAGACTATTTTCCAGTTTAGCTAATATTTAAGATACATGTTTACTATTTTGGCTAATTTAGCATATTTTCAGTTTTTGAGAATATTTTGGAGTTTAGTTAACATTTAAGCTACATGTTAGCTATTTTGGCTAATTTAGGGTTTTTCAGTTTTTCATGCTAATTTGGCATTTAACTAATATTTTAACTGGATTTCAGCGTATTCAGCCATCAACTTCAGCGTTTTTAGCTATCAATTTTAGCCAACAGTACTTGCATCTTTAGTGGCCAAACTCAACTTACAGCATTTACACTAGCATTATCACAGGTAATGTTATATACTTTTAGTTAGCTTTAAGCTAAAGATTTGTGCTTTACATTCAGTTTGTGAATGACCCGATTAGTCGACTAATCAGATAAATAATCGGTGATTAGTCGACCATTAAAATAATCTTTTGTGCCAGCACTATCCTCAAGTTGATGACATAAACTGCTAAGTTATTTTAAAGCTTTATTTGATCCTTCAGGAGTTCAATTTAATTGATAGATACTGTCAAACAGTATTTTCTGTTGCAGTTTTATATTTGACAGACTCGCTAAGTAATTTATAACAAGTTATTAGTTATTTTAAGTGATTAATTTAGAAGAGATGTTGGTAAAGACGACGAAATTGGAATGATGACCCAAATTGCAAAACAATCCATTTTAATCAAGCATAGCTGTGCCAAAAATCAACACTTTGCTTGTAATAAACCCCAGAGCATCAGTGTGAGCCGCGCCGTCCCGTCAGGGCCGGTGTCTGCGAGGGTTTCGGCGCCGTCTACACACTCTTCTCTGAAAATAAACAGAATGAGAGACAATTTTACAGGTTATTAAGCAGGCTTATCCTTGCCTGACATTTTGCTGAGTGCAATAATCGGTTTTGATCAATTTAATTCAGCCGCACTCGCGTTTGTGTTTGTGCTGCAGAGAAACACGGAGAAAGCATAACAAGTGGGTCTGAATCAGGAGGAACGCAGGAGGAGAGGAGATCTGATGAGGAGAGCGTCCGCCCGTCCGACTTGTTAATGATTCCATCACGGGGAAGATCGATGTTCCAGATGGATGACATTTATCTTAACGGGATTCTCAGCTGGGATTGGGTGGATCGCGAAATTAGAACATCATCGGGTTAAAACCCGAATGTTCAGAGAGAACTGAAAATGCAGCACTCAATTTGAGAGAGTCTAGTCTCCAAACCTCCGGAAGACCCGTCAAGGTCACGAGGTTGCTGGAGCCTATCCCAGACACTCGAGGGAATGCGGGGTACACCGTGGAGAGGTCGCCAGTGTGGAGCAGGGCTGGGAAAGAGTATGATGCCTAAAACTGGCTTCATTTTAAAGCGTCTATGTAATAACCACTTAAGTAGCTTTATACTACTATGCAACACTTGTTATTATTAATATGTAGCATATCGATACAGAAAAAGCACTTTTCTGTGCTGAAGTCAGAACCGTCTCTGAAGGAGTGAAGCTGTCTGTTTAAGGTCTTTAAATACAAATATATCCACATTATAAAAAAAACATCCTACAATGGTCCTGACAACACCTCCATAAGAAGGTGCAAATATTCCTGATTGAAAGCCATCCATCTATCATCCATCTATCATCCATCCATCCATCCAATCATTCATATATCTGTCCATCTCTCTATCCATTCATCTATTTATAAATCAATCTATCAATCAATCCATTATCTATGAATCCATCCATCCATCCAATCATCATTCATCCATCATCCATCCATCCAATCATCCATTCATTCATCATCCATCCATCCAATCATCCACATTCATTCATCATCCATCCATCCATATATCTGTCCAGTCATCTATTTATAAATCAATTTATCAATCAATCCATTATCTATCTATCCATCAACTTTCCATCCATCCATCCATCCAATCATCCATCCATCCATCAATTTTCCATCCATCCATCAACTTTCCATCCATCCATCATCCATCCATCCATCCATCCAATCATCCATCCATCCATCAACTTTCCATCCATCCATCCAATCATCCATCCATCCATCCATCCATCCATCAACTTTCCATCCATCCATCATCCATCCAATCATCCATCCAATCATCCATCCATCCATCCAATCATCCATCAACTTTCCATCCATCCATCCATCCATCCATCCATCCATCCATCCATCCATCCAATCATCCATCCAATCATCCATCAACTTTCCATCCATCCATCCATCCATTCAATCATCCATCCATCCATCAATTTTCCATCCATCCATCCATCCATCAACTTTCCATCCATCATCCATCCATCCATCCATCCAATCATCCATCCATCCATCAACTTTCCATCCATCCATCCAATCATCCATCCATCCATCCATCCATCCATCCATCAACTTTCCATCCATCCATCATCCATCCAATCATCCATCCAATCATCCATCCATCCATCCAATCATCCATCAACTTTCCATCCATCCATCCATCCATCCATCCATCCATCCATCCATCCATCCATCCATCAACTTTCCATCCATCCATCCATCCAATCATCCATCCAATCCTCCATCCATCCATCCATCAACTTTCCATCCATCCATCCATCCAATCATCCATCCATCAACTTTCCATCCATTCATCCATCCATCCATCCATCCATCCATCCATCCATAGTTGGAATGCATACTGAACCGGTCTTCAATCTTTCTGGACTTTATTCGGACGTTTACGACTAAATAACATTTTTCATCTAAAGAAGAAACCCTCTAACATTTATCTGATCATCTTTCAGACCAATAAGGTTGAATGTTTTCTATGTTTCCTGCTTGTAACTTCAACTAGTTATCAATGACTGTTGGGTTATGAGTTTAATATCTTTTTTTTTCCTTTTTTTTTTTTTGTTAAAAGGGGATTTCCCAAAACAAACAAACTTTTTAAAATTGACAATTTGACGATCACAATATATATATATAAATTATTATATTCTATGTTTAACCAGATTTTTTTCTGTTAAGTTATGTAGTAGTTAAAACATTGTCCATAGGATATCAAAAAGTAAAACTTTGATGTTTTCCATACTCGTTCCCCTCTAAGATGAGAAAACATTTCATCTGTGGGAGGATTTTCTTGATTTTTTAAATTTTTTTATGGCACCTATAAGGTCCAGACTTTTGTCTGCAGTTTCTCTTGGAGGCGAGAGCTGATTTATGTGATCAGAGCTGCTTTTGGCAGCAAGATTACAGAGAGAACGCCAGGAGAGACTCTTGGAAGCAGGACGGAGAGAGAGTGGAAGGAATCTTCCTTTTGTGGAGCCGCACAGCAGCTTTTTTACATGACAAGGAGTCAAACAAAATGCATTTCTGATGTTTGAACCTCTTGAAATCCAACAATGTGACATCAAATCTTACTTTCATGATTTTTTTCATACTGATATGCTAAAAAAATGACTATCAGGATACTAATTTTTCAGTCAAAACAGTCAAAATTTTAATGAAAGCTGATTTTTTGGAAAAATGAATTGTTGAAACACAAATTAACAACAAAAATTTAACAGAACATCTTTATTTTCAAACCCTTCCTGGTGGTCTTTTAATTACGTTTGAATAAAAAAAAACACATTTTTAACTTTACGTATGTCCTCCATCATCAGAAAAACGCTCCAATTACGCATTAAAAAACCCAATTTCCATCTGTAATTCGTCGGGTTCAGGTCTCTCCCTGAGCAATGGAAGCCTGTTTTTTGTTGCCTGTGGTGGCTCATATATTAAAGAAGGATCAAGCAATTTTCATCTATCTCACATTTTGAGGCTGGAGGCAGTTGGCGAAACAGCAGCAGTAATAACAAAACCAATACAAATCCTGTTTTCTCGGACGCTGACATTCTGCTTCCGAAAACACAAATTGCTGTCAACAAACCTCCAGAAATCTCACTGAGGGATATTGTTTGGAAGGTCATGCTGAGAGGCTGTTTCCCTTTGCTTTAAACATTCAGCATTCACCTCTTAAAAAAACAGCCTTGGCCTTCACTCGGCTGCTTTATCGAAGTTTACACCGATTTCTAAGCTCCCATTCCTGTTTCAATAGGTCGCTTAAAAGTCTGTCTAGATAAACCACATTTCTAGAGGTGCTACAGAACGATATCACAATGGTGACAACTTTTATCACCACTTGTTGCCAACGATACCTAAGTAACACACATTCTTTGACATACCGTTAATCGTTTGGGCAATTAATGCAAATCAATGGATTCTGTCGCGAAGAAAAACGAGTTTTTACAATTGTGGAAGGCTCCTTTTCTCCACTTCAGAATCCACTGGAATTATGTTAATTTCATAAACAAGAATGTCCTAAACGGAATAACTGTGTTTGTTCACAGGGGTGTCCCTCAAGGCTCTATGCTAGGTCTACTTGAATTTCCTGCTTCACATGAAAAGAAAAACCATTGAACAAAAAGAAGAAATTGTCAGTTTAGATTATTCTAAAAGAATAATTGATATAATAATAATAATAGAAATAATCTTAATAATAATAAAATATTATTATAAAATAATAATAATTAAAATAAAAATAATTATTATAAAAATTAATGAAAATAATCTTAATAATAAAAATAGTAATCAAGAATTCATAAATGAGTCAATAGTGACCATCATTTGCTGTCCTTTAAATATTTCAAAAGACGCGCCTAAAGTTTAAAGAAAAGTACACTGTTCAAGTGGACACCTCTAATAAAAACTCTCTGTAAAATTCAAGGCTTCCGCGTCCACAACTCTCGTGTTCGAGCAGCGCTACTTAAGTTTTTAAGTCTAGTCGTGGATTCTATGTATAACACGTGTTCATTTATCGAGCACTAAATGTTGAATTGTGACCATTAAGGGACTCGGATTTGGTTGTGACATTGTAGCTTTGTTTTCAAAACACGTAAGCGCTAACCATCGTAAACATAAAGGAGAAATTAATAATTGAGGTTTCTGCCCGAATGGAATTCTGTAATACCAAGTCTTACATGTATCGGAATAGAGCTGTGAAAGAAAAAAGCCTGGAGCAAGCCTGCGACATTAGCACAACTTTGACATTTCACACCGAGCCTCCAATAATGTTGTTATTGTAAATAAGAACTTGTTCTTAGTAACTTACATGGTTGAATAAAGGTTAAATATTAACTTTAAAAAAAAGCTCTCTGGTCGTTTACAACAAAGCTCGCTAGCTCGCTACAGTGGACTTCGCTAGCTCGCTACAGTGGACTTTGCTAGCTCGCTACAGTGGACTTTGCTAGCTCGCTACAGTGGACTTCGCTAGCTTACTACAGTGGACTTTGCTAGCTCGCTACAGTGGACTTCGCTAGCTTACTACAGTGGACTTTGCTAGCTCGCTACAGTGGACTTCGCTAGCTTACTACAGTGGACTTCGCTAGCTCGCTACAGTGGACTGTGCTAGCTTACTACAGTGGACTTCGCTAGCTTGCTACAGTGGACTTCGCTAGCTTGCTACAGTGGACTTCGCTAGCTCGCTACAGTGGACTTCACTCGCTCAATACAGTGGACTTCGCTAGCTTGCTACAGTGGACTTCGCTAGCTTGCTACAGTGGAATTTGCTAGCTCGCTACAGTGGACTTCGCTAGCTTACTACAGTGGACTTTGCTAGCTCGCTAAAGTGGACTTCGCTAGCTTACTACAGTGGACTTTGCTAGCTCACTACAGTGGACTTCGCTAGCTTGCTACAGTGGACTTCGCTAGCTTGCTACAGTGGACTTTGCTAGCTCACTACAGTGGACTTCGCTAGCTTGCTACAGTGGACTTCGCTAGCTTACTACAGTGGACTTTGCTAGCTCACTACAGTGGACTTCGCTAGCTTGCTACAGTGGACTTCGCTAGCTTGCTACAGTGGACTTCACTCGCTCAATACAGTGGACTTCTCTAGCTTGCTACAGTGGACTTCGCTAGCTCACTACAGTGGACTTCGCTAGCTCGCTACTGTGGACTTTGCTAGCTTGCTACAGTGGACTTCGCTAGCTCACTACAGTGGACTTTGCTAGCTCGCTACAGTGGACTTTGCTAGCTTGTTACAGTGGACTTCTTACTTTTGTGTATTTTTCAAGTAAAAACTCGACAGAAAACTTGTTAAAACTATTTGACAAGATGCCAAAAAGCCGCCAAAGAAACAATATTAACACAAAATACAATCAATTGTGATGTCCGTTTTATAACACCTGAACTGTTAGGGAACGATCTGCACAGTCTTCTACTGCATAATTTTCAAAATAAAAGCACTCAGATTTAGGAGCCACAACAAAGTGCAGTCTTGTGAGCCAGCTGGCGCGATATCAGGAGGAAGACGACAGCCCCTGTGTGAAATCTGCATGCAGATGGTCGGCATTGTTCACTTCATTTAAGGAGCGTTTCTGAGAAAATCAAAGGGAAATTAAAAAAATAAATAAATAAAATATGCAAATACTCCAGCGATGGGAGCGAGCTGCTTTGTATCCTTGTATCCGACTATGTAGGTCGTTGAAGTCTTTTCAACATAATGGGAGATTTATTTTGTTTTTCTGCAAAACAAAAACCATCAAAAATGTTTTATTTTTTCTACTTTTTTCAATGCCGACTCTGGCAGCAGCAAATCCTAACCTCCAATCAGCAGCGATCTTCCTCCAAGCCAAACCAAACTCATCCTGTTAATTAACTTCTCTGATGGCTTTCAGGTTGGGGGGCTGGGGGGTGGGTGGGGGGGGGGTGCTGCTCACCTTTCCAGCTGACATTTGCCTTGTTAGAATATTAAAAGCTTCATCATATTGAACCTGCGGGCACAGACGTCCATCTTTCCGCATGTTACCTCCGCCGTGAATTTGGCTCCTGGCTATCATCTGTCCATCAGAGCGGCGGCGGCGGAGGTGGTGGCGGCGGCGTGGAGATTTGAGCATTGTTGAAAAGCAAGCGTTCACAGGAGGACTAATTAAAGTGTGAGGACACACTCGTCAAACCTGAACTTGGGAGAAATGAACCAGTGACTGTTCATGATTTAATTATTGCGCCATTTCATGGGGTTTTTTTAAACTTTAACTTTGCTTTAATGAACTATCAAAATCAATTTGAGTCACTTCTGTTCTGGCTGCAGGCTCAATCGTGACCACCTGAAGAATTTAAGCATTTTATGTTTAATTTAATCGAATCAGTGAAATATTTTTTGTTTGGGAATTAAAATTACAATATTTTACTAAATGTTTATGAGCATCCTTTAGCATTTGACTGGTTTTCCACTGAAACTCCTGACCACTAGTTGGCAGCACTGCCTCTATGAACACCTCTATACCGCAACCAAAACAACAACAAGAACCAGCTTTTACTAAATGTTCAGTCTGACTCACGTTTTTTTTTTTTTTTTTTTGAGTGATGTACTCTTTAGTTTTTACTTGGATTTGGTACCGAACCGAAACTCTGCGCCGCATTCCTGCCAGTATCATTTATAAATGGATTGAGTTCGTAGCGGCTCAGATAAAAACAAGTGAAGCACGGAGCCTCAGTCAAAATGTTGTTGGTGAGGCGGGTCAACGTTCTGCTGAACGTCACAGCAATCGGTTCTTGGTCAGTCACCTGATGGATCAGGGTGATGTGTACAACACTCTTAAGAAAAAAAGATAAGCAGTGAAATCCCTGTTTACTGTCTTGTAATTAACCCTTCCGTTCTCCTTAGCTTGTTTACATTAAAAGTGGGGTCATCTGGACACCACAGGACAGTGCGCTGAACTTTTTTTTTTCACTGATTTCGGAGTTTCACTAATGTCCATGGCAGACATAAAATCCTGTCCCCCTTCGTCCACATTTGTCATGGAAGAAATCGCATAACAAAATGTGGTTGGAGCCATCTGGACCCCAAGGAGAGCGGAAGGGTTAAAGCATCTTAGCCACATTCATGTGTTTTGTTGGCAATGTTGGAAATAAACAGGACTTTATTTGCTCAATTATACTTTTAGAACCTTGTTGGTTAAGGCACATTCTCTCTATTTTTTTTTATACTGAAAAGTATTTTGTCGTGGAAATCAGACAATATTGATTGTTCCCTTTAAAGACAAATATTTCTTAATTTAACTAAATTAAAAAAAACAAAACAGGAATTTATGGGAAAAAACAACTTGCATATAAGAAATAGTTGTAGTTCTTAATTTTGTGATCTTTAAAGGGTAACCAAACGAGGAAGTTGGAGGCTGACTCCGCCCACAGCCGAAATGTGAAGATCCACTCTGAGGGAACACGACCGTTATCATTACTGGAGCTGCAGATCATCACGTGGAACTTAAATGATTTAACCAATCGCGAAATTGAATTGCAATACTTTGATTCAACCAGTGGGGGGCAGAAAATAGACGGTTTTAGACTTTATTTTCAAGAATTTAAAAAGCTTATTTTGATTTGTCAATAGTACCCCGACGCCTAGCACACCAGTATCCAAACCCGACACTGGACCAGATGTAATACTGGACCAGAACCGGCACCAGATGCAGTAACATGGGAGAACCTTTACCGGGTTGTGGTTAGGTTACTGCTACTGGACGCAGTACCGGGGCTGAACCGGACGCGCTACAAGCCGCCAACCAGTACCGGATTAAGGTTAGGGTACCGGTACAAGGTCAGGGTACAGGTACTGGACCCGTTCCGAGGACCAGTACACATCTGGTACTGCATCCCAAGGATTCCAGACCCTTGGTTCAACGAACAGCCAGCAAGTCAAGATAGTTTGGGACATCCAAAACGCCAAAAAGTGGCGCAGAAGGGGTCTTAACCAAACGTTAAAATGTGACGACCTGCGAATGAGAGTGTGTTGTCTTGGGGTATATCACGATACATATCGTATCGTGAGTCGCATATCGTGATACGTATTGTAAACTAGCCTCTCGCCAAAACGATTGATAACCTGACCATAGGAAAGATGGATGGAATGGAGATGAACAAGAAGGAAACAAAGATCATGTGCAATAATTTAGCCGAAAGACAAAAAACATAATTTCAGTTGATGGGCATCAACTTAAGGAAGTTGGGGAATACAAGTATTTAGGAAGATTGCTGACATCTGTTGACAAGATGATGAAAGACAAAACAATGCCTATACACTTGAAAAGGAAGATCATGGATACAGTCATCGTACCAACAATGACATATGGAGCAGAGGCATGGTTTACCACGAGACATGTTATCCAGAGAAGCATGGAAAGATCAATGCTCAATATAACAAGGAAAGACAAAATCCGTTACGAAATAATACGATCAAAAGTGAAAGACGTGATAAGCACAGCAGAAGTAGGTGGGCGGGGTATCTTGCCAGAATGGATGCCAGAAAGTGGGGCAGGAAAGTAGTGGAATGGACTCAAAGTGATGGAAAAAGAGCAAGGGAAGACAAAAGCAGCGATAGAGAGACGATATTGAGAAGAAAGCTGGAAAGGCCTTGGATGCATGTGGCACAAAACCGCCAAAAATGGAGAAGTTTGTGGCGTGACAGGCTGAAATGATGATGAACACTGCAGCTTTAGTCGGGTTAGGGCACCTGTCCGCATCTTGAGGGTTGGGGACCCCTAATTAGGAT
Organism: Oryzias javanicus; assembly: GCA_003999625.1. NCBI lineage: Eukaryota > Metazoa > Chordata > Actinopteri > Beloniformes > Adrianichthyidae > Oryzias > Oryzias javanicus. The sequence continues at coordinate 21,376,717 of CM012454.1, forward strand.
ATGCGTTTTTCTGGTTTGGACCAGTACCGCTTCGTGACCTGGAGGTTGGGGACACCCAAAACATCAAAAAGTGACTCATAGGGTGCCCGGACCACACATCTATATATGACGAGTTGGGAGTAAGAATACGTGGGATTTGCATGTGAGGGTTTTCTTCAGTTTCCTTCTACAGTCCAAAAGCATGCTTCATGAGTAATTAAGGATTTCAAATAGATGTGACTGTGAGTGTATGATCCTGCAACAGATCTGTCCAGGGTGAGCCAACAGGTGATGGATAGGCTCCAGCAACGCCATGACTTTCAAAGGGATTCGGCGAGCTCAAATGTTGGATGGATCCGTGTTAAAAGGTCGAATATAGAATTCTGTCACATCTAGCTATCTATGGATTTTTGCATGTCTTCCACGATGAAACACGTCCCTAAAACATATTTGTTGTCTTGTGACAGAAAACAAGATAAATAGGAAATATCACAAAGGGGTTTTAAATCCATTTGACATCCAACACAAGTTGATATGCTTCTTGACCTCCTTGAAATCGTTTGATTTCCCAGCAAAAGGTCTCATGAGGCCGTACGTTGTGTCTCCGCATGGAAAACTACGTGGCAGAAAAAGCAATTTAAATTGCTCCTTAGGCACTCTGTAACTAGAAGCTGGTCACAAAAAGACATAATTTGTTTCCATTTCTTTAGCTGTGTCTGTGAGAAATGTCACAGATAACAGAGTGTGGGAGATAGATTTTCCAATAAAAAGGTGAGCTGAGAGTTGGGCTTATCTTGACGTGGCGTTGAGTGTCTCCTTAAAAGTTGGAGAAACTTTTCAAGTGGCTGTAAAAACGAATCAAAAGGGGTGAAGAGACGGTCGTGACAGTGTCACTTTTGGCTTGTAAATGGTTCTCTGTGTTGCCTGATTCGGTTGAAAAAACCTTCCAAACTCAGCAGCAACCCACCGGGCCGACCAATGGAGGGTTCATCCCCAGACCGAGATTATTGGTTTAAGTGGAGAACATGAATACACTGGGCGGATAATCTCTGTCACTCAAAGGACTCTGAGCCAAAAGGAAGTCTCATATTGACTGGGATTTACTGCGTCCAACCCAACAACACTCTGAAAATACAGAAGTGAGAAAAAAATGATTAATTGTGTGAAGACTTAGTAGGTATTTACTTTATAGTGATTATCCAGCTCCTTTCTGTATGTTTTTCGGCACGTAAAATCTCAATCACACTTTCAAGATTTCAGCAATCTTGGTATCAAAACTTGTTCTGAGCTGCTTTCTCTTTATTCGCCGGCCCAGTGTCTTAGATCAGCTGACCAGCTCCTTCTGGAGACACTGAGGTCCAGGGCTTTAGCGGTTACTGGCCCCAGGCTCTGAATTCTTTACCATTGTTTATCAGAGAAGCACCATCGCTGCACAGTTTTAAAACCTGTCTAAAGACTTAGTTTTATGCCCTGGCTTTTAACACAACTTAAGACTCCTGCAGTTTATACTGTGGAAATTCTGTTAAAAACTATGAAAGAGGCTGAAGTTGACCTAAATTTCAGAAAATGTGTGGTAAAATTGCTTGAAAATTCCAAACACGTGACAATTTTGCAGAAATATTTAGTGTTTTGCTTAAACATGAGCTAAATTCCAAATTTGCCCAAAAACCGTAGTAAATACCAAATTAGCCCCCCCAAAAAAGAAAAAACTAGAATGTTGTTTAAAAGGCTACTAGCTCAACTCCAATATAGCGTAAACTATATAAATATAGCGTAAACCAAATTAGTCAACATGTTAGCCTTTTGCTAAAATAGAAGCTAAAACCCAACTTAGCCTATAAAATCATCAGTGGATAACAAATTAGCCAAAAATGTTAGCATGTTGCTAAGATATTAGCTAAACTCCTAATTAGCATTTAAAAACCTCAGTAGATGCCAAATTAGCCATAAAAAGCTAGCGCCTTGCTTAAAAACAAGCCAAACTCCAAAACATTCATCAGTAAACTAAATTAGCCAAAACTTTTAGTCTGTTGCTAAAATAGAAGCTAAACCCCAAATTAGCCAAAAGAAACTTCAGTAAATAACAATTAGCCAAAAGGTACACTCCAATTTAAAAAAAAAATACTATAAAAGACAAAAATGTAGCCCATGAATATATTTAACTCAACTCAATCAAGTGCTGAACACCAAAAACATAAGACATTCACACTAAGACAAAATAAATAGATGAATAAAAAAAAAGTATAATGCCGCTTAAACACAATTTGAGGGGCCCACTATGAACCTTAAAGACTCTGTTGTTTATTTTCAAATTTTGTAAATTATATTGTGTCCCTTTTGTTACATTTTCTGTTAGGAAGTCTCTTTCTTTGTCACGTTCAGGGTTGCTGAGTCACGTTCTAGTACTCTGTCAAAGTCTTTTGCGCGATCCTGTCTGTACATTTGGGCTGTCCACCTTAAAACAGCATGACAGGGCGATTAGTGAGCACCAGCAGCTGAAAACTACACGTCAGAGTTCCACAGTGCAGCTTCAAATGAGATTTTAATAGTGTTTGGACATCAATGGGGATGAAATGCTGGAGGAGGACGAGGCGCTGCGCTCACAGCTGCACGGCCAACGCTTGTTAGAGGACTGAATAGTGACAGACTTGCTTTTCCTTAATGAAACTCACCAGGATTAGGCGATCACCAGGAGGGCCGGTCCCAGCCGCCATTAAACACAACCTGATTTAACATGAGAGCCAATGAAAACATTGTTATCAGCACATTCGCCTGACTGTAACCAAACTCCCCCCTCCAGTTGGATGTATTTTTTTGGCCTAATTGCAGCCAGTGGCTAAATCCTTTTCCATTTGCATCGATCTCCTTTGAAGAGGGATGCAGATGAGCTTAACGAGTGTGCTAATTACGCCGGAGCGGCGTGGGGAGTCTGCTGTATCCGCAACTTTGGGTGTCGGGTTGCATGCGAGCGTTTGGATGCTTCTTCATGCATGGAGATGATGTGGACAGAGCGCTGAATTAGAATGAAAAAGGACTTTAATTGATCCCACAATGAGGGAAATTGATTTGCTAAAAAAACAAACAACCCTAAAATACAATAAATAACACAATAAAGTGTCCAATGTCTATGAGGCATTGTAATACAATTGCTCAACGTTTGTCCTAAAATGTCTTCATAGACTTGCTCCAGACGCATGTGGGAGGAGCTACTGTTCAAAGTTCCTCATCTCAACATGGAAGCGTTGACTGCATATCTGTATATTTCATATACAGACACAGATGATGTTGAGAGATCAGATTATTTCTTTTGAAGAGCTCTATAAAAGCATCGGTATCAAGTCTCCATGTCTGGGTTCATGAAATCATTCAGAGACTGTCCCAGGACGATGAGGTTCACCGTCTACTGCATGCGTCGCATCTGAATTACGGACGCTTTCAGCGGTACTTCCATCTCAGCTTGACGACTTGCTTTCCCGCATTAGTCCAGAGATGGAAACAATAAAAATACAAATAAAATCAGAAGGAATTTGTTTTCTTGATGCAAATCATTTTAATATCATAAAGTTCAGGAGGAAAACTATCAAAATAGACTCCACCCCCTGGTAATATTAACAACACACCAAAGCACATCTTCTTCACAAAGTTCAGACATTTATGCTTAAATGAAATGCAACACCTAAAGCTACAAACACGGCTGGCATGTGACGCCTGTTCGTGATTGCGTAAAACGTGGGTTCTTGACATTTTACCCACAGAAATATATAAATGCCATAGTGGCTCTCTGGCGAGAGAATAATAAACAAAAAAAAAAGTAAAAGTAAGATTGACTAATTTAGCATTAATTCAAATTAGTTTAGTTAAGTTTATAAATTAATGACTTGGGAGCCTTGTTTACTCTATGTACAAATGCACAAAAACTAAGCCAAACTTTGGCGTAAAGTCTGATATTTTCAACGTTTAAAGCTCATAGTAGAGCACAATAATGGTTAGTAGTTGTCCAGAGCTGCACTGAGATGATCCTGTTTGTCCCAGGGCAACTTTTATTTTGAAAGAAAATCATATGCGTTTCTGCCAAACCAACGCATTCTCACTCCCAACTTGTCATATATGGAGATGTGGTTCGGGCTCTTTTCAAGTCACTTTTTGATGTTTTGGGAGTCTCCAAATTGTCCTTGTTTGATATATTGGCTGTCCCCATTAAATAAGGGGTCTCTAGCCTCTGGGCTGCAAACTGGTACTGGTCAGAGGGTTGCTTGGTACCGGGCCACGGACAGGGAAAAGATTCACACGCTAATCAGGGGTCCCTGACCCTCGGGACGCGGAGCGGTACTCTAACCCGATACCCGTATCCTGACCTGGTACCAGTTCCGCATCCATTACCATGTCACCCAAGATGTCAAAAAGTGATGCAGAGGGTCCTGACCCATTTGTCTATATGTGACGAGTTGGGAGTGAGAATGCGTATTAGTCAAACACAAAACAAGTTCATATTTTGAGGAAATGTAAGTTTCTCTTTATATTTCTTGTTTTATTCATTCCAAAAATCAAATATGACTTCTAATTTTTCATAAAAATAAAAAAACATTAACTTTAGAAGTATAAATGTTTCCTCAATGAAGACTCTGCGGCTCCTACTTGGTTTTGATCAGTAGAAAACCAGCCAGAAGAGCTCTTTTACTGTTAAAGGCGGCAGAGCCCTGCAAGAAGAGCATCTAAAAAGTCTATAGCAGAATCCTGGGAACTCTAAAGGATCTCTGTCTCCTCAGCAGGTGAAGTCCACTCCTTCTTGTACAGGAACGTCTGTGGAAATAAAAGTAGATTTTCTGTGATTGCATCATTTTAAGTTGCAAAATTCAGAGTTTCTGTGTGCACCTGAGGCGGGTTGGGTCCAGGCTCTTTGACAGGCAGCACAGCGTCGTCTCACAATGACCTGAGCTCACAGACTAAAATGTTGTTCGACAGGCCCGTCTCTTCTCTCCTTCACTCCCTCGGCTGAAAGGAGTGTAGCGACACGGAGGAGTGATGGGACGACGGATTGACACCGGCCACAATACGCACTATTTGAGACCAAACATCTCGGAGACGTGGAAAAACGCCGTTAACTGGCTGCAATTCTCCAAGCGAGCTGAAGGGCTGCAGCCGTCACAACATGTCAGGGTCAATGGAAAACCTTTAGAAATCTCGCTGGCTGGCTTTTGAAATCTTATTGGGGGGGGACGCTTTCAGCTCTCAAAAGAAGCTCTGATTTCCTTGAAACTCGGAGCGCCACGTTGGAGAAACGGTTGACACCTCCGACATTCTGCAACGCCACGGCTCCCATTTCTGAGTCAAAGCACAGTTTGCGGCATGTAATAATGACGTCTTTGGGGTCCTGCTGCTCCGTTTCAATCTGCCTCGTTACCCGCAGAAGGGAAAACAAAGCAGGGGCTTCATTTTCATGTTGATGAGACAGACGCTTTCCACTTTATTTTGCCCTGCTTGGAAATCCTGCGCAGGCCAAAGATGCATTGCCAGCAGACACGTCTAACTACACAGCTAACAAGGATAGGAAATTGGATATTCAAAACAACCTGCTGTAATAATGAGCCAGAGCAGTATATTGAAAGGAAATTGTGACTCGGAGAGTGTACACACCGATTTAAGAGACGGAAATGAGTGTTTGTTCAGGACAAAAACATCTCTCAACGTCGCGTTCAGATTCTGCTGTGGTCCGAAAATGGTTTCTGAAATGAAATCAATACCTAAAATAGAAAAGAAGAATAAATGTAGAAATTCATTAGTGATTTACTCTTCCCAAAGTAAGTAATAGATCTGTTAGACCAGTAGTCATATGGACCTATATGGGCGGTGGACAAGTATGGGTACTGTTGGTTTTGGGTTGTCCGGGCCCTTTGAGGGTCGTAGTGAGGAATATGACCTTCAGATCCCTTAAGACTCATGCTGCCACCTTTAAGGATGTCATAAAAATGGCGTGTACTATTGTGGTAGATGTATTGTGTGGTATTTGAATGGATAATGTTAGTTACATGCACTCATGACATACGGGTGATGCTGGCTGTCCAGTTGGCAGGCAGGTGGGTTAGTCTTTTGGTTACTTTATTAAATATTCGGTCAGGAAGTGGTGGTGGAGGACCCAAAATGCATGAGACCAGGCGAGGTGGCAGAAAAATAAAACATTCAATAAATAAACTGAAACATGACAAAACCATGGGACCAACGAAAAGGTGACAGAACAGTTGACCTGACACAGAGGAACTGAAACTAGACACTTAGATAGACTGAGGGTGGTTAACTAAATGAAGACAGCTGTGGATGATCAACCTGAATCTGGTGAGACTGACAAGGATCACAGAAAATGTCATAAGCACAAAAAAAACCACAGAATCCTGGCAGGTCCATTGGGTTGGTTTGTTTGGTTGGTGGGTGTGTGAGTTGTATAGATGGATGGATGGATGGATTGTTTGCTGGATTGGGTTGATTTGTTGGTTGCGCACCAATGCTGCATGTCGGTTGTGTGTATTTGATTGTCTAATTTACTCATTTCTGTCAGACTGCATGTTAGAAACAAACATTTATCATTTATACAGCACTAAACAGGTCTCTTGTGCGGTGTGCAGGGTTTGGTTGAGTTGAAAAACCAAATACCCGTATGATGAGCCTTAGTCTCACCTACTTTACACTCATTTAACCTTAACCTATGCTTACACTGCTCTCTGTCATGCACTTTCAAGTGGTGACTTGTATAAACAAATAATTTTGGACTTTAAAAATCTTGCATTTACATATAGTTACACAAGTTTCTATGACTGGTTTTAGGCTCTATGAAGACTCATTGAAAGCTAAATTAGATCAAACTTTGACCTTAGACCAATCAGTTATATTATTAGCTTATTCAGTTTTGTGGCTTATATATGGATGGCGTTCCTTTTAATTCAGTGCCAACGTTTGAAAATGGATCATGTAGAAGAAATGAATAATTAGGATTTGTGCCCAGCTAGATATTACACCAAGTCTTTCATAAATAAGAATAGAACGCTGAAAAGAAGACGCCTGGAGCAAGATTTGCAAATTTTACTCCTCTTTGATATATCTCACCAAGTCTCTTCCAACTTTAGGTTGCAGACATGAACAAGTAAACAATGACAAAAGAAGAAGAATCCACTCCCTGCCTGTCCAATGGTTAACACCATAGGCTAAATTAGTGTTTTGATCGCCTATTTAATCCTTCGTGGCCTGTTCCTGTTAGCTCATTTTTCGCCCACGGACAGCCCGTATCCACCCATAAGGGCAGTTGCGACAAAAGCTTTATCTGAGATAGAACCTCGTACGTGTACTCTTTCTGTTTGGGAAAAGGATAAAATAACCCTTAAAAGAAAGAAAAGCTTGCATACACTCTCACTGACACCAGGTTTTAAAGAACAGTTGACAGTGAACGTTTGTGAATCACAACTGTTATTTCTTGTTAGAAAATGCTCATTAAATTGCGCTAATTGTGTGCATTGTGCTGATGCTGAGGCAAAGTCAGCAGAGGATGAGGTTTGATGAACTCTGTGGTTTAGTGACTCCGGTAAAGTGCAGTAGTAATTGAAGCCCTTTGTATGTTCTAGACTATGGCAGTACAGCTCCTGTTGGAGAAGCTAAAAAAGACAACTTTTTTTTTTTCACAAACCTCTTTGTAGCCCTACCAATGGGAGGATTCACAACTTTTTTTTTTTCACAAACCTCTTTGTAGCCAAAAAGTACTTGAACAATGGGAGGATTCACTAAAGCTACAAAATTCCCTAGTGTGAATAGCAGATGGTCCTTAATAAAATGACTATCAAGTCATCAAGTTCCAGACACTCCTCTGTATTTATCAGAGCTTGGGATAGGCCCATTGAGACTTGTTGTTTGTTTGAATTCAACAACAATTTTTGACTCATTGCCCAAAAAGTAATTTTGGCCACTGGTCACATATACTCAACAATACATTCTTAAATATGTACAGCTGCTACTTAGAGTGAATGACTGTGTGATTGTGTGGTCCTTTGACAGGCTGTCCAGGGTCTGGTCTACCCCACCTTCATATAACAGTTGCCAGTTTAGGGCAACAGGGCATTGGGGCTTAAACTTGAGACTCTCACAGCTTGGGTGTCATAAGGTTATCTCCTTGGCAAAGTAAAAAAACTACATGGTAACCATGGCTATGTCTGAAATTCCCTACTGACTCCCTAGGTACTAAAAAACTAGTGTGGGACTGGTGCCCTAGATTTTAAAAGCAATATGGACACCATGCTCACTACTTTGTAGTTGTAATATATTGCTGACAGCGAATCAGCTTTCACCCGTGAGATTTTTATGCCGGATGCCTTGCTGACACAACTTTGTATTTTATCCGGGCTGGGGACCAGCATAGAAAGACCAAGATTTGTTAATAGCCTTGCTACATAGTTTAGCTAGCATGAACAGCCTTGCCTAAGGACTCACACACTGCACTAAGCTTAGGAAAGCCTTGGAAACCAAATTTCTTGCACGCCAAACCTACATCCAGCCAACTGGGCCGTCCCCCAATTTCAAAAAGTAAAAATGTATTAAATATGAGCATTTTACAAAGACTATTTAAGTGTTCTGATAATGAAAACTTGGATAGTTTTTTTATTTTTATTTTAAAAAACTATATTAAAACTGGGTTTTTGTCACCAAAATCATTCAAACGTAATGCATTAAGGTCTTTATTTGCTAATCTAGCGATTGCAGACAATCCTGGAAAATTTCAAGGGCACTCGATTTTGGAATTGTACAAATAGCGAACACACTGTGTAGTGAGTAGTGAAGGAATTGACACAACAACCCATTAATCTAGCTGTAACTGCTGCCATTTTCCCTCCAAAATGTTGAGATGCCTTCAAGGACTTCATAACAAAATTGTAAGTAGGAGCATCCAGTTTTAGACAGCTTAAAAAATTGAATCTTCAATAAAAAAAAATAAAAAAAATTTTTAAAATTAAAATGTTAGACAAAAAAGGTTAACTTATAAATTATTTTACTGTTGATGTTCTCTATGTACCGTAATGTGACGATTTCTGTATAAAAAATAAAGCAGTTTAAAGGGAAATAAAAGAAAATGAGTACATTTGTATTATATTTTCTTTTTTTATGGCTTCCAATTAAAAACTGTCTTAGGTGTCATTCATTTGAATGTGTTATTTTAAATATTCAAACTTTTTTCTCTCCAGAGTTTAAACGCACGAACAGACCTTGAACGCATCGCCCTCAGCATCTAACTTCCGGTTCGTCGGAAAGTGTCCGAACATGTCCGCGTTGGTACGAAGGGTCGCGGCTCTGTCCGGAGCCTCCGCCGTTGGACTGGGAGCGTACGGAGCTCACGGTGAGTCACCCACCCGCATTTTGTGATAGTAGCTGTTCCTGTGTGGCGAACAATAACCAGAACGAGGCATTCCAGCCTCCATTGACTAATGTCCCGCTTTAGGTTTTGCTTCCTTGCAACACAAAGTCACGTTCTTCACAACATATTCCTTCATCCGGGTAAAGATATATGGACACCTGGGATAATTCGGCATTAAAATCATCCGCCTAACTGCGCGTTTTAAGAAAACAAACGTAGTTTTGTAACAGAGGTGACCCGTATGAATGGAGGAACTTCCGGTTTGTGTGTTGCGTCACGTGATTCCCAGTCTCCGCGTGCACAGAGAAATCTGATAATTAGGGTTATCTAAGATTATCTTAGATTTTTCGGATTAATTCGATACACTAATTCGATTCAATTTATACGGTTCATAATAATAATAATTTTCTGTTTGTGTCTCTGTGTCTGTCTAGAAGATTTTCATATTAATCCAATAAAGTTAAAATACTGTATTTGTTAAATTTTAATGGGATTGTTAATAGCATACAGTGTTACATGGATTCTCAAAGGGAGAACTCCAACAATTGTCCTTGGTCTCCTGGAGGGTGTTTCAGTTTGGCCACTAGGTGGCGACTGTGCTATAGCATTACACCTTATTCCAGAAGACAAAGAAGACAATATGTGCCTTATCTCCTTAATAGTTTTAAAAATTCATGCCGATGAGTCTATAAAGATGTTCATTTATAGGGCTGTAACGGGTATACTGGTGCTCGGATACTCGCCATTAGCTCCTGAAAATGCAAGTATGAATATTTGTGACGTTCAACACCGATTCGTGATCTTTATATAAATATTTTAGAGTGTAATAAAATATTATGTTGGGGTGAAGCATGTTTTTCTCTGAAATGCAGAATAATGTTGGATTTTAAATTTATGAACTAAAACAAAACCGAAATAGCAGCGCTACTGGCACCGGAAGGAAACAAATCTTTATGTCGTTAAAGCTTATTTCCATTCAGTCACTGAGACTGAAGTTCAGCTCACTGACATAAATTCTGAAAATAGTGAATTAGCTTTAGCGCCATAGCTTTAGCTCCAGTTCTTTGGGTTATAGTAACTCTTCAATAGTTGACGTACTTGATGTAACTCCAGCGGAATTTGAAGCGGAAAATCGCAGTCTTGTGCTGATATGCTGCTCTGCACATCTGAAGAGTGGATTTAATCAACGTGGATCAGCTAATTCCGCTGCGGAAAAACCAACTTTTATCATACGTATACTAATGCGTAGAACATAAAATGATGAAGAACTTACTTTGCGGACAGAAAACTGTGGAGAACATTTCCAGGTTTTATAGTTAAATGATCAAAAGCATCAATCATTTTTTAATGTTTTTTATGTTATTGCTAAACCAGAAAGTAGACGAAAAAAACTTGTTTAAAATGACAAACACCATTTCTTTCTATTTAAATCTTTGTGTTTTTGTCAGCTTTGTTGATTCTGATCTCCTAAATAAAGGTGTAAATGATGGGGATTTCATGCAAATAATTTTCGATTTTCATATATCCAGTAAAACGATGCACACATAGCAACAAACATTATATGAAAAGTAAGTCTCAAGATGGCGGCGCGCGCGAGTGCAGCGGCTCTTAGCTCTCCAGCATTGTTTCTTTTTTTGACTTTTTTATTTATACTTCTGGCGGACATTTGCTATACCGAGTTGGCTTACAGTCGCCAGTGCCTGATAGAACTCGGCTTTAAGCACACTTTGCCTGTAACGCGGAACTTCCAGCGGCGTTACACATACCGGTGGACATAGCGAGACTGCCCGGATCTCCGTGGATAGTTACCCCACCCAGCAAACGACGAAGGCGGAGAAGAGAGAGGAAACAAAAGCGTGGCTGCCGGGCCGGCCCTGATGCTAGGCTACGTAAACAACCACACAGACCCGCGATTCCAAGCCTCCTTCTCTCAAACGCAAGGTCCATTAACAACAAAATGGACGAATTGGAATTACAAGCAGCGAAAAAAGCTTCACGAGGACCTGCAGCCTCATTATCATTACGGAAACGTGGCTTCATCCTCGGATCCCCGACGCCGCGGTTGAGCTAACGGACCGCACACTGCACCGACAGGACAGAGATCAGGACTCGGGTAAGAGCAGAGGAGGGGGACTGTGCATTTATGTTCACAATGAATGGTGCAGCAACAGCAGGATTACCGACGAGCACTGTTCTCCGGACTTAGAAGCACTAGCCATTTTGTGCCGGCCCTTCTACCTTCCGAGGGAGTTCACAGCTGCTATCGTGTTAGCTGTTTACATCCCACCAGATGCTAACACCAGCACAGCTCTCGACCTACTCCTATCCATGATCAACAAGCAGCAGCTCGCCCACCCAGACGGATTTTTAATCATTGCTGGTGATTTTAACAAAGCAAATCTCAAAAAAGTTCTCCCGAAATTCTACCAATATGTGAGGCTGGCCACAAGAGGAGAAAACACTTTAGACCATGTTTACTCCAACTGTAAACATGCATATAAAGCCGCTCCCCTCCCCCATCTGGCTGGCTCAGACCACTCTGCTTATCCCTCACCCCCCACCTACACCCCCCTAAGGAGACTAACAAAGCCAGTAAGGAAGACAATCAGAATTTGGCCTGAGGCAGCCCTTTCACAGCTGCAGGACTGCTTCTCCACTACACTCTGGGACTTATTCTACAACGAAGATCTCCAGGTTCATACTGACACGGTTCTCTCATACATCTCAAGCTGCATTAATAACGTGACTGTTAACAAAAAGATCAGGAGCTTCCCAAACCAAAACCATGGATGAATAATGAAGTGGAGCACCTCCTCAAAAGACGGAACACCGCCTTCAGGTCGAGGCACCAAGACTGGGCCCAATACAGCGCTGCCAGATCAGCTCTGAAAAGAGGCATTAAAGAGGCAAAGACGGCTTACATGAGGAAAATTGAGGGTCACTTCGCCGACAACAACCCCAGAAAGATGTGGCAGGGGATAAACCACATCACTAAACACAAAAGCAGCAGTACTGTACCCTCTGGAGTAGACGCCTCACTGGCTGAGGAGCTGAACCACTACTTTGCCAGATTCGAAACCCAGAGGCCCCCAGAGGACACATCACGGACCCCACCACCGAGCGAGCTCCAACAGCAGACTAGTACTCCAAGAGCATGAAGTACGATGTATGCTAAAATCAGCCAATCCCAGGAAGGCGACAGGCCCCGATGGAGTACCAGCTAAAGTACTCGGCGCCTGTGCGGATCAACTGGCCGGGGTCTTCACCATAATATTCAACCGGTCTTTGGAAGAGTGCAGCGTCCCAGCCTGCCTAAAAACATCCACAATCATCCCTGTCCCAAAAAAACAGGCAGCAGAGAGTCTGAATGACTACAGGCCAGTCGCCCTAACACCGGTGGTAATGAAGTGTTTTGAAAGGTTGGTCGCAAAACACATCAAAGCCTGTCTGCCTCCCACTCTGGACCCACTTCAGTTCGCATACAGACCAAACGTTCCACAGAAGACGCCATATCCACCACACTGCACTCTGCGCTGAGTCATCTGGATCACCCAGGGAACTACGTCAGGCTGCTCTTCCTGGATTTCAGCTCAGCCTTTAACCACATCCTCCCTGACATCCTGGAAGAAAAGCTGCTACACCTGGGCCTCCCCTCCCCCATCTGCACATGGATTAAAGACTTCCTGACAGAACGCCCACAATCTGTCAGACTTGGACCCCACCTCTCCTCTACTATCACCCTCAGCACCGGATCACCCCAAGGATGTGTTCTGAGCCCGCTCCTCTTCACGCTCTACACATCCGACTGCACATCGAACCACCCGTCAAATTCCATCGTCAAGTTCGCAGACGACACCACGGTGGTCGGACTCATCTCAGGGGGAGATGAGTCAGTCTACAGGGATGAGGTCAGCAAACTTGAGCGCTGGTGTTCAGGCAACAACCTCCACCTGAACACCACAAAAACTAAAGAAATCATTGTGGACTTCAGAAAGAGCACAGTGGACCCCCCCCCACTGCACATACATGGAGACAGCGTGGAAAGGGTCCACTCCATCCGCTACCTGGGACTGCACATCGCCGATGACCTCTCCTGGATGGAAAACACCACAGCGGCAGTCGGGAAGGCCCAGCAGCGTCTCCACTTCCTAAGAATTCTCCGGAGGAGCAATCTGGAGAGGGAGCTGCTGGTGGCCTTCTACAGAGCCACCATAGAGAGCATCCTGACGTACTGCATCACAACGTGGTACGCAGGATGCTCAGCCGCTGAAAGGAAAGCGCTGCAAAGGGTGATCGACACGGCACAGAAGATCACCGACTCTCCCCTGCCCAGCCTAGAGGATATATCCATCTCCCGCTACAAAAGCAGAGCAGACCGGATAATAAAGGACCCCCACCATCCCAACCACCACCTCTTCCAGCTGCTGCCTTCAGGCCGGCGGTACAGATCACACAAAGCCCGCACAAATAGACTCAAAAACAGTTTTTTTCCAAGAGCAACATTCATACTAAATAAAAGAGGGAACTGATAACCTGGATTCATAAATGTGCAATATTCAGTCGTGCAATCTTACTATGTGTACAATATTTGTAAATAATATTCTTTATTCTTATTTTTTATTCTACAGAGTTTTCTATTCTTTTATTTATCGTATCTTAATTTCTTACACTTGTCTGGAGAGCCACTGTTTTTTCGTTGCAACGCAAATCCTTGTGGAACAATGACAATAAAGACCATTCTGATTCTGATTCTGAATCGTGGTTCGATTCGTGAATCATTGAGATTGATTCGTGAATCAAATCGAGATCGCCACCTAAGCAACGATGCACAGCCCTATTCATTTCTTCAGCAATGTATGTTTAGGTCAACCAAGCGTTAGCATTAGTTGTCCTATGGGAAATCCCATGAAAAGATTGCATCATGCTAGCAGATTTTAGCATAATGTGTTAGATTAATCTCTACTTTTATGGATTGCTTATTGAAATATTAAGATTGATTAATCGATTTTATCAACCCAGCCCTTCTGAAAACAGTGCCAGATTTCCTGCTGCACCCGCCCCTTACTATTTTTATGATGACTGAAATGTGAGGTCAAAAGAAAAATTACTCAGCATGCACTGCAATTTAGGCGATCTGCGATCTACCTGGATGATCTTGAACACACCTAATGTTAGGTAAGGATTGGACTCCTAGCAGACAGCCCCACCCACAAATCGGAAGTGAACCACTGCAGCTTTGCTGAAACTGTCAGAGAAAACAAGTTTTTTTTTTGGCTAGAAACGACATGATTATAATTAAAATAACCACTGGAAACACTTTTTTGTTTTAAAAGAGGGTTGGAGTGGGTCTTTAAAATCTTGTTCCTATGTTGCCAAAATTGGACAACGTGAAGGTTGACTTTATTTCTTCATATAAGTGAATTAAATCTAACGAATGTTCATAGATAAAAATGATACATTGTCTTGCTTACACAATCCTCTAAATACCGATAATCTAATAACCGTGGAAAATCAAGATAATGACGTTTTTGTCGTCTTCATGAACTCTTATCATAGGCGTGTTTACATTGAGAGAAGGGTCATCTGGACCCCACAAGACAGAATGCTGAACTTATTTTATCAATGATTTTGTTTTATCTTCACTGGTGTCCATGGCAGACATAAAGTCCTGTCCACATTTGTCCATCTTTGTCAATAGAGGGACCGCATTAATATAAGGATGGGGGTCATCTGGACCCCATAAGATAGCACAAGGGTTAAACATCTTTGGTGTTTCAGTGACACCTAAATAGCACACATCTTTGACATACCCTCGATCGATCAACATGAATCAACTGATTCTGATGATGAGAAAAACGGTTTTCATATCGGCTTTGCATTTATAAACAACACATTATGTAGGTAAAGTGATTTTTTCCCAATAAAAAAAAAAATGAAGGTAAAGTGTTGCTCAACGGCACAAAGCCGTTTTCCTCCATGACAGAATCTTACAGTCACCAGCATCAGTTACAGTTTTCTCCAGTTTTTCCAGTTTTCTCATCTGCTGTTCTCATTTTAGGCTTCAAGAACAAGGACCCTGATGACTATCAGTTCGTGGTATGTTCCATTTTTTTAATTTCTTACACTAAATCCGAGTTCCCTCCCTACTCTATAACCACTAAAAAAAACTTATAAAGTATGAGACTATGTAGTGCCCTGGATAATGTAAGCAATTCGGACACCATGCTCAATTTTTATTTATTTATTTTTTTAAATGTCAAACAGGACGTCTCTGATTTTCCAAAGTAAAAACCTAATAAGTATCAACATTTACAAAGAATTCATTGTTTTCTGATAATGTAAACGTGGATGGCTTAAAATAAAAACCTAATGCATCCAATTTATTCCGCTAATCCAGGACCGGGTCGCAGGGGCAACAGTCTAAGACAGGGGTGTCAAACTCCAGGCCTCAAGAGCCGCTGTGTCTGCATGATTTCCAGATCTCCAGGCTTTAGCCCAGAGCCAGGATATGTTGGAAAACATGCAGAAATGTGGCCTTCAAGGTTGCCAAGACCTCCCTCTCCCCTAACCACTTCCTCCAGGACTTCTTGGGGGGAGCCCAAGCCGCTTCCAGGCCTGGGTCTTCAGTTCCATGTTCCAAAATCCAAATTCCATGACCAGAGTTTAGGCCGTCGAGGTATGTTAAGGTGGCAGACTACTGAGGGTTAGATTTGGCCAGCCCTACAAAATGGCTTAATCCTCCTCCTTCCGATCTACCACTCTGCCTGTTTTCCAGCTCTCCCTGCACTTCTTGCTGTTGATTACCTGGATCAGGTGTGTTCAGTCAATCAGAATAAGGAGACACCCGAGTCATCAAATTTGCAGCAAGCAGTGAGGCGAAAACTGGAAAACAGGCAGTGGTAGATCTTGAGGACCAGTATCGGGCAGCCCTGTTATACATAGTACACCAAGTGGTAAGCAGTGAAGAAATTTGACTATAACTTTAGTCTAAGAGTGGGTTACTGCATAAAACTGCTACAAAAAAATTATACCTATTTACTCTTGACCACTCTCATAACCAATGAAGGCAGACTTCCTCTAACAGCTGGTATTATGTGTCTTTGATTCCCTCAGCTTTATGAAACTGCCAACAAGTACCACTTCTACCACAGCCTGGCCCTGCTGGGAGCCGCACACTGCGGCAGACCCATTGTGGTGAGTATGGAAGTTGAAGATCATTAGTTGTGGAAGTAGACTAGTGAGCAATTCCTGTGTATATGTAATTGTCTGTGTACATTTCATCCACTTTTATTAGTGGCCTCATTAAATGCTTTATTTTTTACTAAGTTGCATGTGCTGGCAACACAGGCTCAAAAAAATATTAGTTGATATTAAAGGTATTAGCATATGGAGGTCTGGATGTGGAATCATACTCAAGAGTTATATTGAAGAGGAGTCCATTATATCAATACCGTTGTGTAGCAGAAACAGCTGACACACTCCAGCCACATGAGGTCCAGCATTGTCTTTCATTAGGAGGAACCCAGTGCGTACCGCACAAGCCTCGCACCAGATCTCACAAGGGGTCCGAGACTTTTTCAGGCCTTGTGACACTCACCACACAATTTGTCCTTATAATGGCCCTTCCTTGGTGGGATGTCACGCGTGGTATTTGAGGGGCTCAAAACTGACACACTTGATTGGAGTGGTAGCGAGCGGGATCATCTGGCTACCAAACTGCGGCAAAGAGACCGGGCTGTCAGGCCAGTCTTTTTTTTTTTCTCGTCGGCTGATTTGCGGCCAGAGCGAGCATATTTGGCTGACTTTCTGGGCCAACCCATTCTCCATTCCTGCCGTACTGGACTCTTAGAGCCGGGGTTTAGGTCGCTTTGGGATTTTGAAAGAGGGTGTGTGCTGGACAACTTGTGCAAAAGCCTGTCATGTAGCCGGCTGTGGGATGGCTTTCACTGGAGGCAAAATTGGAGATTCTCAAACTCCTTTTTTCCTTGCCTCACACCGCTTCTGGATCGAAGGCAGAAGGAATCGAAAAATACCTTCTAGAATGACTTTGAAATCCATCCAGCTGTCCCCCTACTTTCTCCACCTGTGGCAGGAGGACTCCACCCACTCAGAGATGGGCTTTCTCCAATCAAGAACCATGGCTTTAGACTTAGCGGTGCTGACCACAGCTGCTTCACACTTTGCAGCAAACCACCCCAATGCACGGTGAAGGTCCTGGCTCAATTAATCCATGAGGACATCATCTGCAAAGAGCAGAGAGGAAATCCTGTGGTCCCCAAACTAAAGCCCTTTCGGCACTGAGCTGCACTTACAAATTCTGTCCATAAAGTCTATGAACAGAACCGGTGATAGAGGTTTTCCAACAATTACAAGGAACAAGCCCAACTTACTGCCGGCTATTCGATTCAAGCTCCAGCTCTGGTCATACTGAGATTGGACACCCCTCAGCAAGGCTCCTCATACCTCATACTCCCAGAGCACCCTCTATGGGATACCATGGGGAACTCCCTTGACCTGTTCTGTAAACAGGACATGCACTGCCCCGTTTTCCTGGATCTAAGGTTCGACAATCAGCCAAACTCTCCTCTCCAGTATCCGGGCGTACACTTTCCCGTATGAGTGTGATTTCCCTGTAAAGATAAATCAGCCAAACCCCTTAACTATTTGTTAATTTACATAATTTGCTTTTATCAATAGTTGCAGTTCAATATTCATTTTAAATTGTTTTGTAAAAGTTATTTTCTTAAAGTGTTCTATGTCATTCAGGCGGGAACCCTGCTAATTGCTGGCATGGGGATGTTCTGCGGCCCTCTGTACCACCAGGCCCTCACAAAGGACCCCGGCCTGAGCAAGCTGGCTCCCATGGGTGGGATGGCGATGATCGCCGGCTGGCTCGCCATGATTCTCTGAAGTGTGACAGCTCGCATCGTCTCCACGGGGCCAGCACGTGACACTAAGCTGTCAGACTTCTTATGGATGAATTGGACAGCTGTAGCAGCAGCAACAGCAGTTTTCTGAAGGGTAGAGCTGAGTTATAATGCCAACCGTCCAACTGCTGCCTGTCTCTGGGAAACGGATGTCAGGAGGGGATAAGGTCACAAAAGGAATATTACTCTTCTGCCATTGCTGTCTGTTTATGATGGCCGCTCTTTGACGTCTGCGTTTTATTGAAAATGAACGTAGATAGTTATTTTTAACTTGGAGATATTTTAATAGTTTCCTTCTTTTTTTCAAAGGCGGACTCATCTGGGCTTAATATGACACATGGAGATAGAAAGTTTGGATCGATCTGTATTCTTCAGGCTTATTTTTTTGAATTTATAAATACAAAGTGAGATCAAATCAAAATTATACTTTTTTTTTGTTCTTTTTGTTTGTTTAGTTAATGGTATGTAATATTTAAAGTTGATGAATGTGTGAATAAACCTACTTGACTGAGGATGTTTTCACTCTGGTTGTAGTTTATTTTGGTGTGTTGACTGTATAGGAGTGATCCGAGTAATCCAGCTCCAACCAAATGAAGTGATTTCAGTAGCTTTTTTTTTTTTGGAGCCAGACATCGTTAGTTAGTAGTCTGTTTGAGTTACGTTTCTATGGTAACCACTCCTACCAATCAGGAGTTAGCTAATTGGAAGCCCCCTTTTTTAAATGTTTTTTTCCGGTAGTCTGAGTTATCAACGTTGCCTCAATAAAAGTAGGCGGAGCCCGCTCGTCCCCATATCCAAAGTTTAAAACGGTTGACAGATTGTGTTGTCAGCTTTCAAGCGGTAGCAGCGTGGACTTCCAGAAAGTTCATTCCTGATTGGCGTGAATAGTTCTCATAGAAACGTTGACCGATTGGTCCACCCACTGCTAACGGATGACATCTGACTCCAACATCCATATTGCAAATTAATGGCGACTGAATTGGCTTAATTTTCAAAAAGTGGGGTCACTCTTTCCAGTTTTCAGTCATAGTCAATGATTCAAACGCAGTTTGTTCAGGTGTTGACTCTGAATTTGGGGCTGTGAACTGTGGCCTGGACAAAGACCCTAAGAAGACAGTATTGATCAGCGTCTAAATCAGGGATAGGCAACTCCAGGGCTGCAGCCCTACAGGTGACTGATTACCTAGTTTAGGTGTGTCCAGCCAATTAGAACACGCCAGACCAGGTGATGTTGGAAAACCTCGAGGCCAGAAGTTGCCTATCCCTGGTCTAAATTGGCAAGAGTATGATATGTATCTTGATACGTATCTTGGATAGGATATATGTCACAATAAATCCCTTGACTGTAACAGAACATTTTTCACTTTTGTCCTCTAATATTTATTTTGAGCGTTAGAGCTGATTAAAGAGACTCATTGCTCTGTGCTGCTAACTAGTGGTCTGGGGTTTACGTGGAAAACAAAAGTAATACACTGAAAGACGCTCATAAATATTTAAATAATTATAGTCTTTTCAATCAATACAAGTATTACCAAATGAAATATCATGATATATTGCCAAATTGATTTTCCCTTCACCCCTAGTGAAATGACTCTTCACTTCTCTTTGCTGTGAGTGAACATGAACCTTACTAGACCCTAACGTCTTTGTCTTTTTGAAACTAAAAATCCGTAGCCAGCTTTGGAGGTCATGGTAAGGGCTGAGAGTCTTGAACAAAGCTAGACCAATGAGAATACGTAAAAGCTCCTCCAGGCCCAGACAAAACTGCTGTAAGAGAAAATTCTCAATATGGTTTTGGTATTTTTCATATAATTTTCAAACTTTGGAGCTCCTGAACTTATTGATTTTTCTTTCTTGTTGTTTACATTTGCTTGGTTAGCAGATGCTTTTATTTGACGTGGTTTTATTTAAGGGAAGTGTGTGGTTTTCATACTCATATCTTGAGTCTTGCGTCCAAATGGAGACCGATTGTACTCTTGCGCTTGTGTCCGTGAAAGGAGACCCTCTGAAAATATCTTAGTAAATCCATCTCCAGGTCAGAACACGAGGCATATATCTGCTCTGAAGAGGGAAAGTGACGAACCAAACTCGTTCCGATGAGTTTTTGATCATAACTCGTGAACCCCTCATTAAAACGAAAACGCTGGGACGGATTTTGCCTTTCAGGATGGAGTAATTGCAGAGCACAGATAGCTCTGACACCCAGAGAACACACATCTACCGACTCAATCCAACATTACAGAGTGTTCTGCTCTAAAGCACTTTTTTTAGCCTCTTGTTAAATATTGGAAATAGAAATGGTTTGACAGGAGGTGAGTTACTGATTCTTACCAGTTTAATTAGGATTTTTTTTCCTGCTCTTTAGACACAAAGCTCCACACCTTGATTTAAACAGATTGTTTGAAAAGTCATGACTTGATTTTTAAACTGACACCAGAGGAATTGTTCCAACACTTTACTGTGTATATTTCCTTATAATATTAGGCGCAAAAAATCTAATGTTTGATTTTTCAGAACGTGAGAAATTATTTAAATATTAACAATGATTTTGTTCCAACCCACAAATTTGAT
Source organism: Oryzias javanicus (assembly GCA_003999625.1). NCBI lineage: Eukaryota > Metazoa > Chordata > Actinopteri > Beloniformes > Adrianichthyidae > Oryzias > Oryzias javanicus. The sequence continues at coordinate 21,397,579 of CM012454.1, forward strand.
TTAAAAGATTCCCTGTGTGTTTACAAATAGAACTACAGTCAGTTAGATTATGGTCACATGTCCCAAAAGGCAGCCATCCGGAGACCTAAATGTAATTTTTTCAGCAAAATTGACAGGCAGCGTGATGACATTTGTAATCATGAGGCGTTTTTTTTGCATTTTTTCTCGCCAGCAACCAGACGATTTTCTTTTACGTCAGTTAGTGACCACCAAGGCACATATGGGGGTTGTGCGGTGGCAGTCCAGCGCCAGGAAGGCAGCAATTGACTGTAGGGCTGCCACAAACGGTTATTTTAATAGTCGACCAATCATCGATTATTTTTTCCGATTTGTCGACTAATCCGGTCAATCACACAGTGGATGTAAACCACGCATCTAACCATCATTTGCTTTAAACTAACTAAAAACTAGATATATTTTGCAAGCTGAATTTGGCTGATGAAGATGCTACTGTTCATAGCTGAAGATGCTGAAAAGGCTGAAGCTGCTAGTCAGCTTAAACATTAGTTAAATGCCAAAACTGCCTAAAAAACAAAAAAAAAAAGCTTAAGTTAGCCAAAAACAGCTAGCACATAACTGAAATATTAGATAAAATCGGAATTAGCCCTAAAAAACTGAAAATAAAATCTTAATTTGGTCAAAATAGCTAGCATGTAGCTGAAATATTAGCTAAACTCCAAATCAGCCTAAACAAACTGCAAAAAACCCTAAATTGGCCAAAATAGCTAGCATGTTATCTGAAATATTAGCTAAACTCCAACATAGCCTAAAAATAATCTTAATAAATGCCAAAATAGTCCAAAAAGCTAGCATAGTGCCATTATTATTTTTAACTTTACTACACTCTGACCCCATGTGATATAAAGCAACGACTAATCGACTATTAAATTAGTCATTGACTATTTTAATTGCTGATTTGTTGACTATTAGTTGACTAATCGTGGCAGCCCTAATTGACTGATAGGAATGTCTCAAAAGTCTCCAAAATCGTCTGATGATTGTCAGATTTCATACTGCCACCCTCTAGCCACACCCCTTGCTGTGGAGACCATGGGTCCAAATGGAGAGACGGCACTGGAAATATAACGGGTTTCCAATTTAGAGAAGAATGTGGGGGCCTTTGATCCACTCTGCATTTGTCCGCCTTTCATTGGAGACTTTTCGATACTGCTTGAACTCTGGTAAGGACCAAATAAGTGAACCATGGTGCACTGTTTGTGATAGTTCTGGGTTGGTTCAGTTGGGGTTTTTCACGTGACGTTTATGTAGTTTTCTGGTTTAGTATTTCTTACTTATCATCAAAACTGATCCTGTCAAAACCTCTCCAACATAAGGAATACCCTGGATTGTATCAACCTACACTATGTCTTCTCCCCTGTGGTTTCAGTCATCTTACATCACAGATTGCCCTGTAGATGGTTAATTAGATGAACTTACTCCCACACAGGGATACGTCTTATGCATTTAATGCTTCTCTTCAAGGACTCTTAGAATCAATAGGCCATTATGCAAAATGAATGCTTGTCTTTGCTGTTTGCTGATGCCGTTTCGATTCACTGAAGTGTGCAGATCTTACCTTTTATCGTCTACAAATGTTCAAGATTGAAAAGACCATTTATTGTTTGTTTAAAGTGCCTTGTGTAAAATATCTTAAGTAAAAAAAAACAATCAACTTTCATGTGATAAATAGACCATTCTTTGATTACTTGTTTTTAGACGCAAAACAAGTCAGGATGGTCTGAAGAACAAATAAAAAATTCTGTCTGTCTGGTTTTGCATCTGTTTCAGTGCGAGAGCTGCTGGTGTTCGCTTCACCAAAAACAGAATCCATTGTTAATTTGATCTACTTCTGCACTTCACAAGCATTTCTCCTGCTTTTGTTGCTTGGTCAAAAATATTTCTTATTCTTCTTATTGCCCATTTTTGAAAATGACATAAGCTGAAGTGACTACTTGATAACTTAGGGGCACAAAAGGTTACACCTGTAGGCAGGTGACCTGCACAAAATATTAAGGTCATACATAGACTGTTCAGTGAACCAAAATTTTCCTTTTCAATGGGCATGCTGCAAGCAACATGTCAGTTGTGAAAACGTAACACGTAGGGGGGATGTAGGTGATGCACAGGTGTGTCATAAAGATTTTTTGCTTTATCACACACAGTTTTATAAATGTGGCTCCTTCTGAGTTCCCTGTGTCCAGTTGGACTGCTCCAAATGAGGCAATAACAGTGCAGTTCGTTAGGAAATTCTCCAGGCGTCCTACGCGTTCTTATTGACATCAGTAAAAGGCCAGTACTCGGCCCTTACCAATGATTAGATATGACCCCATCACCTGTACATCATGAGAGCATGCACATTCTCCCGATATACTGACCCCACGCAAGACAATCAGACGTTCCTTTTTTACCAACCATCCAGGGAATCTTCAAGACACAGGATGTTTTTGAGCAAAAAAAATGGCCAAACCTGTACGGAACACATAGGTGTCAGACGGAAAATATCAAGGTTGGCAAACTCAGAGTGAAATTGTTCACGCCCCATTTTATTCTCCTGAGATTCTGAAGCTGATGGGTTGTAGTGAACACTTTTACAACACTCAAAGATAAGTAACGGTGAAGTACGTGAAATGCAGGTGTGTCATACAGATTCTTTGTGTTTTCAATTTCCCGAATCCTGCGCTTGTAGCCCGTTAGTGCTGTTCATGTATTAAATGTGCCCTCCTTGCATGTAGCTTGACGGTTAGGAATGAGGAAACTAGATAATGAGAGAATAGTTTGTTAAGACATCTTTATGTATCACCAGCACACCATTTGCATGCAGCATTTGTGGCATCAGTAAGGGTCTAGTACTACACTAGAGTATGGAACCGGACTATACTTCATTGGTATGATTACTTCATTTGTATGGTCCAGAATTACATTAGGGTGTAGAACTGGTTTATACTTCATTAGGATGGTCCAGTACTAAACCAGAGTATAGAACTGGACTGTACTTCATTAGTATGATTACTTCATTAGAATGGTCCAGTACTACGCTATAGTGTAGTAGTGGATTATACTCCATTAGTATGATTACTTAATTGGTATAATCCAGTACTACATCAGAGTGTATGATTGGACTATACTGCTTTAGTTTGATAACTTCATTAGTATTGTCCACTGCTACACTACAGTGTAGAACTGGACTATAGTATGGTCAGGTACTACAGTAGAATGTAGAACTAGGCTAATCTTCATTAGTATGATTACTTCATTAGTATGGTCCAGTGCTACTCCAGAGTGTACAACTGGACTATACTTCTTTAGTTTGATAACTTCATTAGTATTGTCCAGTACTACACTCGAGTGTAGAACTGGACTATACTTCATCTTGTATGAATACTTTATTAGTATGGTCCAGTACTACACTAGTGTATACATTTGTACTATACTTCATTAGTGTGGTCAGGTACTATGTTAGAGTGTAGAACTGGACTATACTTCATTAGTATGGTCCAGTACTACACTAGTGTGTACAACTGAACTATACTTCATTAGTATGGTCCAGTACTACACTAGTGTGTAGAACTGGACTATACTTCATTAGTATGGTGCAGTACTACACTAGTGTGTACATCTGTACTATACTTCATTAGTGTGGTCAGGTACTATGTTAGAGTGTAGAACTGAACTATACTTCATTAGTATGGTCCAGTACTACACTAGTGTGTAGAACTGAACTATACTTCATTAGCATGGTCCAGTACTACAGTAGCGGGTAAAACTGGACTACACTTCATTAGTATGAATATGTCATCAGTACGGTCCAGTATTACACTAGTGTGTAGAACCTGACTATCCTTCATTGGTATAATTGCTTCACAAATATGGTTCAGTACACACGGCTTCTACAGCCACACTCGCCGGCCCAAAAGATAACCTTCGGCGGGCCAAATTTGGCCCGCGGGCCCCACTTTGGGCACCCCTGCTGTAGAGCTGGACTAAATTTCAGAACTATGGTACAGTACTACACTAGAGTCTAGTAATGGACTATACTTATTTAGTGCAGGGAACTCACCTTACGAATACTTCATGATACACTGACCACACACAACACCATAGTATGTTTTATTTTCATGACGTCCCTTAAGGTAGCCATATATTGGAACTGCAAGACACACCTGCCCTCCACATAGGCCTCCCCCCTCAGCAGCCTTCTACTGGCCTGCACCCAACCCAGAAACCCACAGAACCTTTACTGGTGCATGTGACTAAGGTTTTAACTTTTTTTCTACTGGGGTGTGAAAGACTTTCAATTCCATTTATTTCAAAGTCAGTCTTTCTTTTTTCTCCCACAAACATGTACAGAAATAAGGTAATAGTGAGCTTACAGCTCTGATAGACTGAATGGATGGATGTGCTCACTCTAGATCCTCCATCAGAAGAGCTAAATAAAACTCTTTAGCAGAGAAATCGGACTCAATTACCCATAAAACTTCCTCCCTCTCATTCGCTGTGAGCAGTGGACACAAACTCCTTCCCACTGACACATACAGGCAATATATTAAAGTGCATGCTCAATAATACACACCGGTGCAGAGCCAAATCCTCTCTCAAAGGCATCAATCAGGCAGCTGGGACTCAAACGGTGAAGCGGAATGACTGGAACGCTCATCTCGAGTTCTCCCGCACCCCGGCGCCCCCTCTGACCTCTCCAGATCCGCTTAAACGACGGTCAGCTTTATCTCACCATCAGATAGATTCCCACATCCCTTCAAAGGACACCGGCGCCCGTCACTGCTGACATTTTTCACGGCGTCGTGCCCGACCCTTCCTCTGCAGCCGAGGATGACTCCAGCGGGAGCTGCCATTGTTCCCTTATCATCGCCGGGACTATCAGCAGCCGCCGTCTCACGCTGAAACGCAATGTTTGGGGATGGTTATCGGCCCTCTGGGAGACGGTATAGATGGAGGCGGCAGTTTGGATTATACTGTGTAAATGATGTCACATAAACTGTATTTACCGACATGGTTTACAGGAGGAAACACGGGCCGGTAAAAAGCTCCTTAACTTGATTACCTTAATGCTCGCAATACAGAACATCAGAGGGAGCTTCTGGGATGTTGCTGAGGGGAAAATGCAGCTGAGGATATAACTCAAAGTAACTGAACTTTGGATCGTCTTTTAAGACACTTGGTTTGAGTACTGTGTTGCCATCTGTCCCATATCTCCAAGTTACCTATTTGAATGAACAAAATTCTTTAAAAAATAGGTTTTATAGCACACAAACTAAATTGGCTCACCTGCCTTGACTCATATATGAACTGAAGTGCCAACTCTTTCCTAACCCATAGAGCTCCTTTTGCAGCTATTACAGCTTCAACTCTTCAAGTGTGTTTCTAGGAAATTGTGACCATTCTTCCAAACGCTCATTGGTCAGGTCAAACACCTCTCAGTCTATACTCTAATTCATCCCAAAGATGTTCTATGAGGTTCAGGTCAGGACAATCAAGTTCATCCACACAAGACTCTATCACCCATGTCTTTATGGACAATGTTTTGGAGGGGGGTCACTCCAAATTGTTCCCACAACATTGGGAGCTTGGAATTGTCCAAAATGTTTTCCTGAAGCATTCAAAGTTACTTTCACTGTAACCAACTACTAAAAGAGAAAAACAAGCCTACATCATGATTCCTCCTCCACCAAATTTTACATTTGGCACAATGAAGTCCAAGATGTACCGTTCTCCTGGCAACCTCCAAACCCAGACTCGTGCATCAGACGGGATAGTGTGATTCATCCATAAGCTAACACACGCTGTACTAGCATCACACATGGTTAGTAAAGGACCAGTGAGGGCACCTTACTAACAACTACAGTGTGGCATAAGAGTATTGAACGACATCTTCCTTTTGTCATAAGTACTTATCATTTCCATTAGCCTTACAGATACTTCACGATACTCTTGCCGCAAGTACAACAATTCTAAGTTCCCCTTTTATGATGCATAGTGCAGGTGTGACCGTCCAAGTCTGTGGCTCTTTATGAACCTCTACGGGCTTGGACAACTGAAAACCCATATTTCGGTCAACCTCTGTAAAAGTACACGTGACTATAGCTTCATTTCTACTTTCGGCACAGTAAGGAATGGTACTGTACGGTCAAGTTAATTCTGGTGAGTATTTCCACTCACTTTAGCTTCTCTTCAACTGAGCGGTTTGTTTTTAGACCGCTATTGTGTCATTGCGTTATTATACTACAACGACTAGAAAAGCAACAACAATGGAGGTCTTCCAGCAGGTGGTCTTTTATTACTGTTGTTTGCAGGCTTTTTCAATATGACCAATCAACCTTGGTCCGGTCCAGTATTTTGAGCGTTTCCATTGTAAAAAGTACCGAATTGGTACCTCTTGCCCCATTCGTTCTACGTCCACAGAAAAATGGAATGAGACGACTGGGGCGGAGCCGCTGTAACCACAGGTTGATTGGCAGAAAGTGAGGCGACATTAGGAAGCACCAGTATAGCGGCTAAGCTAGTGTTTCAGTTTTCCTCTCTACGGTGGTATTCTTCTTTCTAACAATATTTAATTTCTGTTAAATGCGATATTCAAAAAGACGAGCTGCTGGATGACCTCCAATGAGGCAACGACACGATAGCGGCCTACACTATGAATGTGCCGTGAAACAAACCGCTCAGTGGAAGTGAGACTTAACTGAGTGGAAACACTCGTCCGACCGTACCGCACTACTCCTTACGGGACCGGACCGCTCAGCGAAAATGAAGCTAAAGAGTACACAGGAAACTACAAAAAAACCTGAATCCTTACAAACGTTTGAAATGTTAGCTTATATGTTAGCGCTTTCTAATGTTATCTTTATTGTCTGCCAATAAACGGAAGGATACAGCAACTTTTCTATGGATCTGTAACCGATGACGGACCTCAATAGGTACGGGCCGGTACTGTGTAACCCTTTTGCTCGCCTAGGCTTGTTTACATTAAAAGAGGGGTCATCTGGACCCCACAAGACAGTGTGCTGAACTTTCAATGATAGTCGATCTTTACTGGTGTCCAATGACAGTCATGAGGTCTTGTCCACTTTTGTCATGGAAGGGCTAACACCTCAATGTAAGGGTGGGGTCATCTGGACCCTATAAGAGAACACGAGGGTTAATTAGAGGGCCCATTTTACAACGGATCTCTCAAAATACCGGACCGGACTGCTCAGTGGAAACGAGGCTTAAGTTGTTGACCTGTATACAAGTGGACAACACAATTACTTTGACAGTTTATTCAAAAAATTATATTTTACTTTAATACTTCTGTTCATGCACATTGGACACGTATGTACTTATTTTGTGTATAAAGAGAGGATTTAACTCTATTTACTTTTAAAATAAGAGCAGTCTACAGTGCTACTAATAACTGACAGGAAGTATAATTTGTCATTTTTTTTGCATAAAAAATAATATTTTAATGATTTTTTTCCTATTATGTGGCACTCATTTTCCTCTTCTTTCCTTTTTTCCTCTTCTGGTTTTGACTCTTCTTAATCACTTTTCCTTCACTAATGGTGCCGAAGATTGCTGCCAGACTGAAACTTCGGGTTTAGTGCCGAACATACATCTTTTCAACTGAGACAAAACCACCACAAGCTCGCAATTTCAGCCTGATTTGACTTGCAAAGCGGAAAGTACTTCAGATTTAGCTCCGAATCTCGACAGGAATGACATATGTGAAGAAAGCTACAATTGTTTCTCCAGTTCCCGGTGGGAAAAAAAGAAGACGGAGAGGACGGGGATGAAAGCAGCCAGTTTATGAGACAGTACATTCATTTTTGAAGTATCTGCCGAAGGTCGGGGTTGTTTCTTGACTCTCATTTGGTAGACGGCTCATGACGCCCCCTCAACTCGCTCATTTAGCGGTATGCATGCGGCGTTATCTTGATAAATGATCCACTTATCCCCCAGGGAGGGTTGATGAATCCGGCTCTGTGTGGCCGCATATTGTCAGCTCTTCTTAAAGTCAGTGTGATGGCTGATAGAGGTCTGACAGGTTGCGCCCGGTGCCATCAATCCGGTGAAATTTAGCATGCAGAAAATGAATAACAGAGCGTTGTCAAGGACGCCCACGCACATTAAGCTACAAGTGTCTGCCGTGCTGTGAGGAACAGCTTTTAGTGCTTTCACGCGCATTAAGAGAGACTTAAAGGTGCCATAGACAACACTGCAGCTGGTTTATTTTAATTTAAAACACCCATTGCATAATGGAAAGAAGGACAAACTGTTGTTGGGAAGCCTTATACTAGAAAAAAGACCTTAAAAAATGTGTCAAGCAGTAGAAAAAGATTATAAATAAGAACAACTATGATAAAAAATATAATTTATAATATAATTGATTTATATTGGTTTATTTCAAATAATTAAAAAAGGGACAAAAGACAGAAAATTCACATCATTAAAGATATTAATTCATAAATTGAGCAAAAAAAATAGCATCTGCTTGAGATTATAATGGCTTCTTATCATAAATAAAGGTATTTATAATACAATATCTACACAACTAAATCCATTTAATAATTGTCAAATATTTTGAAAAAGTTTTAATTTAAAGAATGTCCAGCCTGGAGTTAAACCTCAGGTGTTAAAGGGATTAATTACAATAAATTAAATTTAAGTTGATGCTAAAGTAAAGATAAAAACATGCTTTATGTAATAATTTGGGACATAAAAACATAATCTCACTTTGTAAAAATAACATGATAATTAAGATCAAGATTAGGATTAACTTTATTAAATACAGTTGCACTTGTATTTCTGCCTGTATTGTTTTATCTGAAAAACAAAATCAAACATAAAATATATAAAAATTAATAACTTTCTCCATTTAGGTCTATTAAGTGATGTGAATATATTTAGAATATCATCTGTGGTCATTCAGCAAAACAAAATTTAGTAGTCACTGTTGCTCGTGCAATCGAACATATGGCCCACTTGATAATTCAGTTCTGTTGTGGCTTTTTTATTTGCAGCGTTTTTTTAGTTGTTGTTTTTTTAATTATTTGCAGCAACATTTCTATTATTCATTGCATTTATTTGCAACTTTTTTTTTATTTGCAGCAGTGTTTCGTTAATTTCCAACATAATTAATTGTTTTATTTTGGGCAGTTTTTTGTTGTTTGCAGTGTATTTTTTTGCGTGTGCAATATTTCCTTTATTTGTCACATCATTTTTTTTTTCTGTTTGCAGCAGCGTTTCTTTTATTTGCAACATAATTTCATATTTGCAGCAGAATTACTCATTGTTTGTATCAGTACTTCTGTTTACTTGTAGTTTCCTTTTATTTGCAGTAGCACGTTGTTTGCGGAGGAACTTCTTTTTAGTTATAGTTTTTTTATTTGCAGCAATCTTTCACTTTTTGCAACATCATTTCTTTTCATTTGCAGCATAATTTTATTTAGTGGCATTTCTTTAGTTTGAAGCGTTTTATTGTTTGTAACATAATTTCTTTTTATTTGCAGCAAGGTTTGTTGTTGTTTGAAGAAGCATTTATTTTTATTTATTTCATTTGTAACGTCATTAAATTTTTTGCACATTTTGTTTTATTTTGAGCAGCGTTTCTTGTTATTTGCAGCATTTTATTTTATTGATATTATCATGTTTCCTTTGTTTTCCACATCATTTTATTTTATTTATAGCATTCATGTTTATTTGCAGGGTATCTTTTATATTTCCAGTTTATTCTTTTGTTTGTTTCTTTTCTATACTAATATGAATATATGACATCAAGTAATACATGAAATATAAAATCTTAGATAAATCAATACAAAAAAATGCCTTTTTTTTGTTTGTTTGCTTGTTTTTTATCAAAAGGCTAAAAAAAAAGAGAGAATTGGGACACCCCCCCTTACCCGCCCATTTTCTAAATCCGGCCGTGTCCCGATAAATAAACTTGAAACAGCATTAGCTGGATTAGTAAACAAACCCCCCTTTCCCGTTTGCCCTCAGTTAATTCCATTACGCACATTAGTGTAACCCTCCTCTGGTGGCTCCACTAATGCCTCAATTAATTGGGAGTAGTGGCATGTGAGAGCCAGCCTCCACAGCCGGTCAGTTTCCATGCCCAAATCCGGGAGGGGGGCACCTCTGCACGCGCTTCAGATCAGCGCAGGTGGAGCCCCGAAGCCCATTGAAGCAAACTTTATCAACGTTACGAGGCAATAGGGGCCGTTTTAGTCATAATCAAAGAAAACTGGCGTGGACTCGTGCCACTGGGCACGCGCTAGTACGCCGCTAATCCCAGAATCCTGTGAGCGGGACCATGAATGCTGGGACGGTGTTGCCGGGGGGAAGGTGGTGGCGCCTGGGACCTGTTGGAGATGACTGCTGAGGGTGGAGGATGGACGCAGGACGGCGGTAGATAACGAAGAAGGTCCGTTTGGGTCCCCCGCGTGACAGGTATCCGGAGTCTTAGCCGCGCGGGCTAATTATGCTGCCAAGCTAGCGACGCGCCCGCGTGGGCTCGCGCTTATGCCGTGTTCGGGTGGAGGTTTTCACGCGGCGTTGGAGGTGCGTGGATGTGGGGGGGCTTCGCTTCGACGGTCCGGGTCTCACGTGTTAGCTGGAATGCTAAATTATTCCTAGCTAGGAGGCTAATATTTAGCTAATAACAGCAATTAGCCGGCTGGGCGAGGCGGCGTTCCGACTCCTCCTGTGAGAGTAGGGAGTGTTCGTGACCTCATTAAGTCCTCATTAAACTTTATTCGAGTCTCACTGAAGTTAATTGGTAGTATTTTATCGAAACATGTAGTTTTCTGGTGCCGAATTCTTGACGAGAAGAAGCTAATTTCTTCTTTAGGCTAAGTAGCCGAATGCGGGGCAGCTAATTGACCCAGATCCGTGGGGGCAGAGGCCGTCGCTCCACCTGACACAACTTTGTTTACAACTTTTCGCATTTTTTTCTTGCTCATAATTGTGAAAAGTCCCTTAATATTTCGTTTAGTTGGGTTTAAAACACTTAAAACCACCCAAATGTCGCTATAATGCGCGTGTTTACATTTAATTTTAGCTCTGTTTTATTTTTTAAAAATTACTTTTAGGTTCAAAATTAGAATTAGTTAATTAAATCTGACATTGCAATTTTATTTACCCTCTAAATAGTTTAAAATAAACTATTGTTTCATATCTGTCCTACACAGAGACAAAAGTAATTTATTGGGAAAATTAAATGTAGCAAAATGCTCAAATTGGCTCAAAAAAGTTGTTAAAATTCAATTAAATTAGCAAAAATATTATAATTTGATTGGTGACTTGATGGGAAATTTACATGAAAATCACTCAAACTTTCATTGTTTTGAAAAGTTGTTCTTATCCATATTTCCAAATGAATCATGGGAAATGAGTTTTAGAGACTGTTATTTATTTATTTTTGTGGCCCTTATACTGTCGTAGGCATCAACCTTTTGTCGGCCACAGACTTTTTACGCTCCAACCTGTACAAGGCTGAAGTTGGCGTTTAACTTCTTTTTTTTTTGTCTCCAGGCAGTTTCCCCTTCAACTTTTGAGGTTAAAGTTCATCTTCATCCTCTGTAAAACATCCATTAAAATGTGATATAACCCGTAAATGTCAAAGTGGAAGTTTTAAAAAGAAAAGGCAATACACCAACTTCAGCCTCGTCTGATCGATTTTCCTAATATAATAATAAAAATAAATGTGAATCTACTGTTAGAACAACTTTATTAACGGCATCCTCATAACATTACACAGCTGGTTGCTGAATATTAAAAAAACAGATTTGGTGATGTATCGTGATATTTCATTTGGCGATACTTGTATCGATTTACAATGCTGACAAGACGATATCTACTAAGATGGGTAAAATTAATGATTTGAATCAATTTAATATTTGTAGATCAATAATCAATTAATATAAATCGATTTTGGCTATAAGCTAAAGTCAGCTAGCTTGATGATGATGTTTATCCGTATTTCACATAGTAAGGCTAATGGTAACGCTAGGCCGACATAAACAAACAACATCTTTATAAACTCACAGGTATTCATTTTCCAAACTCTTCAAAGGAAATGTTTTTTAAAGTTACCATTTGTGGCCTAAAACAGTTTTTTTGCTTATTCTTATTGAAAAAAGTGTACTGTTATAGCGTGATCGCCTCCTAGTGGCCAAACTGAAGCGCTCTTCAGGAGAAGCAGAACAATGTTTAATGTTAATGATCTGAACATTTTTGTTAGAACTTCTCCTTTTGAGAAGCCGTGTAACCGTATGCTTTTGACAATCTCATTATCTCACTAATACGTTTTACATTCTGTGAACTGTATCAAATTAATATAATCATATTTCCTAAACAAATGTGTATGAAGTGCAAACTCAAAATTGAATTTAATTAAATCAAATTGAATTGAGTGGATTGAAAGGATATTAAAAATCATATTTAATTTGATCCAGGCTCTTGCGAATCAAATCATTTCTTTAAATTATTGCTGATATCCATCCCTACAATCAAATTACCAGATTTTCAGGATTATAAATCACACCGGATTATAAATCGCAAGAGCATTAAAATGTCTAATCAAGAATAAGAAAACCATATATAAATCGCTCTTGAAGTATAAGTTGTGTTTTTGGGAGAAAAATCTGGCGTTTCAGAACAAATCCGCTTAGCCCAACGTTGGTAAAAAAATAAACAAAAACAAGAATACTAATATTTTGATGTGTGTAAGAAAATTATCACAGTTTAGGTGGAAAACAATCAGATTATCTTCAATGTTTATTTTGGACGACACTTCTTCTGCTGCTGTCAGTAGCAAATACTTAGATGTAGCGCCCCCTAGTGGTTGTTAGAGGAAACAGCCGTTAAAGAATAACCAATGTTTACTGGGAAAATAACATGTCTAAAAAAAAAAAAACAACACAGCTCAGTCACTCCTGAGTATAAGTCGCACCCCTGGCTTAACTATGAAAAAAACTGCGACTTATACTCCAAAAAACACAGTAGTATATGAGCATCCTTCAGTCAATCAATCCAGCTCTGGAGTGAATACTGCTGGTTCTTGTCTGTTAAATGCAGCTGTCTTTTATTTTGAAGTCCTTCTGTTTCCTCTCGTCGAAAATAAACTTTCCACCAGCTTTCTGCTTCTGTTTCCTTTGGTCATGTGCTTCTCATGTGCTGCAGCAGTTCACACCCTGCTTTCAAGTCAAAGAAAACATCCGAATTTGCGGGAAGAAAGATCCGATATTTGTATTTCAGGATGCATCACTGATGAAGTTTTTTAAACCACAGGGTTGTAGAGATGGAGTCCATAATGAACGCAGTGACCCCGCGCTCCCCGGCCCCGCTCAAGAAGCTGTCGGAGGTGGACTTCCGCTCGGGGGCGCCCCTGGAGCAGCTGTCGGCGCAGGTGTCCGAGCTGGTGCTGCTGGAGCAGGGGGAGTTTGGGGACCAGACCGCCTTAGAGGTCCACACTGCGAAGGACTTCATCTTCAACATGCTGGGTAAGAGAAAGTTACTTTACATGGCTAAAGTGACCTGGTGGGAGATGAGTCTGTGCTTCACTGGATTGTCTGTTTAAATATTTAGGGTCTTAAGACAGGAGGCGTGTCTAATCAGATTTTGTGGCGCATTGTTCGGCTGAAGTAGGCCGCCTCGGGCCATCGGGGCGGTTGCTATGGATGCACATGGGCTGTCCACAACCATCTCTGTTTTGGTAGCAGAGGATTTTCCCAGCATTTGAACGGTTCGTGCTGCATGTTTGTCTTAAAGCTGCAGTCAGGTTGGAAGCATTGATACTGGTCGTCACGGTTACTGTGGTAACGCAGTGGCTGCATTTGGGCAGCAGCGTAGCCCTGTTTGTGTTCCTCCCGTGAATGAGGATGTATTGATCGGAGATGTATCTGTTTGGAAGGGAAAGGAAGTTTTAGAGGATATAGAAGCGTACGTTTGTGACAAATGTTCTGCAGCCGCACATTTCCATTAGGGCTGCCACGATTAGTCGACTAATCGATGACTAATCGACTATTAAAATAGTCGACAACTAATTTAATAGTCTATTAGTCGTTACTTTGTAATATATGGAGTCAGGCTGTAGTAAAGTTGAAAGTTGTAATGACATTCTGCTAGCTTTTTAGACTATTTTGGCATTTATTAAGGGTTTTCAGGCTATTTTGGAGTTTAGCTAATATTTTAGCTTCATGCTAGCTCTTTTGGCTAATTTAGGATTTTTTCGTTTTTTTTAGGTCAATTTCAAGTTTAGCTAATATTTCAGCGACACGTTCGCTTGCTAATTCTAAATGTTTACAGTTTTTTAGGCTAATTTGGAGTTTTTCTATTATTCCAGCTACATGCTACTTATTTTGGCTAATTTTGAATTTTTACAGTTTTTTAGGGCTAATTTGGAGTTTAGCTAATATTTCAGCTACATGTTAGCTTGCTAATTGTAAATGTTTACAGTTTATTAGGCTAATTTGGAGTTTTGCTATTATTTCAGCTACATGCTAGCTATTTTAGCTAATTTGGGATTTTTTTTACAGTTTTTTAGGCTAATTTGGAGTTTAGCTAATATTTTTACTATTTTAGCTAATTTGGGATTTTTTACAGTTTTTAGGCTAATTTGGAGTTTAGCTAATATTTCAGCTACATGTTAGCTATTTTGGCTAATTTGGGATTTTTAGAGTTTTTTAGGCTAATTTGGAGTTTTGCTATTTCTTCAGCTACATGCTAGCTATTTTGGCTAATTTGGAATTTGTACAGTTTTTTAGACTAATTTGGAGTTTAGCTAATATTTCAGCTATATGCTAGCGATTTTAGCTTATTTAGGATTTTTTAGTTTTAAAGCTAATCATATTTCAGATTTTCTTTACATCCACTTTGTCCATGATCCGATTAGTCGACTAATCGGAAAAATTAATCGATGATTAGTCGACTATTAAAATAATCGTTTGTGGCAGCACTAATTTCCATGCAGGCGATTGCTTCTTTTATATTGAGCAGCTGTGAATGTCATGTGCAACATTAACCTCCTGTTTTGGAGTTTTGTTGATCTTTTTAACTTACGGGGCCTCTGGAGGGTCATATAGAGGAGTCCAGACATCTGAAGTGGAGCACTGGTGTGTCTTCTTGCAGTTCCCTTGATGCTTTCGATTGTTACGAACGTCCTCCGCGAACGGTTGGAATAGGCTTGACGTTAACTGTTGAAACAGTACAAAACCTGTAAATCTTGCTTCAGTAACTCCACCCACAAGATCAATTTTCAATCTGTAATTTTGTGAGTTAAAGGGGACGCCATCCATTCGTCGCAACAAAATCTGAGTCCCTGATTGGTCAAACTTTGACCTGCTTTAACTTTGGTTCAATAGCTACGTGTTTTGTACAGAAAACAGTCGTAAATACTTGAACTCCGAAGACTTTCCATTTGAAGTGGCTGCTTGAACTCATGTTGATAATGTAGCTTAAGCCTTATATCCAAATTCAGACCTCAGATATGCGTTAATAACCTGTAGTTCTGGCCTTTTTTGGGGATCTTTTCAGCTCACCAGAACTGACCGTCATGTCCTCCTTCATGGATTGTTTTGGAAGAGCTTCATCTTCCAAATAGGATGTTAGCTGTTGCTATGCTACCAAACTGTGTCTGAAAGAAGCTTTTAATAAAATATTGAATCTACCTGCAGAATTAGACTCTGACACTCATTACCCTTCTTTGTTGATGTTGATTGATACAAATGCACCTGTTTATACTTAAAGCTCATAAATTTTGTAAATTGTTTTTTTTTTTTTTTTGAGTCTTCCTGTTCCTGGAGTCAGTGTGTAGTAAAGTTGAATGTTTTAATGACATTATTCTAGCTTTTCTTTTTACTATTTTGGCATTTATTACGATTTTCTTGGCTATTTTGGAGTTTAGCTAATATTTCAGCTACTTGCTAGCAATTTTAGCTAATTTAGGCTTTTTTGTTTTTTAGAGTATTCTGGAGTTTAGCTAATATTTTAGCTACATGCTAGGTGTTTTGGCTAATTTGGGCAATTTTTTCAGTTTTCTAGGCTAATTAGGCATTTAACTAATATTTTAGCTGGCTATCAACTTCTGCGTTTTTAGTTTTCAATTGCAGCATATTCAGCTATCAGCACTAGCATCTTCAGTGGCCAAATTCAGGTAACAGTATTCACACTAGTATTATTGTAAGTAATGCTATATATCTACTTCTTAGTTAGTTTAAAGCTAATGATGGTTAAGATGTGTGCTTTACATCCAGTTTGCCCTTTATTAGTCGACTAATCGGATAAAATAATAATAATTTTAAATATTTAAATGTTCTCAATGTTAGTTTCAGCAAAACAAGTTTAATTTTAACCGATTTCTTTCCGATTTAATTTGAACATCATCAATTTAAGGGATAGATTTGATATTTTCAACACTATTTTTAAGCATTATTTTCTCTGTTTTTGTAGATTTGGTCTAAAGACGTGTAACTGTAATAAGAACGTACATGTTTTAGCATTTTGTTTATGTTCAAAGTTTAAAGATGTTTTTGTTTTAATAAATGGGGCTCAATGAGAAAACATTAAATATTTGTTGTGAATCTTTTCTAAAAATTAATTTTAGGTTTTTATCTTGTTGTTTTTTCTGTTTTTTCTTTTCCTTTTTACTGATCCGAAAAATAATCCGAACCGTGAGTTTTGTGATCCGTTAGGCTCCTAATGTTAAATGACTTACATTTCCTTTACCCCCCCGATCAACAGAAACGAGCAAAAGAAAAATACAGATAGATATTTGGACCTAGCGGACACAGCAGGACGCCACACGCCGTCAGGGAGGAAGGAAGGCGGAGGACAGACTCCAGCTGAAGGCTGAAGCTGTTCCTCAGGCTCCTCCCTCTTGAAGAGATGGAGTTAAAGCTGGAGTTTGGAGGACGCCTCCACCTCTCAGCAACCTACACGGCAGAACAGTAATCTCTGTTAGACAACAACACTGCAGGGTCCACTTCCTGCCGCAGAAATAAAGCACACACCACAGAGTAAAAAGATCAAACCACTGAGGTTTGTTCCCTCTGTCTGTGTGGATGCCAGGTCTGAAACAGAACATGCAGAAAGACTGCTCTGCTGTTTGTGGTGGAGCTATTCCCTCTCCAGAGGCGGATCCCGGCGGGTCACATGAATCCTGAGGGATTCTCGTGGGACGGGAGTCACTTTTGTTCTCAAATCATGTTACTGGGACAAAACTGGGATACGAACACATGGCAGGAACCCAGCAAAGATTCATTCTAAATATGAAATACTTGCAGACTTTTATTTTTTTGTTCAATAATAAACAGTCGCCAGATTTACTGTAAAATGGATGAACATCAATAACACTGAGATTGTTGAAATAATAATTAAGATTACTGCATTTTTTATCCCCAAGTTTGTTGAAGGAAATTTTTAGAATTTTCTGGAGCTTTTTCTAGACTGTTTACCTAACCCGTAGCAGACTAATAAAGTTAACTTTGACTTCTGTGACGAGCAGTTTCTGCCTCGTGGATGTAGAACATATAAACCGAGTGAGTCTTTTGGGGACGCCGACCAAAGATCTTTCTGTAGAGCTTGTCAAGTGCTGGAAGCGGTTTTCTCCTTTGGTTTTGAACAGCGGTCTCCTGTCTTGTTTTGAAGCCACTGTTGTGTTCTTAGGGTTTATTACATTGTTGTGGTCGTTTTACAAAAACCATGCAATTCAGCTGTGTTTATGCAAATAAATCAAAAGAGGGATGGTTTAGGGTTTTGTCGAGGATCACCACGACAGAATAAAAACACCTGCTGGGACCGGGAAAGAGTGGAAGTTACCAGGATTTAGAAGGATTTAAAATTTTTATTTTCTAGTATAGGGAGGAAGAAGTTCTGCTTAAGATGTTTGCTCTCCCAGGATATTCACAGAATGCTGTAATGGAAAGAAAAAGGCCATCATGAAAAAACAAATATATATATATATATATTAAAAAAAAGTCAATCATTCTTCCCGCTGTGAAGCATGTCATTTGACCGGAAGAACGTCCAATCAAAGGTTTTTTTTTTTCCTCTTAGACTTCAGAAAGGTGTGAGCAGCGTCAGACTCCTAACTGTGGGCGTAGCTGCTAATTTCAATTTATTTTAGTCTGAGATTCAGCTCGCTCAGCACCACTTCAGGTGATAAAGGGGTTGGTGGTATTTCCAGATTTAGAAGGAACATGCCTTCTGCACAATTTGCAGTGAACATTACTCTGATTATTTTTATTTTCTGATTTTAAAAAGCTGTTAAACCTACATCCCAGGGGCTGAAATTTAACTTTTGAGTCACTGGCCAATAATCTACTGGCCAAACATATATTTTACTGACCAAATTATATCACTATTTTTCACAGAAATACCTGAGGCGATCAGAAAATGAAATATTATAAAATGACGTTTTTAAATGGTATGAGCTCATCTTTATTGTCATCTAACTACTAACCGATTTACTAGAAATTTCCTAATTTTGCCTCCAGTTGATTACTTTTATATGAAATCATAACATAAAACAACATAAAAACAAAGTTTTGGGTTATTGTTATTGAATATATTTGACATTAAAGCTACAGCTTTAAGAGGACTGAAGGATTTAGCACGACGTCTGACAGGTCAGTTTTTGGTTTAACACTGGCTTTATGTTGCTACAGTGGATTCAATTCTCATATTGTTTAGAAAATGCAGTTTTTATTAATGTCCTATGAATTAATTTTATTGTATTTATCCACCACGTCTTTAAAAAACTGTCAAACTGGTCGGTGATCTCACATATGTGACACACGGAACAGCTCGTTAGCATCATAGCAGAATTGGCAACATTCAAATATTTAGTGTAAAAAAAAAAAAAAAAAAACAGTGCACTTTAAAACTGCGCTCTTCTTGTCTTTTTTTATAGTGTTTTTTTTAAATTACATTTTTATGTGTTCCGTTTTAGAGAAAGAATCAGCTCTTTGCTTTTTCTCACCAGTCTGAGCTGCTTCATCTCGTCAAGGATGATTCGTCCTCTTTGTATTCGTGAGACTGACCGCAGAGCTTTTCAAACCGTAAACAAAACCGGTTTTGTGGTCAGCAGAGGATCACCAGGCAGCCTGAGATGTGTATTTTGAGGCTTGTGGAAGGATGGATGTCAGCACTTCTCCACACAGGCTGCTGTATTTCTTGTTTCTAGGGTTCTAAGGGGCATTGGGGTTCTTGTTTGTTGAAAATAGTGCTGCCACAAAAGATTATTATTAGTCAACTAATCACCGATTAATTTTTTTCGACTAATCGAGTCATGCGCAAACTGGAAGTAAAGTACACATCTTAACCACTATTAGCTTTAGACTAACTAGATATATCGCATTACCTGCGATAATGCTAGTGTGAATGCTGAATTTGGCCGCTGAAGATGGTAGTACTGATGGCTGAAGATGCTGAAATCAACAGCTGAAAACGCTAAAGCTAACAGATAAAAACGCTGATAAGCTGATAGCCAGATAAAATATTAGCAAAATGCCAAATTCGCCTAAAAAAACTGAAAAAAGGCCCAAGTTAGCCAAAACTATCATGCAGCTGAAATAATAAACTAAACTCAAAAATGGCTTAAAAATTTTAAAACATCGTAAATTAGCCAAAATAGCTAGCATGTAGCTGAAATATTAGTTAAACCCCAAAAACAGCCTAAAAAACAGAAAAAGCTTAAAATAACTAAAAAAAAAAAATAGTCAGCATGTAGATGAAATCTTTGCTGAACTCCAAAATAGCCTTAAAAATCTTAATGAATGTCAAAATCGTCCGTAAAGCTAGCAGAACATCATAACTTTTAAGTACACTCCGAGTCCATATAATATAGAGTATCGACTAAGCTACTATTGAACTGGTCGTCGACTAGTTCAATAGTTTATTAGTCGCCGGTAGTGTTCTACTAATTGCAGTAATATGCTGCTACCTAGCTATGTAACTATTATGCCAGTCTCAAGACCGGATAAAATACATGGTTGTGTCAGGAAGGGATTCTATTCTATTCTATTCTATTCTATTCTATTCTATTCTATTCTATTCTATTCTATTCTATTCTATTCTAATCGTGTGGGCGATAGAAAAGTGTCTATCGTACCATTTCTTTTCTATCATTTATACAGTTTCTAACCTAATGTGATCGATTGATAAGACAGATATATAATTTAATAGGCTGAGACAATTGCATTGGTGTTGCCTCGTCAGTGTGGCCACCAAAAATGTAATAGGATTATAAAGGGATTCTTCATAAAGAAATTCCGTCTTGTGAAGCTGTTTTACGTTCTTTGATTCGCACTAACGCAGGTTTTATGACACGATTTATGTTAACACGAGTGTAGAAAGATGGACGCGGAGGAGCTTGAAGTTGTTTCCGTGGAGCAGATGGAGCGATGCAGGCGGCCCAAGAAGAAGCAGTTTCAGCAAAAGAGGAGTTCGTCTGTGATTTGGTTGCATTTTGGATTCAAGACGTCCGACGATGAGCAGAAGACAGCAATACGTAAAATATTCTAAGATGCTATTCACTCAAGGAAAGTCCACGAAAATAAACATATGAGATTACAAAAAATAAAGAGATAAACCAAGCTGTGGAACACGTATCCGAGTATTCAGATTCTCTGCTCCCAAAAATTCAAGTACGAATATTTGCAACGTCCAAGATTGCTTATTTGCAATCTTTATGAATATAGTGGAGTATCGTAAAATATCATGCAGTAAAATATTTATTGCTTGGAAATACAGACAATCGGATTTAAATCTGTGAACTAAAAACAAAGCCAAATGTACAGCGCTGCCGTCACTGGAAGTAAACAAATCTTCAAAATAAAGCTTCAGTGAAGCTTCCTGTTTTCAAAGATAAATTAATGAGTGTTTTTATGGAACTCAGATGTTGACACTAAAGTTCCACTTACTGACATGAGTTCTGGAAAAAACAAACAAACTAGCTTTAACATCGGAGCTTTCGCTCCAGTGTTTATGTTGTTTTGTTAATTCTTCAACAATTGACACAATTGATGCAATTCCAGCAGAATTTTGTGCAAAAATGTGTTTTTCTACTCAGAATTTTGAAACATTTCTGCGCTTTAAGAAATGTTTTTTATAAAAAGTATCTTTTCACAAATTCAGTTTAAATACCTTTTGATTTTTTTAAACAAATGTGAAGGCTGCTGTACATTATCCACATCTGTAACTTAAAATAGTCAGAAAAGTAAGCTGACATTTTCTTTTAGAGAATAACTGAAAATATATTTTATCGTGATATAAATGTTAACGTATTCTTGTATAGCGATTTTCTTCTTTCCTCGAAGGCCCAAAGCGTTTTACAGTCACAGACCCATTCACACACTGGTGGTGGTGCCGCTGCTGAACACTGGCGCTAACCTTCCACCAGAGACTATTTGGGGTTCAGGGACACTTCAACACATGGGTAGACTAGGCGGGAATCGAACCCCCAACCTTCTGATCAGGAGTCGACCTTGTTTTAAGTCCATCCCTTTTTCACTGAAAGCGGGCTGGAGAGAAGCTGTTTATCAAACGTTCCAGGTGATGTGAATTGTGTTTTTGTCCCCCAAAGTTTTCTTCTCAGTTCATGATGAGCAAACTTTATGTCGTTTGTTCATTTTTTTATGTTTTGGAATAATCCAACGCCCAGTTCTGCTGCTCTTGTCGTCTCGGTAATGTTTCCGTGTTGACAGATGGCTCCGGTTCCTTTGAATACTTTTTTTTTTTTTTTTTTTTCCTCGGTGTAGGATGGCAGGATGAAATCCAGGCCTGTTCGTCGTTCTTTCTTCCACGTACCGGCAGAAATCCCTTTTTCCTGCTCCCTGCCTCTGGTTTCCTTTCTTCCCTCTTTGCTCCCACCGTCTCTTTCTTCAAGCATCTTCAGATGCATTTCAGGATTTTGAGGCTGCATAATCACCAGTGGTTTGCTGATATTTTCACAGCCCGTGCCTCGCCGCCTGCTGTGACAGCTCCAACCGCTTTGGGAGGGGAAAAAGAAAGGGAGAAAAGTTTGACACTTTTGAGCAGAAGGAGAAAGTTTGTGTGAGATTCTGGGAATAAAAGTTAAGCTGGTGGCGGTTTGTGCATGCGGCGCTCCGGGCCGTGTGGAGGATGAAAGGCGGCTTTGGTAGCAACCATCAGCCCCTTGATGCAGAGGTCTTGTTCCAGCCTGCATTCGTGCTGTTAGATGCTGCTGCATAGGTGTTGGTGTATGCTGAGCAAAGTGGCTTTGTTATAAAGTTTGATCTGCAGATGCATCTCCACTTGGGCTTTAAAATGCTGCTGGGAGATGGAATTACTTGGATTACTCTCAACTATTTGCATTCAGTGATTTCAAAAGAATTCAATGCCTAACAGACTCAAAAAGGCCTTTTATTTGCTTCTTGTTTGAGTAAACAATCTGATGGGGGGGCTTTAAGACTCGCGATGAAGAATTGTTGGAGAGATACTTTGAAAAGTAAAAGTCTGTAAGCAGAAACTACAGATATGTCCTCTACTGGGAAATTCAGATTCAAAAGTCGGTTGAGAAAAGAAAGTTTAGTCAGTCCCCTTTCTGATGTTGGGACAATTGATCACAATATTGTTCCAAAATTTAACATTAAATGGAGCAAAAGGCTTGATAACTGGAAGGTTTTCACCTCATTTAGCCAAAAGGTAGTTTGCCCTCTTTCTGAGTGGGTGGAGTCCTCTTGCCCCAAGTGGAGGAGTATCTGGGTCGTCTTCATGAGAGAGAAATCGGAGTGTGAGATATCTGCTTTTGTGTGGTTGCTGTGTTGAAGAGGGAGCTGAACCAGGAAGTGAACCTCTCGATTTATTGCTGTCCAATAATCTCTCGTGGTCATGAGCTTTTGGTCATGACCGAAAGAACAAGGTTCTGAATACAAGTGTCCAAAATGAGCCTCCTCTGTAGGGTGGCCGAGAGAGCTCAGAGTCCAGCCGGTGCTTGTCCACATCGAGAGGAGCCAGTGCAGGTGGCTCCGGTATCTGGTCCGGATTCCTCTTCGACACTACTCGAGGTAGGTCTTCCGGGGATGTTGTGCTGGGTGGAGGCCCCAGAGAGCATCTCCTCAGGACACGTTGGAGAGACCACGTCTCTGCTGGCCTGGGAATTCTTCAGTTTTCCCAGAGAAGCTGGAGGAAGTAGCTATGGAGCGGGAAGTCTGATTTAAATGTGTTCACTGCTGTAAAGTGTTGCATGGCTGTATTTCTATGCTTCAGAATCCGCTGGAATTACCTTAGTTTGGTAAATGGTTGAAGAGTTTAATAGTCGAAAGAACATGAACACAGAGGCTATAGCTCTGGTGTTCAAGGGTTGACATCATAGCAAAAAACGTGTTCGTTCAGGTACCCTTTATTTGGACATCTGGCCTCCAATAACTCTTTGAGACTTTCCACTTCTTGGAACGAGTACACTCGTGAATCTGAGAGTTCACTTCCAGGTCTTGTGTATTTGAGATTTTCTTGCTGGGTCCCCTGGTAAGAGAGGAGGTACAATTCTCTCTTTCAGAAAGAGCCAGATTTGATGGTCCTTTAAAAATAAAAATAAAAAAATCACTTTTGGATGCTGTCAAACTTTAGTTTTGGAATCGACTATTCCCAGAATGTCTACACTCATTGGCTGGGAAGATCCTGTTTATCAATGTTGGCATGATTTACGCTTAAAGCTATGTTCAAGCCCTCCACAATGCACGTTCAAGCGGCCAATTCTTATTAAAAGTCTACGTTAACACGCATAGACGCATGTTTTTGGAATTCATATCTCAGAACTCTCAGAAATACTGTAAATGAAATTCACTGTTTAGCAATAATGCTGGAATTGTGTTAGAAATCTATGGTTCTGTATGAATTGTGATTTCTGTTTTTAATGGACCCAGGAAGACTAGCTGAAGGCTATAGCTTCCAGCTAATGAGATCCATATAAATAAACAAATAAACAAAACTCTCTCATTCAAGCATTTCTACGCAAGTTTAAAAAAGGACCAGGGCTGAGATTGTGAACACTTGTGAACCTCCAACTCAGGCGGCAGAGTTCACGCTAGTGGACTCACTCAACAAATAATTCAAAACATGCAAGAACAATACTTTCAAATGGCTAATAACCATGTCTAATTTAGTGCAAAAGCCCTCTAAGCTTTATTTTCCAAAAGGGAAAAAATTCTCACGAGTGTTAAGTATTAATTTCTCAATCGTGCCTTAATTTTTTCCTCTAAAGTGGGCAAAAAATAGCAGAAGTACTTTTCAAAAGAAGACGGTGAGTACGTCACTCAGATGGCAAATTTTCACCAGATGACGGCTATTTTTGAGGCCCCTGCTGGACCATGGTTCTTGACCAGTGGAAGGTGAGTACTGGAGTACTCCTGCTCCAAGTGGAGAAGTTCAAGTATCATAGGGTGTTGTTCACAAGTGTGGTAAGATCGTCAGGTGCATTGGAGTGGCGTCTGCTATCATGCGGTGGTTGTGCTGGTCTGTTGTGGTGAAGAGAAAGTCAGAAGTCTTCAGACTAGAGGGGAATTGCGGTTTGCACTCTCGTCCTGGTTTGAATCCCAGTTGGATCCTCGTTCTGAGTAGTTTGCACATTCTCCTTGTGCATGTGTGGGTTTTCTTTAGGGATTCCTGATCTGCCCCCGTGGTGCAAAAATATGCTCTACTGGTTGGTTAATTAAGGATGGCTCAAAATTGTCCCGGGGCGTAAATGTGTGGAATGGCGACCTCTCCGTGGTACACTCCATTAGCCCAAAAGGAGCAACCCCAAAAGGGATTCTGTGGGTTTGGAACATCGACAGATGTCTCTTTAAGTGTTGAAATAAGTCATAAATTTGACTTTTACTCCAAACATAATTTCAGTTTCGGTATATTTTATTAAGATTTAGGAATCTTAATTGTTACTCTCTTAATTAGGATTTGTTGGTTTTGCTCCCAGCAAACCTCTTGGTGGAAGATTCACTCCAGAGACCGTCTCTCTCCTTGTTTGACGGAGTTTGAAA
The DNA here is from genome assembly GCA_003999625.1 of Oryzias javanicus. Classification (NCBI taxonomy): domain Eukaryota; kingdom Metazoa; phylum Chordata; class Actinopteri; order Beloniformes; family Adrianichthyidae; genus Oryzias; species Oryzias javanicus. Next base: position 21,422,562 of record CM012454.1, read on the forward strand.
CGCGTTTTCCTCACCAAAACATGTTAATAGGATCATATTAGCTGTCAGCCATGACATGCTGCTTTGGTTTGATGCCTTTGTTTCAGCTTTTAGGAGCCTGAAGTGCCCTCAGGGTAATTTCTTTTGGGTGGGGGGGTACTGTCTTCCCAGTCGAGAGCTCATGCTTTACCTCCACCCTAATGTGGATCATTACAGTCTTTGTTGTGTGATCAAGTTCCTCTGTGTCACTCTTTTCACTTTGGCAGAATATTCTACCCTTAAACTCAGGCTAGCGGGTCTCCTGAGCCCAGAGCTGGCCAAGCACACACTCCGATAAGTGGCTGTTAAGGGATTTGGAGGCTTCAGCTTCTCTGGTTTAAACTGCGCAGATTGGAGGAATGTTTTAGAGCACTGCGAGAGGGCAAGTGCTCCTAGATCGAGCAAGAATGTAATGAAACGATTCACTGGTTACTCATTTCTTTGCTCTTGCCCCACTTCCTTGTAAAGCTTCTACTTGTTAGTGTAGCTCGGGGGTAAAGGTTACGTAAAGTGTTGGATTTGGTTTGTATTTTAATTGCTTGAATTGCAGTAAAGTGATCATAACTGGGGTGGAATTGGTATATAATTATGTGAAGGCACCAATTCATGTTTGTTTACTTAAGGGGTGGAATACATTTTGACGGCTCAGCATAACTGGACCCACGTAGTTGTTGAACAGAATGTTATAAGAAAAAAAAAGTTTCATGAATTGATTAATTTTCATATCATATTCTATCTTACGGGGTCCAGATGACCCCACCCTTATATTGATGAATGATTCCTCTCTGGGTAAAAATGGAGAGGATTTCACAGACACAAGCGAAGATGCATGAGGAGCCCCTCCCTCTGCATACGGAAAAGCAGTGGGTGAACGACAGAGACCCCACGTCTAAAGTGACGAACATCTGTTTGAAGACAGGACACAACTGAGAGATATGCGGTATTCTGCCTCTAAAATGAAAGTTTTTTTCCTGATTTTGCCATCTCTGTGGATACATTGAGTGTTGGAGTTAGACTGGGGGCGGTGCTGGCAGAGCAGACTCTTCCAGATCGTGAGGACCTGCTTGTTTTTATGGGTATGGGAGGGGCTGCTGTTGGGAGCAGGTTTTTAGAGGATTACTCCTAAATGCATGAATGGATCATGAATGGGGTTCTCTATAGAGAGGATTGAACATAATAATACACTTAAAACCTCAAAATGTTGGTTTTTCATGGTATGGGCCCTTTAAGAAAATCAATTAAGGGAGAAATAGGACCCGGAATTGTTCATGAGTTGAAATATCCCAATAATTCGCCATACTGATATTTTGTCCCAGCTCTAATCCCTACTTCCTTAAGTAAAATATCCTAAATTTAAGTTTTTCAAAAAATTTGGCAGTTGGTCGTGTGGTGGCATTTTTAACCAAGGGGGTGGAGTTACATTGCAACAAGCTGTGTGACTGCAGAGGTTTTAAGAATAAGTTATTATTTGATTAACATTATTAACGTTAGCATTATTTGGCAACCAGAAGTTTTTTCTCTTGTAGAAAAAAAATACTTTACCTAAAGACAAATAAATAAAATTGACATCAGTCATCGGCCGCCTGGGCACATTTCAAGGACGTCATTAGGAAATTGGGCGGCAGCCGGATTGCTGGCTGGCAGCAGCTCTGATTGGACATTGTCTCCAGAAGTACCAGCAGCTGCCTGATAGCCTGGGTGTGTAGAAACATTCTCCTCGCCTTATGGCTGCCGTCTACATATATGATCACACTAACGACTTCCAATGAAATCTTTACGATTCCGCCTATACCGATAATTTGTAAGTTCATCAACTCGTTTTTCCTCCACCATAGCTTCTTCTTTGTGTTTAAAAGTTAATTTTGTTACAGTTTGTAGTTTAGCCTCTAGATGTCTCCAAAGCTTTTGTCTCTTTTTCTCTTCGTTCTGTGTTCAGCGGCTGTCTGGCGCCCAAAATTGACATGATCCGTTCTGCTTTCTGCTGCTACTGTGTGTGTTTGTGTGTGGGAGGTTTGTCGTCTCACACGCTGTTTTGTCAACATTGCAGCAGCTCAGACTCATAGATCCGTCTAGGAGCTCTCCAGATCCTCCAGCTGGAGGTCTTCCACGTTCCTGCTGCGTTTAGCTCTGCTAGAACCGCATTTCTGTTTCTCTGCTCCAGGTTTAGTCCAGAAGGTGGACCAGCGCCTCCCCGTGGCCAACGAGTACCTGCTGCTGTCCGGCGGGGCCCGGGAGGGCGTGCTAGACCTCAACCCGGAGGACTTGGGGGAGTACGCCAAAGGGGCCGACTTTGACCTGGATTTCACTCTGCTGGTGCCCGCCCTGAAGCTCCACGACCGCAACCAGCCCGTCACCCTGGACATGAGGCACTCGGCGCCGTGCCACTCGTGGCTCAGCCTGCGGCTCTGCGACTCCAACATCCTGTCCCGCTGGAGCATCTGCTGCCAGGAGGAGAACGGCCTCCCACCTGAGGAAGACGAAGAGGAGGAGGAGCGGGAGATGGGTGAGTAGGTCAAAGTGGGATGGATGGAATCTGGAAGGATAAAGTCTGATTGTGTGTTCTGCTCAGGTAAGGGCTCCATCCCCTCCCTGGGCTCTCCTCAGGCTCTGGACGGGTGCTACTTCTCCCCCACCCTGGTGACAGACTGGTTCTGGGGGGTCGTGAGGGAGGCCGTGGATGAGCTGAGGCGCAGCCCCCAGAGGGGCATCCCGACCCCCGAGCGGCTGGAGAGGAACGGCCCCCTGACCACCATCATCCTCCAGGTTCAGATCAGCTGCTGGTTCCGAGAAACATTCGGGTTCAACCAACGTTTGGACTAAATGACGCGGTGGTCTCCCCCCTACAGGCCGGCTCCAGCCGGGTTCTGTACGACCTGCTGCCCGTGGTGTCGTTCCGGGGCTGGCCCGCCGTGGCTCAAGGCTGGCTGACCGCCAACCACTTCTGGGACGGAAAAATCACGGAGGAGGAAGCCATATCCGGCTTCTACCTGCTGCCCTGCTGCTCCCCCATGGGGGGTCGAGCGGACAGGGAGTGGAGGCTGGCGTTCTCCCGCAGCGAGGTGGAGGAAGTTCTACTCACAATAAGTTGGGGATATTGTTATTGATATGACTAAAAACAAATGTGAAGAAACTCTAGTTTGATATTTATGACCTACAGACTGTGATAACGATAGAACCCAAATAACAAAAATTGACCTCATCAATGGCGAGTATTTCCACCATTTGTCAAAAGAACAGCTTGACAGAGACGTCCGTCGCTCTTCATGATGTTCTGAAGTAGTGTGGACCGTCGTTCTACAAGTGCTACATACAGTTCTACCGGGTCACTTGGGGTTGGGGTCCATCTGGTCCCAGACGCGTTCTATGGGGTTCAGGTCAGAGGTCATTGCTGAAGTCCACCTGCAATTATTCTGGCACCATGTGGTGGAGAATTATCATCCATTGACAGAAAGTTGGGTGTTCGGGTAGATTTGACTGGACTGTCCACACAATGATCAAATCGGTTTTGCGCTCACCGGTTCCCAGACTTTACTCCTCATCCACCAAAGTCAACCTTTGGGACCGTGTTGATCTCACCTTCTCTAGTAACGCAGATAACCATCATTTCTGTGCAAGGGGAACCCAACACTCATCGGTGGACCATTGCTGCATTGTTCTGGTCACATGGTTTGTACTGCAAGAGTTCACGGCGGTGTATTGGTGTCAGTGAGGACTCCTGCAGTGGTGGTCTGGAATTCAAAGCAGTGAACTCTGTAGTCAGGGAGCCCTGACTGTGTCCCGTATAACACAATTTTAAAAACTCAAGAATCGTTAACAGTGCCTCCTGTAAATGAGGTGGTTCTGTGTCTTGTTGCACGTCGACTGATGACACTTTAAGACCAAGTTGATGAGCAGAGTCGGACTGCCTACCACCAACATGACGGCCCGCTATGAGCAGGTGGTGCAGCTCGTCGGTTAATCGTGTTCATAATTACTTACTGCTGAAATCACATTTTTATATCCACAGGTAAAGGTTTAAGTCTTTGGTTTTGCCCCCATTAAGTAAGACAGACGAGACACATTTTATGTGGAAGACGATACAACTACCAACCTGTCCTGAAAATGTGTGAAGTGAAACGAAATATATTGTTCCCAATATCCCTAACTTATTGTCAAAAGTTTCCTTGTGTGGTTTGAACGTCTTTATTAATTTTTTTGTCCTGAGAAGGTCCAGCTGAAGAAGTGCATCCCCTTCCCCATGGCTCAGGCCTTCCAAGCGGCCAAGGCGGTCCTGTCCCGTATCCTGGCGCGTCCTCGTACGGGCCTCAGCCTGTACCACCTGCGCACCCTCCTCTTCTGGGCCTGCGATCGACTCCCCGCCGCTTACCTGTCCTGCCCCGATCCAGACACTCCCGGTCGCCTCCTCCTGGGCCTTCTGGACGACCTGGCCCATTGCATCCTGGGTAAAAACTGTCCAAACTACTTCCTTCCGCAGTGCAACATGTTGGAGCACCTGACGGACGCTCAGACTCTCCTGGTGGCCAGAAAGCTGGCCCACGTGCGCTCGGACCCCGGCGAGCACCTGCGGGCGGCTCTGGACCAAGCCCAGCAGGCGGGCCAGTTGAAGAAGGAGCTGACGGCCGGCACAAACGGCCACGGCTCCCCCGGCCACCACCCGGCCAACGGCATCATCTCGCCGTCGGAGGACAAGCTGGCCCAGCGGCTGCAGCAGCTGGTCACGGAGAACCCGGGGAAGTCCATCTCCGTCTTTCTCAACCCCGACGACGTCTCCAGGCCGCACTTCCGCATCGACGACAAGTTTTACTGACGTTCTCGATCCGCGAGCACACCGAGGAGAACAAAGGGGAGGGGGGGCTAAAAATGAGGCGGAGTCTTTACGTGCACAAGGCCCCTCCCTCCTGTTGACTCCTCCCACTGAACAATCCAACTAAGTTCTGCTGCTTGATGACCAAACCAAAAAAAAAAGAAGTTTCCTCCGACTGACGACGACGTCCAGGTCGTCACTCTTTATCAGTGAGCTGTTGCCACGGAGACGGCCCTCTGCTAACGAGCTGGCCTTAACGAGCGTGTTTTACAAAGATCTGCTTTGGTCATTAGAGATGAGAGCAGACTGTGTGAGTGTGTGTGTGTGTTATTACAGAAGTCAACCCTGCACATGCAGAAATGCGTCTGCTTTTCATCTGGATGTCTGCAGATGAATGAGGAAACGTAGAACTTCCTCGTGATGTAACTGATTGTAAGCGTGCGAGGATGGAAAGCTGCGGATTCTGTGAACAAAGTCTCGCAGCAGCTCTCTTTGATCTTCTCTCCACAGTTGATCTAAACTCATTTCCATTTCATCAGCGTTTCTCAGGAATGAAAAATTGTTTTTCCGTTTGATTTTTCAAGTCTTTAGCAGCATTTCATGTCCTGCAGGTTTAGGAACTAATACATTTATGTAAACTATCCATAAAAACCTGCTCCAGGAAAAGTTTATCTCTAGAACTGGTTAAAAAAATCTCATTAAGCGAGGTATAAAAAGTGGATTCTTCATCCAACATTTTGATTCTTAAAAGTTTTCATTAAACTCCAGCGATGTAGTTTTGAAAAGTTATGACCTTATTACCAAAATTCCACCTTTTTGTTTTTTAAATCATTATTTATACAAAGAGATTTGTCCTTACTGAATAAAATTAGTTTAAACATTTAATAGAAACAAAATCTAATTCACCACAAAAATATACAAAAATTAGTTTTTTGGTGACCAGTTGAAGTAATAAGGGTAAAGTTTAGAAAACTTAACGTACCCTTCTCCCCTGCTGTTAAAAGACGCTTGTAATAGCAGATTTAACGAACGTGAAAGCATGTGTAAATAATCTGAAAATTATTTACAGTAATCTAGAAGTACCTAATAATAATCATATGGAGGTGCATCATAATTGACTTCTGGTACATAAAATATTATTGAAGTACTTGAAAACAATAACGAATTACACTAATCTGGATGTAAATTACCTTAATATGGAGGAAAACTACACAAATCTGAAAGGAAAATACCTTAATATGGATGTAAATTACACTATTCTGGACATAAATTACCTTAATTTGGAGGGAAATTACACTAATCTTGATTTAGGTAACTAATTCAGAATTAAATTACTTAAATTTGAAGGTAAACTACGCTAATATGTCCGTGCATAATCCTAATTTGAAAATAACACTAATATAGATGTACATATTCCTGATTTGGAAGTACGTTACTCTAATCTAGATGTACAAAACTATAATTAAAGGTAAATTGTTTGAGCTGGATGTACATGGCACTAATTTGGAAGTAAATTGTGCTAATTTGGATGTACATAACCCTAATTAAAATGTAAATGACACTAATCTGGATGTGCACAATCCTAGTTTTGAAGCAAAGTACACAAAAATGGATATAAATTACCTTCATTTTGAAGTAAAATACACAAAGATTACTCTTTTCTGATTGTTATATTTACTTGACAATAATCTGGGTATACATACTTTAATCTGGATGTACATCACTTTGGAGGTACTTGATTATAATCTTAAAGTACATAATATTTTGGGGATACTTGACGATGAAAGAAATAAATGACAGTAATCTAGATATACATAAATATATATGTATGATGGTAATCTGGAGATATATGAAAACAATGAGGTGATAAAAGTCATTAATCTGGATGAACTACACTGCAGTGGTGGGATCTGACAGCACTACGGAGGGGGTTTATTGTACTTTAGAGGTACTAGAGCAGAAATCTGAAGGTTTATCTGAGATTTCTCCTCAGATCTGAGGTTTTCCTGTTTTGGTCTCCTGCTGCATCAAAGCAAATCTGTTTACTGACTCTTAGGTTTATATTTCTGAGAAGCTTCCAGCTGCAATCTAAAGTTGGTACAGAACATAGACGTTTTACTTTGGAGTTCTGTTTCTTCCGTCTGCTGTGTGTGTGTGTGTGTATTACAGACCTGAGGTAAACCAAAACGCGTTGAAGCGGTACAGAGCGTCTCAGCTGGTGTCGGCACTTTTCCAGCCTGACTTTTGTCACGCAGACTCTCCCCAGACATGAATCTTCAGAGACACGATCATTTATTCATCCGATTACGGCCCAACCGTGAAGGTACTGACTCCGCCGGTGTACGAAAGTGTTGGATGTTACTACGGACTGCACCACTTTGTACCTTAACGCGCCTAGTTGGAGATTACCAGACACTGAAACAATCAGTCACTTTCCCTGAATTGTACCCGTGAACTCCGGAGAGCGTCACTTCTCGTATCTTAAGATTGTTTTCTAGATATGCAATTAAGCCCCGCCCCCTTCTAAACGCCTGTCTTTTTAACGCCTGCTGTAATTTACTGTTTGTAAAAAAAAAAAAAAAAACCTGTTAGAGGGGTAATAACTGCTGTGCAGGGATCGCATGAGGAGCGTGGATCTCCACACTCCGGCTCTTCTGAACATGGATTAAAGATGAAAGACGATGAATGTATCTGATTTGTCTCTAATCTGTCCCATACTTGATAAGAACTCTTATTTTACCAGAAAGTTCTCTAAATCTGTCTGTAAAGTGCTGAGAAGTTTTAACGTTAAATCTTTTTTTCTTTTTTTTGCTATATTTATTACTTTTTCTGGGGGTTTATATTGATTGGTGTTTAGGCTTTAGCATGAAATAAATCACTACAGTTGAAATATCAGTTTTGTTATTTATTTACTCTTTTTATATTGTTGAAAGGAAGATTTTGTCTTTTTTTTTTTTTGGCTTTCTATTTTTTTATTTCCCCATAGGTGCTGCTGCTCTTTTGAGCCATCGGATGGCGCCAGAGGACCGTGGTTGTACTGAAGACTCTCCGTCCAAGTTTGAAAACAGGTGAAATTGAGCTGGAAAGCATCTCCTCCGAGACATTTTAGTTATAAATAAAATGCATCTAATTTACTAAAATATAATTTTAGAACTCTATTGTAGTTTTTAATATCAGATAAAAAAAAACATGCTAAAAAAATAATTTCTTCACCCATTTTTACTTTGTACTTTTATGTTGAAAAAAAGTACTTTTTTATTTTATTTACATAAGGATATGATTATAGTTTGAACTACAACCACTAGGTGTCACTAAACCTTGCTGAAACTTTGTTTTAAACCTAATGTTGTTAAATCAGCAGAGATTCTATCAACTTCCACTGTATTTAAAAAAAAATATCAGATTAAAAACTGCTGTAAAGTCATGTAGAGCAAAATAAAAAAAGCGTTGAAGCTTAAAATTATGTGAACTATTTGGCCACAAATGTGCTTTATTGTGAAGGCCATGACACATTGTCTACGTATGTAATTTCGGTCTTTCATGATAAATGTCAGATATAGAAAATTTCTGAGTGTTCGTCATTCGTTGATGTCCGTCAAGGGTTTTTGCCAAAGTGAATTTGGTTTTTAGCTGTTTGAAATTTTTCATTAATTGAGAATAGAGCTGCCACAATTAGTTGACTAATCGACTATTAAAATAGTCGACGACTGATTTAATAGTTGATTAGTTGTTACTTTATATCATTTGGAGTCAAAGTGTAGTAAAGTTAAAAGTTACAATGGCGTTATGCTAGCTTTTTGGATTATTTTGGCATTTATTAAAGGTTTCTTTTTTTTTTGGCTATTTTGAGGTTTAGCTAATATTTCAGCTACATGCTAGTAGGGCCGCCATGATTAGTCGACTAATCGACTATTAAAATATTTCAGTTGAATGCTAACTATTATGGCTAATTTAGGCTTTTTTAAAAATATTTTAGCTACATGCTAGCTATTTTAGCTAAATTTACCTTTTTTTTTTTTTTTGCTATTTTGGAGTTTATCTTATATTTCATCTACGTGCTAGCTACTTTGGCTATCTTAGGCTGTTTTCCTTTTTAGGCTATTTCGGAGATTAGCTAATATTTCCGCTGTGTGTTAGGTGTTTTGGCTAACTTGGGCTTTTTTCAGTTTATCAGGGTATTCATTTTAGCATTTCCAGCTATCAGCACTAGCATCTCTTGCGACCAAATTCAGCTTACAGCATTCACACTAGCATTATCTAGTTTTAGTTAGGTTAAAGCTAATGATGGTTAGGATGGGATTCCACAAATAGTTACCATGTCGACCATAAACTAATGATTCATTGAAGGTTTAATAATCTATCATCTTCATTTTTAGTTAGCATTAAGGTTCAACATTTCAAATTTAGCGCCAATAATGGTTAAGATGTGTGCTTGACATCCAGTTTGCGCATGACCTGATTAGTTGACTAATTGGAAAAAATAATCGAAAAATCTATTGAAATAATTGTTTTTGGCAGCACTAGTTGAGAATTACGCAGTTTATACATATTTTACGTAGTTCATCTGAAATTTTTAGTTTTTTTTGTCAGCTTTCTTTGCTTTTACCAACCATTTGATGTGTTTATTTTGTGTTACAAAGACATGATATATTTGGTTAAAATCGTTTGATTTGTTTTGTGAAATGTTAATTTTTTTAAATTTGGTCTGCCAAAGGTCATCTTTTTGCCAGCGAAGACATGGCTGCAGAGGCCGTAGACTCATTCCCATTGATTCTCTATGATGTTTCCAAAATTCTACGGCTGTAATTCGTTTTTGGCTTCCGGGTGGCGCTGTTGGTACTTTTTTTTTTTTTGCTTGCAGCTATGGGTGAAACGACTTCCAACTGAGTCAGCCCTGAGCTTTTTTTGTGATAGAAATCTTCAAAAAAAAAAAAAAAAAAGCCCTCACCGTGTCTTCCAATTCTTTTAGCGACCTTTTTCAGCTAGCCAAGATGGAGGATCTCAGTTTGCTGTTTTCATTGGAAGATTGTTTGTTTTGGCTTGCTGTAGTTTTTCAATAAAAATGACCAGTGAGGCCTTGCTGTTAAAGGTTTCAAAGTCCTACTGATGTGTTACAGAATCAAAATAAATGAACTATAGTCTTTATTTTCTCTTTTTATTTCATGACGTTCATAAATATATCCTATGTAGCCCTCGGACCAGGATCCCATTTAGCAAAAAAAGTTTGGGCACCACAACTTTAGATGCTCCATCAAAGAGAGCATCTATAAACCTTGGTTTGAATACCCGATACAAATGAGACCTCCAACATTTGGCTCCAAGTCAAAACAGAAGGATATCTGAGCAAATTGGTTCTAGACGCCGCTGTCAATACTGTGGTTTGCACACAGATCTTAAGACCTTTTCTTGAAAGATTTTGTACCTGTAGAAGAAAGAGGAAACCATGTTTGATTTGAGTAAACTGCTCTAACATATGAGTCATAGCACCTCATAGGAGAGATCTTCAAAACTCTAGATGTTTCTATCGGATAAATCTTGTCCCATTTTTGTTCCCTTTCTCAACGCTGTAACAGACCCCTCTTTTAACTCTGCTTGAAGGAACTGGCTAGAAACTAGCATTAAAGAATGCGTTGTCCATTTGTCGAACATGGGTTACCCAAACCCACAAAAAACACCAGTTGGGTTCCTGGAAGGTTTTTAACGCTATCGCTGAAATCTTTATTAAAAATCAAAAATAGGATCTGACTGAAGGCCACAGACGCTGTGTCCAAAAGGACCGTGACCTATCAATGTCAGTGCTACCTAGCCCTAAAGCACATCCTGTTTTATTGTCTATTTTACTGCTAATTGGACAATAATTCACAAAATGCTCATCATTGGGGACCGGTGGTGATAAATCAAGTCAGAAACGAGGGCTACACTCTCGTATATCTTTCCTCGTCTTGTTGCAACTGTAAGAGTCCCTTTTCGTTGGCTGTCAGACGTGCATACGGATCGTTTCTCAGCAGGAGGATGGTGGATGTGACTCATGTCTTTACTGGAACAACTTCACACAGCAGAGATGGAAGAAACTCTAGCAGCTACAAGAGATTAGAGAACAAAATGTTGGCAAATGCTGATTGAAGAGAGGAATATCAAACGTTTGTTGGTTTACAGCCTTATAAAATCTTACTTACTATTTACTTCAGACTGTCCACAATCGTTTTTAGGGATTTCTCTGTTCTTAAGTCGAACAAATTTGTTTCCATCTTATTGAACTTTTGTTTTGGTCTGCGTCCTGAAGGTGGAGGACCCCCTGATTAAAGTATGCGTTTTTTTCTGTCTGTGGCTGATACCAAGCAGCCCTCGGACTGGTACCGGTTTGGGGCACGGGGGTTGAGGACCCCTGATTAAATGGGAACAATTTTGGACTCCCAAAACATTAAAAAGTGATACTGAAACATACGTCCATAAATTGATTGATAGTTCAGGACTGTCTAGTGCCTAAAACAACTCTGATGAAATGCTCACCTTTTTTTTTTTTTAAATTGCAAGTATGACATACCCGATTTCACGAAGTGAAAATCTAATCTAATCGATACAAGCGTGTTATGATGTCTATTCATTACTGTTAACATTGATTGTTTTAAAAAAAAAAAAAAACGCTTTTTTTTATAAATAAAAATGTTGAAATAAATTGCATTGTGTATATTTGCCAACATAGTGCAGGTCTTGCAAAGACTTCTGGGAAATTTCTAGGGCACTTGATTTTGGAGAATTTCTGACAGCACTGCAAAATGGCAAACGCACCGTATAGTGAGCAGCGATTCTTACATATATTCCAGTAGTTTGCAATTTTTTTGGTAGTAGTTGCAATCCTGATGAGATGTTAGCCTTAAGCAGACACATTCTTGCTAACCCTTTGAAACTTGAGTTCTAGCCCCAACATTGACATTCTTTGAGTTACCGCATCTCAACACATTACCGATATTGCATATCGGCGAAAAGCCGCTTTTCTCTGCAATAAAACGATTGGAGATACGTTGCTCACGTAAAGGGTTGAAGAGTTGGGTAGTTCAAAGAGTTTGACTTTTTTGGTCTGGTTGTAACCCTTGTGCTAGTCGAGGCATGTTTACATTGAAAGTGGGGTCATCTGGACCCCTCAAGGCAGCTCACTGAACTTTTTGTTTCCAAGGATTTTTTTAACTTGAATTTTTTTTTTAACAAAATCCCATCCACTTTTGTCATGGTAGGGATCACACATCAATGCAAGGGGTCGGGGTCATCTGGACCCCATTAGAGAGCAGAAGGGTTAAAAGGTTAATAGGTTTTCATCAGGTATGCTCCTCAGTCTTTCCGTCTACTTTGTCTTTCCAACAAGGGTAAAGATGAAAACTCACGGATCTACCACAGACTTTTGTCCTGGAGTCTTAAAACCTTCCTGTTCTTCACAACCCTTTACCATCGTGTTAGTCATACTGGAGTATAAGTCTCAGGAGAAAAGATGTCTAGAGAAAACCATCTATAAGTTGCTCTGGACTATGAGTCGCATTTTTGGAAGAAAAGTCTGACGTTTCAGAACAAATCCGCCAAGTCCAGCGTAACCACCAAACTTGAAACACATCTACTGGCACGCATCAAATTTGTATACACTGCCTCTTTTGATGCAAGTCAAATTGGATATTCAATGCTTGTCCATAAATATCTTCATAAACTAGGCGCTCCTGTCCCATATGGGAGGAGCTGCCAAATTTTTCGCCTCATCGCTACTTAGAAGCATTGATTGTATATCTTATTTGCACAAATAATATTGATAGATCATGTTTATTTATGTTCATGTCTCTATATCTGGTTCATGAGATCATTCAGTCTGTTTTTTCATTGCAATTGTCTAAATGACGCCGGTTTTACCCGTTTCTCTGTTACCCAGTTGGATGATTTTCTGTTCCGCATTAGTCAGAAAAAATAAAAAACAAGAATAATAATGTTTCGACGCAATAATAAAAATATCCAAGTTTTAAGAGGAAAACTATCAGATTCACCTCCATGCTTGTTTAGGACAGCACTTCTTCTTCTGGCACTGGTGGAAGCAAAACTGATGCACACAACTCTGGTGGTTTAGTGGAAACAACCACTCAAGGGCAAACGGTTGTTAGTGGGAAAATAATGAACATACGTGCCTATTTATTTAAAAAAAAACATAAAATTATTTTTCTCCTGAGTATAAGTCGCATCCCTGGCTAAACTATGAAAAATGCTATGACTTATACTGTGGAAAATACAGTATTTTTTAACAAAAATCCCAATGTTTTCTAGATTTACATCTCCAAATCTCTATCAGTGCTTTATAAACTCTTATTTATCATTTAGTCTTGAACATTTTTCTAACATCTAGAGCTGAACTGAAAGACGGACCACCTGCAACATCCCCTCGTTCCCCTATATCCCTCATTAGCTCTTCGTCAGTGCTGAATTATTCCTCCGTTTTGTTATTCTCCAGAGGTGGCTGGTGCTTACACAGCACCCTGAGGTAGTCTTCTGCTGTCTGCTCCCCCCTTCTCAATCTAAATGAAACTGCTGACCAAAAACAAAAGAATTAGAGGCGGACGAGATGAAGTAAGTAATAAAGTTATGATAAAAGACTGTACAATGAAAGTGTGACACAGGTGAAAGACGGACGACGACCCAGATTCAGCTGAGACGATCCGACTGGGTTTCAGATCAGAATCCAAAGCTTGTGCACTCCGTGCTCAGTTCAAAGACCGCTCTGCTCCTCCCCGCTTGTTCCCACATTAATTAAAGCTAAATGTAATTACAGCCGTTGAGGAGGGAATCCGGGACGAGTGTGGAAAATTGGTCACTGCATTTCCGTCTTTGAAGTCAAATTACTCCAGCAATCGTAATCGCAGGACTTGAAGTCACTGTCACTTCTCAGGAGGAAAGGGTGGAGACTTTTCAGAAACGATGGTTGGAGAAAAATCTTTGATTTTTACCACCTGGCAGCATTTTTGGAAAAGTGTTTTCTCATGCACAGCTGGTAGTTTGTAGAGGTTACCTTTAATGTGCTGAGTTGGTTTTCTCTTTTATCTTTACAGTCAAATACATTAAAGATCAAGGTTGTGTTTGTTTTCTTAGAGTAACGTTATCCTCTGCAAAACATTTAGATCTCACAATGTTAAGAAACCTTAGACATAAGTGCTTCACAGCAGCAGCAAGGTTGGTTGTCTCGCGTGATGTGCTGAGATAATCAAGAACTGTTTTAATTTTAAAGGTTTATTCTTTTTTAGTTGATATTTTGATCAGACAGCAGTGGACTGCTGCTAGCATATTTACTAATAGAAATTGTTTCTTGTCATTTTATTATTTCAAACAAAACTGTACCAAGCGGTAACCAAAATGGACACACCAGTGTCAGATGAGTCTAGGAATCAGGTCTTGTGACATTAAGTAAGGGGTAAATAATGTCAGACGTCAAAGTTTGGCCACGCTGAACAAGCTGGAAGTGTCTCTGAGTCTCTACGACCCTCCGTTCCAGTGATGCAGAAGAAAATATAAAAAAAGTGGGCGTATCTCCGGAAGTCATAGGCAAAAATTGAGTTTACCAACAGTCTCCTGACCCAAGTGTCCCAGAGGGTAGAGCGTGGTCCCATGTCTCTAAGACCTTCCGTTCAAGAGTTACGAGGTGTGGTCAATGTAGTCGAGCATTGGAGGAGGAGAGTTGGATAATGTCTCACACATTTATGTTTGATTAAGAACCCCAACTATCCCCTAATCACCGAATTACTGGATGCGGTACCACAAGCCGACTGGTCCTCAGGACGGGGCCAGTACCAATACCCTAACCTGGCACCAGACGCGGTACCGGACACGAACACCAGTACCGGGTCAGAGTTAGGTTATCGTTACCGGGTTAGGGTAACAGCGCGCTATGCTACCCGGTATTGGACCAGTTCTGATTCACGAACTGGAGGTTGGGGAACAGCAACATCGTGGTATAGAAGTCTCCAGCGTTTCTGTAGAAAAGGGAACTTTAGCTCAAGTGTTGATGATCTTTTACCATAACTATTCAACTATTTAAGCAATTAACATACATCTGATTCTGATTTAAAGAAAAGCAGATTAGCACTGATGGGGAACTTGTACATTTGTGTTTGATGCAAAACATTTTAAAAAAAAGTATGGATATTTGTCAACGCATATAGTCACAAAATGTTCAGCTAGTTGTCTAATAAAGGGTCAGTTTTAGGGAAAGGTTTGCTCTAAGATTCTTTCCCAAATTTACTTTAAAACAAACATAAGCATCAATAACTATGTATGTTTACAAACTTTATTTTTTACCTGAAACAGCCACATTTTTTTCATAAAGATGATTATTTCTCCTTATCTGTCCTCTGAAGCTTGTGTTTGGCTTAAGCTACACGTATTCCTGTGCGAATAAATGACAGCTTTGACGCCTGTGTGCGTTTTACATTCCATTTTGTTCTACCTTTCACAAACACTGAGCCAAATGAGGTACAAAGGAGCGTGCCGTGATGTATGAGGCCTGTCTGCACCTTTACATACATCAACAAACCGCATTAGCAGAAATACACACAGCTGCTTTGTACAGCTCCCCTGCAGAGACCGCCTTTGCAATGGAATAAATGCATTTTAGATATCATTTTAAAGAAAGCAGGTAATCCATTTTTTCTTGTTGTGCAGGAGAGCTGGAATGCTACAGGGACAGATAGTGGAAGCAGATTAAAGGTGCAAAGGAAACAGAAATGGCAAAATATGATATGGAGTATAATGCCTCTGAATCTAATATAAGCTGTTCTGCACAGAAATGATGTGGACTCTCCGGAAGAGAGGAATTGTGCGTTTTATTTGTTTAGGGTGAGATTGTTCTGGAATGATCCATCGTTTTTTGAATCGTTGTTGCCGTGCAAAAATTCGGCAACATATAAAGAAACTATGTTGCACACAAAAGTACCCACGGGTTTCTGCTTTGCTGTAGATATTATTGAAAATATCATGTTGGGACTTAGCTAAAGTCTTGGTCATGTGTATCTGCTACAGGTTGATGGGTAGTAGAAAGGAGTGGTTGCATCTTTAAGGTGTGTCTCGCTGTTCCATTACAGCTCATACGGCCACCTTGAAAGTGTTATGTACCATTACTGTATGTGTGGTACGTATATTGTAAAATATTCCTAAGGATGGGGAGATTCTGTCAAAATGCCACTCTCTAATCGTTAGTATGGTGCGAGTTCTTACCCGAAATACTGCACTGACATCGGCTGCATGTGGTGGGTTCAAGAACGTGGTGCCTTTACCGTTTACTTGCACTCATCCGCCACCTTCAATGGATCCAGGTGCAACGTCAAAGCGGTACAAATCCTGCTATTATTGCTCCAGACTTTCTGTTTTCACATAAATGTCTGTCTTGGTGTTATATTAATACATCCGGGCACAAACCGTGATTAATAATTTCTCCTTTGTGTTCTAGTTTACAACTCTTGGTACTTCAGTGTTTTGAAGCAGACTCTGCCAACACGTCACTATTAAACCAGAGTCCCTGATTGGTCACAGTGTCATGTTGCAGTGGTTAACTCTCGTGCTCTCCTAAGCTGACCCCACCCATATATTGATGTGTGATCCCTCCCATGATAAAAGAGGGCAAAGGTGGACAGGATTTGATGTCTGCCGCGGATACCAGTGAAAATAAAAAATCTTATAAAAACAAGTTAAGCACTCGGTCTTTTGGGGTCCAGGTGACTGCACTTTTGATGCCTTAGATATTACAAGGGTTACAAATGAAAAAGTTCAACCAGTTAAACTTTTAAGCACATGATCAATGAATGCCCAATTTGTACGTAAAGCCCCTGACTGGACTTATAAACATGCCTAGTGACGTGCGATCACAAGCCAGAAATTCTGTTTCATGCTAATTTTTGCTTGACTTTTCAATGAAAGTGGTCAATTAAACAAGAGTTTAATGCATAAGTGGCCATAGGACGTCCACCCAAAGTGTGTTGTGATTATTTAATTTAATCATTTTTAACAGTCAGGCTGTGCGCCAGCTCTAATGGAACACTAAAGGGCTTCTTGCGTAGCTTGCAGGAAATGGGGCAGGAAAAAAAAAAGAAAAATGTTTGTGACACACCTGTGTTTCACCTACCTCACCTTTATTTACCCCTTCATGTTGTGTAAATGTTCACCATGATCCAGCCCTTTTAACACACCCACAAGAAAACAATGTCCATAAACATTTTGACTCTACAGGATAGCTGTGTGGTCTACAACTTTGATAGTTCATGCAAGCCACCTGCGTGCCCCATGCAGGATTGGGACACTGGAAATGATTGAGCGGCCATGTACCAAATGTGGAAGTAGGTCGTGCATATAGCCCATTGCCCAATTACGATTACGTCTATTCTACCCTATTTTTCTTTAAGTGGAAAAACCTGTGCATACAAGAAAAGAACATGTGAGCTTCACACAGAACGGTCCTAGTCAGAATTTGGTTCATGACTGCTGCCTTGTGAGATGAAAGGCAAGCCTGTAAAGAACCCAAAATATCAAGATCAATCCCACAAGGGACCAAAATCCAAAACACACCTTAAGGCGCAGGCCAACAGGATAAACATTTATTGAACACTCTAAGCTGCAGTTTTAAAACTTTAAAACTAACTTTTTAACATATTAAGAGCTAGTTAAATAGCATTACCTGTGAGAATGTTAGTGTTAATGCTGTAAGCTGAATTTGGATGCTGAAGATGCTAGTGCTGATAGCTGAAGATGTTAAAATTGATAGCTAAAAATTCTAGTGCTGATAGCTGAAAACGCTAAGGTTGATTGCCAGCTAAAATATTAGCCAAATACCAAATTAGCCTAAAATACTAAAGAAATAAACTTAGGTTGGCCAAAACAGCTAGCATGTAGCTGAAAAATAACTGAACTTCAAAATAGCATAAAAAACTGAAAAAAACCCTAAATTAGCCAAAACAGCTAGCATGTAACTGAATATATGCTAAACTCAAAAATAGCCTAAATAATCTTAGTAAATGCCAAAATAGTCCAAAAACCTAGCAGAATGCCAATTTTTAAGACTTTAAAACCGTAATTTGTAACATAATTATGAATAATAAAAAGACAGGAGTATTATTCCAGAACAAATCAATTTAAACCCTAAATAACATTTTGCTCTCTGTAAAAATATATTTTGTTTAAAATTATACAAGTTAGAAATGAGGGCAAAATAACATTGAGCCATTTCTAACAATAAAATAAGGGTCTGGAGGGCCAGATAGAATTACCTGGAGGCGCGTATCCTTCCCCTGGGCCTTGACTTTGACACGTGTATTGTAGAGTGAAAACGTTGACACAGTTTTCTACGGGCGTGCTGCGGGCAACAGGTCGCAGTGAATACTTACACAACATACAGCAGTAACTGAAAGTGAGGAGCAGGTGTATCTACTACGTATTTCTTTGTAAATGACCATGGTGATCTTTGCGCACTGTATTTTTTGTTATTTCTAAACTGTTTCTCCAAATCCTGTAGACTGCATAAGGAGTCCATGACTTCACTTTTCACATAATTGTGCGCTCCTTGTGCAGGTTTGTCTAATTTTCTCCCCTAGATGGTACGGATCTTGCCGGAACGGCAGTTGTGTCTAATGGTTTACTAATGACTAGGTGTAAGGGCGCTATACGACAGCATCATCCATTCATCATAAGTGCGTAGAACTTCCTGTAGCCTCAAAATACTTTACGATACACCTACCGTACAGTCAACAAGCGTACGTTCTATTTTCATGACTTTCCTTGAGGTGGGCAAACTCAGGTAAACTGCAAGACACACCTGTGCTCCACTTAAGATGCAGTCACTCATCTCTGTGACCGTCTATGAGCCCCAACAACCCATAAACCAACAGCTAAGGGGACGTAACCAAAACTCCACCACGCAGCTCTGATTATTACTGTTAATCTGTGTGATGTGAAGAGTCATATGTTTTATTTAGAACCGGCCTTAGATATCCATGCGGGTGAATGTGAGGAACACTGATGTGACCTGAATGCTTCCGGTCTCCTCTGTTACCTCATCAATCCACTCGAGAACATTTCCGTTTTTTCCTGTAAGGCGTAAAAAGGAGGCGGGACTCCTGCTCCTCCTGGTCTCCGTGGGTCCTTCAGTGGTAGTCAGATGCAGCGAGGTGACGCGAGGTGCATGTCAAGGGCCTCCATCTGCATACATAACATGTGCTCTTTTGTCGCAGCCACTTACTCTGCTTGTCCATCATGGTCTGCATCTCGGGGAGGGGAGGGGGGGACGGACAGAGGCTGTTGTAGGGAGGAGGGAGGCCGTGGGAAAGACAATGAGTCGAGCATGAAGCAGATCAAGTCGACGTAGGATGAGTCATCGCATTCAGAGCAGTGAATGAAGCAAGAAGGGGGAGGGACACCTGCAGAAGACGAGGGGGGGTTGCGTTGACGGAGAGCCAGCGAGCGTTGCGCTCACGTGGTGGGAAAAACTCGCTTCGTCAATGAAAGTGGGAGGAGACTGGAGTTATTGAATGAATGAAAGGGAAGCTGAGCTGCTGCTGCCTGGAACTAGTGGCTGAACATTCCAATTCAATTCACTTAGATTTATCACAAAACAATCGTCTCATTGGCCTTCATAACGGTAAGAGTACGAAAGCAGAAAGTCGGTCATAAAATAAAAAATGGTTGATTACTAAACTACTCTAAACAGATGAAACTACACTGATTCTGCCCTGCCTTCTTACTCTCCTTCTCGGTGAGGAAAAACTGATTCCAGGAAAAAAGAAGAAACTTTAAGGATGAGGGACAGATCCTCCTCCAGGATGGACAGGCGATTTACCAGGACTATTAAAGAAGAGCTAGCTTATCTAACTCTACAACTACGTGTTTGAATAGAATTCATCCAGATAGAACTAAGGGGCTGGGTGGGGGTAATGTCCATAGGCACAAAAAGCCAGAGGCGTGGTCCACGGCCAATAACAGGAGCACAGGCGATTCACCTGGAATCTCTCCTACTCTGAGATGTGAGATGATGAGCCAGAGGCGTGGTCTACGGCCAACTGAAATCTCTGCCACTCCCAAAAGAGAAACAACACATGAGTTGTACTGCATCAATACTCAGTGAACATTTCAACATGGGCCCCATTTGGTTTACCTTTGGGCTGAGTTGGTGGGCCCCAGGTGGGTTTGTCCCCACTGGCTTGAGTATGTACTCAGTAGTCTGACCCAGAACACTGAGTCCAGATGGGGCCACTGAAAATTTACATGAACATTTTTGCTGTATGAGTTCACCGAGCGGTCTGTGATCTTTGTTTAGTGCGGGTGACATACATGACCCATACAGATTTAGCCATTTTTTCGCCCACAGACAGATTTTATCCACCAATGAGATTACATCATCATTACATCCTTTAGCCTTGCAAATCTTGTTGAGTGCGTCTTTACGAATACTGTCTTCCGTTGCATTATCAAATGTCCAGCTCAGTGGCCTTGTGGTAGAGTGTCCGCCCTGAGATTGGAAGGTCATGGGTTCAAGTCCAGGCCGAGTCATACCAAAGACTGTAAAAATGGGACCCAGTGCCTCCCTGCTTGGCACTCAGCGTTAAGGGGTTGGATTGGGGGGTTAAACCACCAAATGGTTCCCGAGCGCGGCTGTGTCTGCAGCTCAACGCTCCCTTAGGGGATGGGTCAAATGCGGAGAACAAATTTCGCACACCTAGGTGTGTGACAACTAATGGGACTTTTTAAAAGTTGGCCTCTAAAGCTCCAAAATAACCAATAATGAAGCATCAAACATAGGGCCCGCGGGCCACATCCGGCCCGCCAGATGGTTTAATATGGCCCAGTCTTAAAGAGAAAAATTATGATGTTGGGGGAAAAAAACGTAAGTTTCTTTCTCATTCCTGTGTCGAGTTATTGTTATTTAAAGAAATAGCTGCAATGCACATTTCTACCACTAGGGGAAGCAAAGAAAAAAAAACGGCATAGCAAGAGATCAAGCTACAAAAAGCATGTCTTTGCAAGAGTGGGCCATGTCTGGGTTTTAAGCTATTCTTTATTATTTCATTTTTCTATTCAGTTTACCCTAATCCTTCTCAAGAACACGACAGCTTGTTTACAGTGGGCAAGGCATGATGGGAGAGCGACCAGCTGTAAACATAGAAACAGCCATGGTTTAGATACAGTATGTACATGTCTAGTTGGTTCTTATTTAAAGAATCCTGATTAATTAATGAATAAAAGTCCAAATACTTCCGTAGGAAGCCTCATTATTTCTGCTCTTCTGATGACTTTGCTCTCAGGGGAGTTTATATTCCTAAAACTGCAGATTTCTGTGAGATTAAAGCAACTTTTAACACTTTTCTTCTGGGTTTCGGTTCAATTCTTCGCCCTGGTATTTCCTGTATTTCCTCATTTCAAGCCCTTTAAAGTCTGAATCATAAAAGAAAAAATAAAATTGCGAGGGTATGAAACGCCAAGAGGGCTGCCATAAAAACAGCATGAACTAATGTAAAAAATAGGATAAGATTGGAAAAGTGAAAGCCATGGAGAAGAGTGGTCGCTGCACAGCTGCTTTCTGTCGTGTGAATGTGACATTAAAACGCTGTCGTTTGACTGATGGGGTCAAACAGACCCAGTTCTGAGATTTGAGGACATTTTAGAGCATTTGCTCTGCAGAGAATGTGCAAAATGTGACAAAAATGGTACTAAACGCTGCAATGAATGTGTCTAAATGAAGTGTTTCCTTTTTTAAGATTGATTTAACCTTTGTGTCAACATCTAGATCACATGATATTTTGGCTCAAATCACTGAAAAAGTTTGAAAACATTTCCACCAAAAAAAAGGCCAACATTAAATATTACAGGATAGATTCTTGGCGTTCAAGCTTAAACTCAAAATTTATATCCTTTTTTCAGCTTATTTTGAACAGGAAATGGGATGCGAGGTTACTGCCAAAAATAACTTTCAAAATAAAACACTTCTGGATTTTTTCAGAATAGAAGTGTTCAAACTGCATTGGTGCTTCTGATAACACATTTCATGGCTCTCATACAAACCGAAATCCTATAAATGTTAATAATAATGTCTTTTCAATTGTAAGTAACTTTAATAATAACTAAATGAATTGAAAACCGTTTTTTTTTTTTTATTATTGATAAGCCTAAAACTTCTATGCCAGAACATACAAACACCAGCAAATAGGAACTCGTACTTTAAATAACAGAGCAATGTTTTTTTTCTGCATTTAATCCTGGGATTTTGGGGAAAATACCAAGTCTTTTCAAGTCAGAAGGCTAAAGTCTGAGTCAAGTCATGAGTAATTTTTATTAAAGTCCAAGTTAAGTCACGAGTTACTGGTGTTGAAGTTCAAGTCGAATCTTTATTTGTCAAATTATCAAGACAGACTCGAGTCCAAGTCATGTGACTTGAGTCCGAGTCATGGGATTTGAGTTTGAGTCATCTTACTCGAGTCCGAGTTATGTGACAGAGTACACACCTCTTGTTAAATCTCAGATCATGATTAACTAAACTGTTTTTTAGGGGTGAGGATTGGCAAGAATCTGGTGATCCGACATGTTTCGCGATACACGTTTCATGATACAATACCTGTACCAGAACAATTTTTCTTTATTCTTTTTTAAAGTATGACTTAGTCCTACTAAGAAGTGGATGTCTCATGATAACACGTCTCTTAACACAAGCTGGTTCTCGCGAAATCTTCTTCTAATGCAGTGTAAAGCTGGTCAAAATGCGCTGTTCTGCCGACTGGCGGGCGAGGCTTTAGGTAAAATACAAAATCGAGGCACTAAAGAACGCTCACAATTAAATAATGAAATATCGTCTTGCCAGCATTTTAAATGAATACAAGTATCGCCCAAATTAAATATTGCGATATATCACCGAATCAACTTTCCCCTACACTCGTACTGCTTTTAGCTTGAAGACATTTTTTTTTCAGTTTAAAGGTACAGAATTATTTTTTGTGCGCCCCCTGGTGGTTTGGAGGTTCCAGCACAATCTTGTGAGTCCATGAGACAATTCTTAATTAGTTTTTTAACCCTTTAAAGTCATTATTCAGTCAAAGACGACATTATGACAGCAGGGGTGTTCAACCTCAGTCCTCAGGATCTACCAGCCTGCTGTTTTTAAGATGTCATTATCCCACTAATTACTAATTAGCAGAATGAAGTGTTTCCTGGAACTGTAACCTGTAATTAACTGATCCAGCTCATCAGCAGCCAGTCGGGGAGGGGTATGGGGAAATCAAGCACGATGGAAGACCTTTAGGTCCGGGATTGCTCCACATTCTTCAGAAACAGGACGATGTAATCTCACACATTGAGCTCATTGCTAAGCCCTGCAGGTCCTGCTGTCGGGCCTTTTGTCACTTTCACTCTGACCCCAACTGATGGTGGAGGAGGGATGTTTGAGGGTTGGAGGTTTGGGTTGGTTTTTTTGCCTTCCTTTGGGTCATGGTTCTTTTGATTCTTGGAGAGAACAGTGTGAACTGGTGCTTAATAACCATTTCTATCATGGTCTGGGTGAATAATTGATTCTGATTGGCTGCAGGGTGTCCATCAAACACTGATACTGGACGCCTCAAATGTTATTTATCTGGCCTGAATTCCATTTTGTAACCATAATAACCAAATCTTGAAATATACAAAGTCAGATGTTATTGCACTGTTTATCACTCTTTATTGTGCAGCAACTCCAGTGTGAACACCGATGCTAACATGCCATAGCATGACACAACAAATTGATATGTCCAATTCTTGTGAAAAAACAACATTTAAACGTTAAAAAAGGAAACTAATTCAAGTATTTAAAATTGATGTAATATGTATTTATTTGATGGTATTGGCAAGATGATGCCTTTTGAGGAGTTGTCCAATAACTGCTGATAATAGACACTTTATTGGGCATTATTCATAACGCAATAAACGCATAAAGCAATAGGAAATGAACTTTCCTCCTGAAATTATCATTTTAATCACTTAACGCAAGAATTAGCATATTTACAACTTTTGTCCACTGGTTGTCCTCATACACCAGCTCTAGCTTTACCATGACAACAAGCCACACTGCGTATCCAATAGGGCCGTGTATTGGTAAGAGTCTGGCAATTCGATATATGTCTCACGATATGATGCGTATCGCGATATATCCCAAGGAGCGTACCAGAACAATATTTTTCACCATTTATTTTGGTGAGGTTTTAGCTCTACCATGACAGCATACCACACTGCATGTCCAATAGGCGTGTGTATTGGTAAGAGTCTGACAATACCACACATATCATGATACAGGTCTCACGATATGATAAATATCGCGATATATCCCAAGAGTGTTCCAAAAGATTTTATTTCACTATTTATTTTGGTGAGGTTGAGGGTTTTGATGGAAAAAAAAGTAATATGCTGAACTAAAAAGTATATTTAATTAAATATTGTCACGTCAGTATTTTCAATCAATACAAGTATTGCCAAACGAAATATCGCGATATATCCCCAGATCGATTTCTCCCTAACCTCCTAGTATCTTAATAGTATCTTGATAGGAAACTTCAAAAACAATATTAAAGTTCTGATAATTAATTTAATCTTTATATATATTTTAATTGAACCTATAAGCGAGATAATGCCCTTCAAGGAGGTTTCCATTATCACATACGAAGGTATCGTCCATTCATTTCTGATGATGGACGTCTCACTGGGCGTTATCCCTTACATGTGAGGATGTATGTCACACCACACCTGGGTTAATGTTCTCCTGATCGGTTCGGAGCTAATCTCTGCTGGAACATTGTTGCAGCCGCACATTCTCCCAAACAAATGGACTCACCGCTGGACCTCCTCCTCCTCCTCCTCTTCCTCCTGGAGGCTCATTCATCAGGGAGTTTTCTCATCTGTGATCTGCAGACAAGCTGAAGGTGCTGATGAAGATTTAGGACTGCCCCTGTACCTTGTTTTTTTAAGACTTACTTTTTCCCAGTTTTGCCTCACAGACGCACACACACAGGCGGTGTCAACTCAGTGACCTCGGCGAGGCGGCTCTGCACACATTCTTATATGCAAAGTAGTAAATCATTATTTTTTCTTCCCTGGAAAAGCTCAGGTTGAGCACATCAAGCCGTGATTGGTTCATTTTTGGAGCATGTTGGTTCTCAGAGTCTTGCAGGAAATATAAGGACATATGCCGGCGTTTGCCCCCCCATGCATCCCGTGTGGTTCATCGTAGAAGGTCACAAAGAGCATCTCCAGCGTCCCTCCTCGTAGGCAGTCATTCATCGTGAATCTGATCGCCCACTAACCTCTGCGGAGGTCAGACCTGCAGTACCCGAAGCCCCCCGGCTTTTTAAGGAGCATCAATCGTTGCAGACCTTGGATATACCTGTGTTCTCTGTGTTCTTACACTATAGAGCCACAATGTCCCGAAAGGTCAGATGCATGGAGGCTATTTTGATGTTTTATTGTGCGTTGGTTGTTTTAATTTGTATAAGATGGCTGCCTAGCGTGATCCAGTGTTTTCTTGACCTGCTTTTATAGAATGAATCAATAGAAAACATGGTTTTCATTCTTCATTATTTTGCTTTCACGTTACCAATATCAAAAAACATACATTCATTTTCCAGTATCCATTCATAGGGAGTTCCATGTATTTTAAAGCAGCAGGCTTCTTCTTTTTTAAGAGAATTTGTTATTTTGTAATTAAATAAAATCGTAAGGTAACAAAGATGGACCTTAAATATCACCTTAAATATCACTGTCCAGAACTGGAAATCCGCCCATATTGCTTGAAAAAATGTTATTTTAACTGATGGCCTTGAATGTATGTACACTCCAGGCACGTATTGCGCTATCTTGTGGGGTCCGGATAACCCAACTTTTTTTTTTTTTTTTTTTAATATGTTTATTGATTTTCATATAAAATAAACAGAACACACGTAAACATAAAACATGGCCAGACAAAGAATAATAGAACAAAACCGATTAACAAAATATAAATAAAATAAAATCTTAATTCCTCTCTTAGTTCATTACATAATCGTCAAATAACAGCACGGTCATTTCAATTCTCCATTGACTGTAACATCTCATACGAAGCCTCTGTGAAGAATAGCAGACACATCGACATTTACATAGTCCAAGAAAGGTTTCCACATTTTAATAAAGTTATCCATTGTAGAATGTACTGTATTTGTTAGGTAGTCTAGTGGGATATGATCCATTATTATTTTCAACCATCCCGATATACTCGGAGGCTTGCTGGAGATCCAGTGGAGCAGGATATTTTTTCTGGCACAGAAGGTTAAAACATTAAATAATTTCCTTTGAGTTGCACTTGTAATTTGCATATTGGAGAGGCCAAGGAGAAATGTTAGTGGTTCAGGTTCAATATTAATTTTGAGCATTCGCTGTAGTTCATAAGCTATTGAGTTCCAATAGAT
The DNA here is from genome assembly GCA_003999625.1 of Oryzias javanicus. Classification (NCBI taxonomy): domain Eukaryota; kingdom Metazoa; phylum Chordata; class Actinopteri; order Beloniformes; family Adrianichthyidae; genus Oryzias; species Oryzias javanicus. The sequence goes on from CM012454.1 coordinate 21,448,836, forward strand.
CTGTAATTTAGAACATGACCAATAACAATGTGTTAAAGTACCAACAGTTATTTTACATTTTGGACAAGAAGAACTAACCGAGGCGGACTTAAATTTAGAGAGACGGTTTGGAGACAAATGTACCCTGTGTAGAATTTTAAGTTGTAGTGCTCTAGTTCGATTACAGACTGTAATCTTTTGACCATTGTGCCAGATGTTTTTCCACATGTCCTCTGTGATCTCCATTCCAAGTTCTTCCTCCCAAATCCATCCCAAATCCCCCGATCAAACAGCAAAATTTCTTTTTAGTATATCGTATAAACACTTAATTGATATATTTGTTGTTGGACCAAATATCTGCTTTTCAATCTTTGATACATTAAGGTCAGTCAGCAATGATGTCTTTTTCTTAATAAAGTCTCTTATTTGAAAAAAACGAAAAAGATCATTTCTCCATACACCATATTTTTCCACAATTTGATTAAAGGTCATAAGTACCCCATTCTGAAAAAAATGTCCCAAACAAAGGATACCACTTGTTTCCCAGTGTTTTAAACCTGGGTCCAAAACACCTGCTGGAAAGTCATAGTTGTTTGTGAATGGGGTATAGATGGATGTTAGACCATGTCTTCCCTCCATACGCTGTGCTGCCCTCCATGCTTTAACAGAGTTGATAACAATAGGGTTTTTGCAGTGTTTTTTAACAAGTTTCAGACTGTTAAGAAAAAGTAAGTTTAAAAGAGGGCAGTTGGATGTTGCTGTTTCTATGTCAAACCAAACAGAGGAAGAGTTGTTACGAACCCAGTCTGAAACTGATTGACCCAACTTTACATTGACATGTTATTCCTCCCATGACAAAGGTGGACAGGATTTCGTGACTGTTATAGAGACCAGTGAAAATCAAAAATCATTTAAAAAAAAATAAAGTTGAGTGTGCTGTTTTGTAGGTTCCAGATGACCCCATTCCCAACTTCAACGTATTTACAGTAGGACAGCACAAGGGTTGAGAATGTGCTAGATGGAGTTTCAAGAACAATCGGTGGTGTTGAAACACCAAATCAGAAAGGATTGTTCTTCTTTTGTCTTTTCTACTGTTGTACAATTGTTTTTACAATTGGTAAAAGTTTGGTGCGTAAAGGCAATGCGGCGCTAATCCCGTAAATCTCGCTCCAGGATTTTTCTTTCACACTTCTGTACCGATATATAAATGACTGAACATCATAACATTCTGGCTGGACCCAACCTGCAATTAGTAATTTTTCCTTTGTGGTTGGGCGGCCGTGGTGCAGTGGTAGGGCAGTCGTCTCATGATCGGTAGATAGTGGGTTTGATTCCTCTCCCGCCCATGTGTCCTTGGGCAAGACACTGAACCCTAAATTGCCTCTGGTGGGAGGTTGGCGCTAGTGTTCGGCAGCGGAGCCACCACCAGTGTATGAATGTGTGTGTGAATGGGTGAATGGGTCTGTGACTGTGAAGTGCTTTGGGCCCTCGAAGGAGGGTAGAAAGCGCTATACAAGTATACGCCATTTACCATTCCTACAATGGGGACGGCCCACATGCCATGACCCAATCCAAGTACCGATTGGTCAGTTTTTTTTCTACTTTTAGCTAAAATTAAAGTTTTTTACAGTTCCCATTAGAGTCAATTTGATAATTTCCGATACCGGACAATTTTTTTCAGGCGCCATCTTGTTTGCAGCCAGTTTCCTGTCGGTAACGTGCCTCTTTTTTTTAATTTGAAGAAAACTTGGTTAGAGATGCCCCAAAGTAGGTGGCAGTGCCTTAACTGAATGTGTGTTGGAGGTCACGTAGCTATTTCAAGTGGAGTACTAACCGTCTCTCCTATCATACAACACTTAGCGACCACTTTCAATGAGAATCTATGTAAACGTGTGTTTTTGGGTTCCGTGTTTAAAGCTCCTGAGTTCACTCGACGCAGGTTTCTAAGACCATTTTTAGGTTCTACGCCCAGAACCATTGAAAGCTCATTGAAAGTTAAACCATTTAAACTTTGACCAAAGCTTGATAGTAACGTTTATCATGTTCTTGAATCACATCAACTCTATTATTAGTATTATTATATTTCAGAAAGCTCTTATTATGAATCAGTCTTAATTAATTTTATTTTGTTTTTTCTATAACAGGATGCCATTGGTGATGCTCCTCCCAAATGCAGCAAGCTGTCTTCTGATTGGTTATCTTGTCAGGGAAGTGAGTAAGTCTCTTCTTTTTAATAGCAATAACTTGAATATTGATTTATTTCCTGCATTTTACATATGGGAAAAAATATAACATAAAAAAAATTCAGAGCTTTTTTTAATATTTTAAGATTTAATTTGAGAAGTCTATTTATAAGATTTTATTTTTATTTTTTTAAAGGGGGGAGAGGGTTCTTATCATGGTAAGGTCATGCCCCCCCAACTGCTGCGTGGTTTTCTGCTATTTCTTATTTAATCCCCTTTGTTTGGTTTTCTGTTTTTTACGTTGTGTTTTTTTAAACCAAATTTTTTAGGTTTGTCATGAATTAGAATGATTGTTTTTTGCTTAGTATGTTTATTTATCAAAAGTGTTTGAGTTTCCATCATGAGTTCTTTAAGTTGGGAGTATTTAATCACCTCTTCTGAGTGACCTCTGTGAATCCTGCAGGAGATTCTTCATTGCAGTGGCAGCTGCTTGTTTGTCCTCAGGAGGGCTGTTGTTGACCTTTTCTGATCACCTGCCCTTGATTTCACGGCGGTGAATTTGACCTGCTCCTAAGAGACTTGCTGTGGATGTTCCTCTTCCGTTTACCTGTCCCTGAGTCGTTGCCAGGGACACTCCTCTTCTGTTTATCTCCCTCTTAGTGGGATTGCTGAGTCACATGTCTACTACTCACCTGTTCTTGTTGGGCTTTGCTGTGGAGGCTCCTCTTCTGCCCATCTGCCTCTAATGACGTTTCTGAGGCCCATGTTTACCGCTTTTTCACTCCTGTGGGGTTTGGAGTGAATGCACCTCTTCTGTTTATCTACCCCTGAGGGGACTGCCAAGGACACTCCTCCTCTGTTGACTCCTGATCTGTGTCTCTTCTCTTGAGGGATTTGCTCTCCGTTTCCTCATCTGCCTATATTGGGACTTCCTAGGTGCGTGTCTACCTCTCAGCTGTTTCTATGGGGCTTGTTGTTGACACTTCTCCTGTGTACATGTGATACAGGTAGTAAGTTCTAAATAAGTTGCTGTGCAAGAACCAGGACAACCAGGTACAAAGATTCAAAGAGGGTGAAATAAAGGTTTATGTTCATGGGCTTAGTCTTTTCCTAGAAGTCTAGGAATCCACTCCACAAGCGTCAAAGGAGCATGTAGCCCGAACCCACTCTGATAAAAAGAAAATACATGAAACCAAATAAAACCCTAAATATAAAAACAGTAAAATTGTTAAAAAGTCATGCAATGAAATCAGTTAAAATGAGAGGGCTAAGGAAACGTCTTCTTGCTCTAGGTAGATATTCACACTGAGGAGAGACAGAGAGGGTTGTTTTCTGAAAGAGGGGCAGGTCATGGCCGCACTCCTCTGCTGCTTGTATGTCGCTCCCCCCTCTCTGCCCCACAGCCAGCCGCTGACTGGTCCGGCTCCGTTTCAAAATCCCTCTGCCGAGCTCCAACACTGTCGGCCTGCGATGCCGGCTCTCCTGCCGCGCCCGCTTTAGGCCCAGCACTGGCTCTACTACTGCGCCTGCTTCAGGCCCAGCACTGGCTCTACTACTGCGCCTGCTTCAGGCCCAGCACTGGCTCTACTGCTGCGCCGGCTTCAGGTCCAGCACTGGGTCTACTGCTGTGCCGGTCTCACTGTGTCCGGCTTCAGGTCAGCACTGGGTCTACTGCTGCCTGCTTCAGGCCCAGCACTGGCTCTACTGCTGTGCCGGCTTCAGGTCCAGCACTGGGTCTACTGCTGTGCCTGCTTCAGGCCCAGCACTGGCTCTACTGCTGTGCCGGCTTCAGGTCCAGCACTGGGTCTACTGCTGTGCCTGCTTCAGGCCCAGCACTGGCTCTACTGCTGTGCCGGCTTCAGGCCCAGCACTGGGTCTACTGCTGTGCCCGCTTCAGTCCCAGCACTGGCTCTACTGCTGTGCCCGGTTCCGGCCCAGCACTGGCTTTACTGCTGTGCCTGCTTCAGGCCCAGCACTGGGTCTACTGCTGCGCCCGGTTCAGGCCCAGCACTGGGTCTACTGCAGCACCCCGCTTCAGGCCATGGGTGCTAGCTCTCCTGCTGTGCCTGCTTTAGGTCCGCAACGCTGGCTCTCCCGTGGCGCCCCCTTCAAACACCCGGTGCTGGTTCTCCCGCTACGTCTGTGTCAGACCAACAGCACTGGCTCTACTACTGCACCTGCTTCAGACCCGCGGCGCTGACACTCTGTCTGCAGCCGCTATAGGTCTTGACGTGTGCTCTCTTACCAGCTTTAGTCACACAGTGCTCGCTCTACCACCACGCCCACTTCAGCCCCCGCACTAGCTCCCCCTGCCAAGCCCACTTCAAACCAGCAGCATTGGGTCTACCGCTGCACACACTTCAGACCCGCAGTGTTGGCTTTCTTGCCACGGCTGCTTCAAGCCCAGCACTGGTTCTTCTGATTGCTACAGGCCCTGATGCTGGTTGTCCCACTACGCCCACTTCAGGCCCCGGTGCTGGCTCTACTGCAGCACCCGCTTTACGTCCTGGCACTGGTTCTCCCGCTGTGCCCATTTCAGGCCCTGGTGCTGGCTCACCTGATTACAAAAAATGCTCCTGTTCTTTGTTTCATTTGATTTTTCTTTTGTTCTCAAAACCCGTCCCTCCTGTGCACTTGGAAAACCATAGAGTACACAAAGTCATTTAAAAACAAAGTAAAAAAAACTACAAAACTGTTATTGCCTATACAATTTGATCTTCAAATATTGTTCTTGTTCCCAATCAGAAAAAGTATTTCGTTCCACAAGAAACTTTCCCTGAATACATCCTGACAAGTCTTGCTTATTAATTCAAAGCCAGAACAGGTTTCTCAGAAGCTAATCATTTCTGTGAGCACATAGGTTGTACAAAGTTTAAACCTCACACAGCGGAGTGGATTTCCCGACAAAGAGAAGAGTTCAGGTCCAGATGGCGTCCTGCCCTCCAGCAGCACAGTATCAGCGCTGTGCTTATTTATGCATGCAGAGATCGCTCAGAGCTCATCTTTGCCGAAGCAAAAACATCTTTTTGAGATAAGAGCAAATACCCTTTATGGTAATGTTTATTTACATTTTTCTCCTTAATATATTCATTGTTTTTTCCTCACCTATAAACATACAGAAGTACCACTTTTTTGTTTTGAATGTAAACATGGAACCAGTGTAATACATCAAATGCATGACATTTACTGTAAAATATATATATTAAAGCTTTAGTATTAGGGAACAAAACCATAGTTTTAGGATTTAATGTTCAATCCAATGTTTTATACTGGAAAAATATATTTTTTTCCTAAATGTAAATAAAAAAAAATATAGATTTTATTTTTCAAATATAAAAAAAAACATAGGATTTTTCAGAAATATAATTATGAATTGAAAGCATTTAGTTAAAAATATATAATCTGAGTATTTGGCACTCTATCTGTCTCTTCTTCCTCCTCTATCACTCTTCTTCTTCTCTCTTTGAGTGACCAGATGCTGTTGGTTTGCTGGCATTTTCCCCTCTGCTGACTTATTTACATGCCTGTAATCACCAGAATGCATAAATATTTGACTCTACTTTCTTACAGCGAGACGCTGTCACAGTCTGCTCATGTTTTTGCAGGTCTGTGTTTCACATTTGAACTTTGCCCGTTAATTGCACATTTTTGTGCATAATGCTGTTTTGTCAGCAAGTACAAAGGATTTAAAAAAAAATCTTTTTTTGATGCCTTTACTTTGTTGTTCTATTGTTTATCTTATTTGATGAGGATGTGAAAGTGCGAGTATTTCATCAAAATATATAAAAAGCTAATCAATGTTTCATGAAGGGCTGAATATGCACGTTCAGAATGTTCTTCCTCCAGAGCATCGTTTAAAGTCATGTCTCTGGCTATAAAAAAAGAACAGCACAAAAATTAGGACTTTTTTTTTTTTTTCCCCTAAACCTTTTATTTCTTGAAAATCTGTTTGTTGAATTGGTTTTATTGGAATGTTTATAACATTAAATTTTTAAGGATTTTATTTTTATTTTATTGGGGAATTTGTTTCTATCATCAAACACAAAACAAGGCATTGTTTGACTACCATTTTCACAACCGACCAATCAAACCACCCAACCAAATCAACCATCCAACAAAACCATCAACCCAACCATCTAAACCAGGGGTCTGCAACCTCTGGAGCCACATGTGGCTCTTTTATCTCTCCATAGTGGCTCTCTGGCTGAAGATTAGCGATTATTTTAGCAACATACTAACGTTTTTGGCTAATTTGTTTCCTAGTGGGGTTTTTAGGATAATTTAGAGTTTAAGCTTCTATTTTGGCTACAATTCTAACATGTTTGACTAATTTAGTTTACTGAGGAATGTTATGCTAATTTGAGTTTAGTTAATATTTTAGTAAAATGCTAATGTTTTCAGCTATTTTTTATATACTGATTTTTTTTATGTTCAATAATTTTTTTTTTGTGTGGAGAATTTAGCATCTATTTTGGCAACATGCTAACAGTTTTGTCCAAGTTAGTTTACTGAGGAATTTTAGGCTATTTCGGAGTTCAGCTAGTAATTAAGCAACAAGCAAGATTTTTTTTGGGCGGATTTGGCCTTTAATTAGTTTTTTATTCTAATTTGGAGTTTAGCTAATATTTTAGCGATATGCTAACATTTTTAGCTAATTTGTTATCTGCTTGAGGTTTTAGGCTAATTTTAAGTTTAGCATTTATTTCAGCAACATGCTAAAATTTTTAGCTGATTTAATTTACAGAGAAATGTTATGATAATTTGAAGTTCAGCTAGTAATTAAACAACAAGCTAGCTTTTTTGCTACTAAAGTTGAAATCTTTAAAAAAATTATTTTTTTTCACAGATGCTAGTTTCTTTTTATATATATTTTTTTTACTTTACTTTTACTTCAGTAGAAAACGAGCCCAAATGGCTCTTTCACTGTTAAAGGTTGCCGACCTCTTAACTAAGCGAACTAACTCTAACAACCGATCAACCATCTAATCATCCAACAACCCACTAGTCCAACCAACCCATACAAACCCACCAACCAACCCACCTATCAAACCACCCAACCAAACCAATAATCCACCAACCCACCACTCAGACCACAAAAACACCAAACCAACAACCTACCAAGAAACTAAACTAACCAATCCCACTAATCCAACCAACCAAACCAACAACACACCAGCCCAACCATTAAAAAAAAAAATACAACTAAACCAAGCCAACACAACCCTTCATTCATGAAGCACCTTGTATCACCACGCTGTCGAACACAAAAGGTTTGACATAAAATAAACGTTTATTAAAACAATGACATTTATAAGAGACAATATATTCAAAACAATAAAAGACAAACATAAAAAGGAAGGAAACACTGTGGCTAAAACTTTGAAAAGGCACTGCATAGTGTAACCCTTATGCTATCCTAGGCATGTTTACATTAATAGTGGGGTCATCTGGACCCCACAAGACAGCGCAATGAACTTTTATTTTTTCAAGGATTTTTTTGTCTTCTCTGGTGTCTGTGGCAGACATAAATTCCTGTCAACCTTCGTCACAGGAGGGCTCACACATCAATGTAAAGGTCAGGTCATCTGGACCCCAATAAGAGAGATTAAAAGATTAGTTAAAAATGTGATAAACCATGAAGTATTTAGCAGCCCAATAAATAAACAGTCGATTACATTTCTTAGATAACAACAAAGTCAGAAATATGTATTTTCTTTTTTTTTTACATTTAAGGTCCAAATTTGGCATTTTTATATTATTTAATAAATTTGTAAAATTTGTAATTGACTTTAGATGGCTTTTTTGGGGGAATAATTTAGAACACACCGGTAGTTTTAGCCAAACTTTTCAGGATTGATAATTTTTAGCCAGTTTTACCACCAGAATATAAATTCTATCTTACCCTAAAGTATTAATTCAGCCAGTTTAAGGAAGTACTATGGCTTCAAAATCAATTATTTACTGCAATTACTGCTGCTTTTCAGAAACTATGTCCTAAATAGCGACACAGGTTTTTTCCAATTTTAGTTACAAATGGTGTAATTAAAATTAATAGACCACTGGGAACGATTTTACAACAGATCAAAAGAGGATCGGAGTGGGACTTTAAGCAACTAGAAGTGATTTAGTTTCTTGGAGGAGTTGAAACTCCATAAAAGAGTAAAAAAATGACTGTTGTCATCGTGTCTTTGTTTACTTTCGGTGGTCCTTAATGAGGGTAATTTGTTGTTGTCTAAATCCAAGCAAAGGTTAAAGACTTTGCCTACAAGTGTCTCTATATCTCATGAAGCAAAAGTGCTGACTTTGCACATGAAGGTGGAACACAGAAGAACAAAAAAAAAAACTGTTAGTGCCATTAACCACCTTTGGCTGCATGAGCGTACGCATTCACACATGCAAACCCTGCGCAATGACAGGCAAGGACTGCAAGATTTAATGCGGCGTCGATTCTTTGCTCCGCCCTTCTCTTTGCGGGACACCAACCCCATAGGACATGATGTATAGATCATTGCAACTCAGTTTATGGTATAAACACATGGAGTTCGATGGTTCAAATCCCCCTGGAACTCCTCGAACTTTCATCTTCATCAAGCAGCAGATTGACACAGACTTTCATCCCTACTGTCAGATCATGATACAGTTAGCCAGTAATTTGGTATTTTAAATTCATGATGAAACTCTAATAAGTAAGCCAAGCATCCCGTAAGGTTGTCCTCTGTGAGGTGGCACCATAACTTGAAGGGGGCATCACCAACACCTGCACCCCTGGATAAAGAGACAATCAAGATAAACATTTTCAAACGTGTACATATTTAGAATTCACACCTACTTAGACTTTCCTCCTTTACTTTCATTGGTCCTACTGCCCCTGAACAGGATCAATTTAATGATCTTCTCATGTCAGGAATAGGCAATTCCAGCCCTTGAGGGCCGCATTCCTGCATGTTTTTCAACATACCCCCTCTCTGGCATGTTCTAATTGGCTGGACACACCTGAACGCGGTAATCAGTCGTGATTAAGGCTTGGACATCTGGATGACATGCAGACACTGTATCCCTGGAGGCCTGAACTTGCATGTTCCTTTATGTCCGGGCAGTTCAAATCCAGGCCTCGAGGGCTGGGCTCCTGCTGGTTTTCAATTAACTCTGCCTTATCTGCTGTTGATTTCCTGGGTTTAGCCAATTAGGAGCTTCAGTGGCTGGTTGTTTGGGAAACGTATAGGACAACGGCCCTTGAGGCCTATATTTGGGCACCCCTGCTTTACTTGTTCTCGCCTTGCCCCCCCCTCCCCATATATATCATCTTCTTCACAAATTCTTCACAAATTCTAATGCTACATTCACTCCGGACACGTCACCCCATTCAAGAACACGCTAGTGACGCTTCCCAATGCTAGCTCAAGTCGTTCCTCAATAATTGGAAGAGGTTTGGCGTGAAATGGCTTCCTCCAAGCTTTTTATTTCACACCTTTATTTCAACATATGAAAGACTTGGTGTCACGTAATTTCATCCAGGCATTAACCACAAGAATTCATTTCTCCTCTTGGCTCAATTTTCGAACGGTTGGCACTTTTGTGAATTAAAAATGACAGCATCCATACCTCATTACTCTGTCAGTGTCCCTAAATGGTCAAAGTTCATCTACTTTAAATTGCAGAACTTATTCAATGGAGAGCTAGAAAATTGACTTAAAACTTCTCAGCTACGTATGAACATGAGTTTTGAACGTGGAAGCTCGAAACACGGAAGCCTAAAACGCGCAGCTCGTATCTAGTCACAAGGACAGTCTGACTGAGGCTTTCATTTGTCTAACTGTTCTACCCTAAATATTCCATTTGTGGCCCGTCTCTAATTGATGCTGGTGTCCAATGGCCACTGTGTCTAACAGATGCTCGTTAATGTAAGATGCCAGTCTCTAAGCAATAGCCACGCTCTTTTAAGATCCGCCCATCTTACCTCAGTTGTGAACAGTTGTGGAGAAGGCCAGCAGTCTGTGGTATTTGTGTATCGCTGGCCAAGAAACAGTCTTTGATTTAGTGTTTATACTTCATGCGGTGGCATACGCCAAAGAACTTTCTGGTGAGGAATTTGCATGACAAGTTTTGAGAATTCCGCGATTAAATGGATAAAAACTGGAAAGACGTCTGGAGAAAAAGGAGCAGCAATCAAACGATTTCCTGGTGGAGGTGCAGAAAAAAGCTAACAACGAATTAGGAGAAGTGGTCTGAACATGGATTTCTTTGAGCAAAGACAGAAATGTGTGTATACCTCTCCGGGAAAATAATTTACATGAAATTGAAGAGGATTTTTGTTAAGGAGATTAATGGGAAACTGAAACATTCACAGCCAGTACTAATCAGAACATTATTCTCATCATTTCAATAAATCCTGAAATGATCATCTGGTGTTGTCTGCATTTTTGGACTATATTTCCCTGCAAAATGAACCCATTAGCCTTTACCTTTCTGTCCGTCTCTAATAAAAGCCAGGCCAAATGCCACATTTTTTTTAACAAAGGCCAAAGCTACTATTAGAAGATATACTGTACAATATCAGCTGTCATTAATGCCCCACAGATATGGTGGTTTAAACTGTCAATCCAACCTCTTAATGCTGAGGGTCAAGGTCTTGGGTCCCATTTTTAGAGTCTTTGGTACGACTCTGCCTGGATTTGAACTCACAACCTTCCAGTCTCAGGGCGGACACTAACCCACAAGGCCACTAAGCTAAATTCAAGTTATGAACCAACCAATCAGATGCCTCAATTAAAGAGGACAGATTTAATGTGTCACACTTTGAAGTGGTAAGAGTGTGGATTTCCAACAACCTCACTCCTAATTGGCGATAGTGGTTGCCATAGAAACATCGACTCAGACTGATTGGGACTAATCATTGCCCACTAACAATGACTGGCTCCAACATGACCATTATCATGAAAACTGCCAACTGGATTGACTTAATTTGATTGGAGCTGGAAGTAAAGCATTTTCTATGAGTGACATCATACTCACTTGGTCCAGTTCTGATATACAGACAATAGTAGTAATCGTGTTGCTAATTGTTAATCCAATCCTTTCAAAAGCATACCTTCTCCTGCAGAATGGAACATGCTTAAGGAACACTGATGGGTCGTGACGCTTTAGCGGTCCTTATGTACCGTGATGAGTCAGTCTGTATAAAGCAGCACCTGAAGAGCGTTCTCATTTTCAGAGAACACCACAACACTCCGATAACTCTCTTGGAGGTTTAATTTACCCACAAGGATGACTGTGGGAGGGACCGCTGCCATGTGGAGGTAACTCAGAGGTGAGATGATGAAGACGGAGAGCCTGAAGTGAAAGGAATGGATGATAGAGTTTAGAAATCTGTGCTGCAGTGATACACCGCATGGCACCCACCCTCTGCAACACAAGCAAAGTCGGGATGCAGCTAAAGTTGAGAATGCCGAAAAAACAAACAAAGATCCACCCTCTCAGGATCCTTTTAAACACACCCTCTCCGTTAATGCTCTTTCCCTCGCCATCCCGCGCTGCCTCTTCCATCCCTCCTTTGTCCTGCACGGATCATAGCGGACTAATCTCAATCTGTTTCATTGCGATATCACACAACAGCTCCATGGCTGCAGCGGTGCCAGCCTGTCGGGCTGGCCGCTCTGCCAGCCAGCGCGAGCTCTGCTGAACAACACACGCTTAAGGTTTAGTGGGCTTTCTGTTGGCGGCATCGGAGGGTCTTCGCCATTGGGCCTCTTGTTGTGTGTCTGTCTGTCTGCAGAGCCATGGGGGGGGAATGTAAACGTAGCATGAGGCGCAATAAACCAGACGAAAGATTCTGAGGTCAGACGATCAGTCGGCCAGACTTCAAAAACCGCGTTCACAGTAACTCTAAAAGGGTACAAGTTAGCTAATTTAGCGTATTCACAATATCTGTACATCTGAACCTTGTTTGCAACATATTTAAAAAAAACATCCTGTTACCGCTAAAACAAACGCACTGTTTGTGAT